>JAHMML010000009.1:2608371-3114004 GCA_020341155.1 Eciton burchellii
TCTCTCTCTCTCTCTCTCTCTCTCTCTCTCTCTCTCTCTCTCTTTCCCCGGTGACGTTCATAAATCTTTGCTCCGGTTTACCGCGGCTTTGCTTGCCTCCTAGTCGCCGATTAACCGATCCCCCCCGGCCATTAGGGCGAATGGCGATGCTTCTTTCACGAGATACATGCCCAGCCGATTCCGTCTTGCCGCTCGTTACAGTCGGCAGGTAACGGACATCGCGAAAGGAAAGGAAGGGAGAGAGAAAGAGAGAGAATGAGGCCTCGTACCGATTGGCAGGGTAAGGCGCAGCCGATCGATCGATCGATCGGCGCGAATAATTGAGAGGACGCAAACAAAATCCGAGCTTGGAGAGCCTCGCGGATACCGAGTGATGTGATAACACCCCTTGCCGATAAATCGCCATTGCCGCCGCATCACGGAACGATTGCCGCTGAATGACCGCGGGTGCAGAAGCAGGAAAAAGTATTGACATGAAGATAAATTTTCTCGAGCGAGCACGCGAGCGACATCGATTTTCTCGCGACTGGCATTTGCACGCGTGTCGCTGCTCCTCGTCGCTTTTGTTTAATCGGTTTAATTAATACATTGAGATACGTCGCATTCCGGTTAATGTTTGATCGGGGATACATGGACGATAAAGGGTGGAGTATAACGATGTTCGTATGATTTAACTCGTGATTTCAGTTCATTTCACCGTAACGCGTTTCAATTTCAATTCATTTCGGCACGTGATGGAATTTCATCACGAAACAATTCCCTCTCCGTTTCGCAGCACTGTCGGAAATGATCTCGATCTTAAATAACGGAACCGCTCGAGTCAACGATTCCGGATAACATGCGTCCGTTAAAGATCACAACATTAATCAACGTTAGGCAACGATTTATTGCAGAAGTCTTAAGGAAACAACATGTTGTTGTCATGTATACGTCTTGTCTTCGAAGGAAACCCGTTTGGGACGCGAACGATTCTCGTAATTGCAAATCGCCGTAACCGGGGAGCGTAATTTTCGAAACAAGGGGCAAACGGAGGGCAGATGTAAAAGCTATGGAATGTCAAGTTCCGGCCGTGATTTCTCACTTTGTCAAACGCGGACGACCGAAAACGGGACATCGATCGATGCTCCTCTCAAACAGATCTCGTCCCTTTTTTTCAGCGTCCCTCGGATGCAATATGTTGGATAAAATATTTGCGATGAGTTTTTGATCGCGGGCGCCGGTCGGTCCTCTCGATACAAGTTCATTTCGTCATGAACTCATCCGATATTAATGTATTCCAGCGTTCTTCGAACGAGTCCGGGAATATTTAGATAGCGGGCGGCTCAAAGCTCGAATGCAAATCGATGCATTGGATTGAGCAAACACTAATAGTTATCTCTAACGACGATTCACAGCGAAACTTTTAAGCGAGCTCGCCCGCTTAGGCAGAGGCAGCATCGTCTACATAAGAGAGGAACAGAGAGAGAGAGAAAGTGGGGGAGGAGGAGTAAAAAGAAAGAGAGAGAGAGAGATAAAGAAACAGAGGCAGCCCAGACATTAATCACATCGGGGACATGTGAAAAATATTTTCACGGCACGGCACGAAAGCGGAAATCCGTCGCGATCGTCGGCCTTTATGGAATAATACGCCGACGTGACAAAACTACCAAAGGAAACGTTAATGGTCCAGCGATGAGAGCGCGAATGTCCGATCGACGCGCGCGAAAGAACGCTTTGAATACGCGTGATCGCTGAGCGCGTGTAAAATATAATGAACAATTCGCGATGCGCCGATCACAAAGCTGGAAACATCGCATTATTGGTACGAGCAGCCATTTCCGTTCTGCACATTTCTGCATTATCTCTTTTTCATTCGTGCATTCGTACGGACAATTCGAGGAAAGCTTTCCAAATACTGAATACATTTAACGCATAATTCATTCGATTTCGAGCGATCAATTTCTCAATAATGCTGTCGCGAGACGGGATTACCTGCGCCGCGATTCCGCAATTATCCGCGTCTGCATTGCGAATGATGCCGAGACGATCTGAATTTCCCGACGCGTTAAGTCTCCATCCGACATTTTCGCCATTTTACATTCCGCCAACAAACATCGAGCGCATTTTAGTCGCAGTCGGTCGACTAACTCTTCGCACTCAGACGGTGTACCGTCGTCGCCATCCGGTGATTAATAAAACCGCCTAATAAATGATTAATAAAAACGTATTAATAAAACCGCCGGAATAATCCACCAAATTTTACCGCCTCGCGATCCCCGCGCTTCCGCTGGCGCAAGACACTCGCGTGCGCCGAGCAAAAGGTATTAAATATTATTACCAACTCTGTATCGCGAGCGGAAGGACGTATACACATGCGTACGCACGTGTACACCTATACTCGTCTCGCCGAAAACTTGGAGGATGGCGCGCGCGCGGAGGGTTCTGGTGCTCCGTCATGAATTTGTATGAAGCTTTAGAGGGGCTCAGATGCCCCGGAGCGCGGCTTTGCAGATGTTTGAACAGAAATTCCGGCCTTTTACGATCCTGCGGTACGGCGGTGCGCGCGCGACGACGACATCCAAGGGCGAGCACGAGAGATGAGGTGCGAAAACGAAACGATACGCGGCAGGGTCGGAAGACAGAAGGGGCATGCAAGGGGGACAGAGACGATGCGGTTAAACGGGAGGATTGCGGGATTATAAATAGGCCGTGTGACCGCGCTGATGCGCGAAGATCAGGGTGCGCGTTCAGGGGGAAAAAAGGCGCGGAAGGGATCAGCCGATCGTCGAGGAATAATATTTGAGAGACTGAAAGAAAGAAGGAACAACGGCGATGGAAATTTACAGTTAACGATAATTAATTGCAGACGAAATGAACGGTCGATCAATCGGCGGTACGGCCTGAGAGTAATTGCCGCTAATTAAAGAGCGCCTCTACCCGCGGTGCTCCATCGTGAAATAAAATCGCGCAATTAGCGTTGCTAACGCCGGAAATCGTTTGGCTATGGCTTTCTGGTGACAGCCCGCATGCCCGTCGAACGATTTCACGCATAATTATGTGAAATATGCATACAGTTGGAATTCGTCCGCTCAGCGATGCATCGTGGATAACGGAAACCGTGGAAAATGTTTGCTTATCGCGAGCGTTTGCGATCCATCATCAAAATGCAAACGTAGAGCACCACGACGACAATGAGAGCAACGACGGTTTCGCAGTTTGAATCTATGAATTGACTAGCGCTGTAAAACATCGCGCAAGATGCTCTCGATTTCAAATCTTGCTTATCGTCACGATTCTTCGCTTCGAGAACGTGAACGAAGGCAATATCGAGAAATATATCTAATATATATATATCGTATATATATCGTATTTATGAATATATACGAAAGAGAAACTAAGCGCACGGGCTTGGATGAACGTCATCGTTTCGGTAATACAAAAACTTTATCAGCAAGAATATATATATATATATATATATATATGTGTGTGTGTATATATGTATATATAAATATATATATATATATATACATTTATTGCACATATAAATTTTAGATAAATAAAATCACAGATCGAAAATGGCAAATATTTTAGCCGTAAATATTTTCCGTTGAGCACACCTCAATAAATAATGTGACTAGGCTGTGTCGCATCTGCAAATATCTCGAACGCGTATTTATCAATGATGAAACTGTTTGTTCCAATAGGATGCTGTCTTAACCTCACAAACATAATGCGCCTAATATATTTGAATACGCCGAGAACAGATAAATAAGCGGGGGGATAAATAAAACCTTAATGATTCGCCGTGAAAGAGCCGCACGCGCCGTTCAAAGGTAATAGCGAAGAATCACGTGTCGATTTCGCAGGCATGTTCGCAGCGAACGCAAATGGCTCTCGAATGATCCGGCGCTCTCCTATTTGGTATTCGACGGCAGTAAACCAACGTAACACATTTCGACGATTACAAGGATCGATCCGACTGCAAGACGATGTATCGGCTGGKGCAACAGCCGGCCATCGGCGTCAGGATGTACCAAGGGATAGTCGGATAGTACGATTAGCCCGAGTACGGTTATAAACCCCGTTCCGAGTGGCAACCGAGCGATTAATTTTCCGGCTTGCCAGCAATTGACTCTGCACGGCTCGGACGAGAGCAGTCTGCGATCCAGAATCCACACGTGCCGCCAACTGTTTTATAACTGGCCGCTTGCAACAACGATAACCCCGCCGTTAAGATGCTGTTGCAAGAACGTGGCGTTGCTCTCATTGAAACTATCGTTCTATATGAAAGTGACGGATAATTGGTACAACAGAGCGAAAAATGTGGTCTGCACGCGACGAGCTTGGAGATCGATCGATTATGTATCTTCTTTCAATATGTAACGTTTGTAAGAAACGCACGTTTCGTTCTGCATGGTATTAATCTGTCTGGTATGATTTAGTGAATGACTATAGCAACGATAATTATTATTTCATGATCAGTTACTAATTAATAGGTAACAGAATATACGAGGTGAGGACGCGGTGCTTACTTAAGGAAATCATAAGAATTTACCTCGCAATTTTACGGATATTTTTCAATTTCAGAAATGGAAGAAAAAGGATACACGCATAGTGTAGTAGAAGAGATGCACGTTTGTGTTTCATTTTTCAGTCCGAATCAGTGCATCAGCTGGTGAACTGGTCGACGGAACCGCATGCCGCTGCAGCTAATATTCTCTTTCTGCGCGATTTCCGCACGTGACTGCATTCAATAATCGAGCCAGGGACACGTTGGAATTCCTGAAGGACCCAATTTCGCCGTAAAACTCGATGGATTAAAACTGGTCCGCCGGTAACACCGCCGCCACGTCCCGGGGGAACGCCGAGTGTCCGGATGTCAACGTGTCCCAGATGGCACGGACATTAACCCATGAGAAACGTGCGCGAGGACCAACCGCCGTGTTACGGTCAGGAAGCTGCTGCGGTTTCGGCCTTCAGACCGAAACGTCTCTAGCGGCGATCCGCTAATAGCAGGATGCATCTAGCAGCCGATGACGTTTCACGATCGCGACGTCTAATTAAATAGATCTCAAACAGATTCGGGGGTTGCCTGGAGATCGCGCGGCTAATTTCATGATTAACGTCGTCCCGTCGTTATTCGTGATTAATCGTTAATTAAACCGTACGTTTTCTTGTTGTTAATTAACTTTCATTCAGACGAGTTGTCCGATTATTATCACGCAGGATCATAGCTTGATGCCGTGAAACTGTCGCCGAGCTCCTGTCTTCATCATTTGCTTTATGCTAATCGCCCAGCTCCGTCGAGATCGATGCATTACGGCCTTACGTTTCCGGAGTTTAGTGATTTTTGTCGTCGTGGCAGCTTCCCGAGGGGGAGGAACTTTCGTGAAGCGGAACAGGTCACGAGATAACAAACGTCGTCGCCGCGTATTAATCCCTGCGGGTCGCGCAGCGGTTTCCGCGCGTTTCGGAAGATATCCTCGCAGCCGTCTCGGTTGCAGTTCCACGCGATCATCGGAATTCCAGCATCATCCTGAGCAATGGAGTAAACATCCTCGAACGGGATCGTCCATCTGGCACGTTACGTCGGGCGATCACGATCGGTCGGAATTCGAGGCTCAGACCGAAGCACGGAGCGATTCCACCAAATATCAGCCGCGGCGGTTCCATTGCGCTCCCCGAATAACGCGAACGCGGGAAGTTATGCTGCTGAGCGGAGCGCTCGAGATGGGAAGCGTCGACCGCTATTTCGCGAGATTAATCGAATTACGCCGGCGAAGCGTGCAAAGCAAGGAAACTCTGGGGCGCCTTCTTCCGTGCGCCCGAGTGCCTTGCAAACAGGAAGCACGTCGAATTGCATTCCGCGCGTGCAAAAAGTACGGTCCCGCAGGAGTAACGTATTTCCTCTCTCGACTTCCTGGATGTCGCTCGTGCTTGCGTGCGAGCTTGACAGCATATATGAGCAGCGCACGTCGTCAGCGACGAAGAGGTCGTGATCTTGAAGAAAATCGGACGGGTTCGAGAAAAAAGAAAGAAAGAGGGAAAGAGAGAGGGGGGAGAAATGAAATCGGAAAGCCCGAAACGAGGCGATGCAATCAGATTGGAGATTCTCGACGGCTATATCCGAATAAATTAGTTAATTCGCTGATGAGAGAAAGATCGATCCTGTTTGCTTAGGTTTCGAGTTAACGACCGGTTGAACAAGCGGCGTGCGTGGCCTGAAAAAGCCAAGCAGGGGAGCGCAATCCTGCTAGCGGGACACTTCAGTCAGGTCTACTTTTCATCTCCCGGCGGGGTTTTTCCTTTTGCCGGGGCAATCTCTGCTAATTGAAACGTCTCGCTCATGTCGCCTCCCGCTCAGTCGTAAAACGCAGGAAGAGAAGGACTCGCTCTGATTCCTGAACGTCCAGAATTGACATTTAGCGTTTCAAGACGTGCGGCGCGTCTCGCGAGCGAGTCTTGGCGAGTACGAGCGCTCGAACGTCAATTTAAATCGTGCAAGAGGCGCGCAAGGTCCGCGAATCTCGGCTAATCCACGCGGGACTCGCTATTTCGGTAATTGCTTCTCGGGCACGGTTAAATTAACGCGGTGAGATTAAACGCGAGATCAGCACGTCGGTATGGAGCCGTCAATCGCGCGTGTGAACACGGCGACTCCGTTCCGAGATTCGGGATTCAATCTATCCTTAACAATCCTATTAGCAAGTCCCCGCATCTTCGTCGATGTTCCGGTGCGATGGCGGGAACTTCGGTTTTGCCCGAAGCCGGACAAAGTGCCGATATAGCTTGTCTTGTCTCTCACTGCGACTGGCACTTTGGCGTGGCTCGACAATGTAGAAATCCCCCGGGATAACGTAACGAGCGGCCTCGCACATCGCAACTTGGTGTGCGCTCGGAAACGAAGCGCGCGCGAGATCGCGTGTGCACACGCGAGCATGCGTGCGCGAATGTATACAAAGCGCCTCCAGGGGTGAATCCTTTAACAATGAATGCTTTATGGATAATATCAAGTCAATTAGCGGGACTAATTGAAAACTCTGTTATCTTCTGTTAGGAGAAAGGCGGTCGCGATTGCGCTTTGAAATCACGGACGGTTCAATTTTCACACATCTTCCGATCATCGTTACTTGCGAGCGGACGTTCCCGATTATCTTCTAACGTGTTTATCTGAAATGTACTATTATTACTCTGTTATTATCGATTATAATATACAAATGAATGCACGCAGCTAAATGTGTCGTTACGATGAAAATGAAATTAGAAGATCCCGCTCTATATGGAATCGAAAACAGAATATAAAAACCATACTGAGATCCCTGCGCGAATTCTCTTTCTCTCTCTCTCTCTCTCTCTCTCTCTCTCTCTCTCTCTCTCTCTCTCTCTCTCTCTCTCTCTCTCTCTCTCTCTCTCTCTCTCTCTTTCTGATCTCTTTCTCGGGATCGTTCTCGAGTCGATACAATCTCAATCTTATGATTATCCGAAAACATAAACCGCACGTATCACTCATGGCAGCGTGCATATCGGAGCATAATGAAAGTTCAAATAGCATGCGTGAGACATGCTGCACGTACGCCGCTGGAAATCGGTGTGCATTCTCCCTCCCCCCCCCCCCTCCGCGACGCGTCGGGACGTGTGCGCGGTCCCGAACTTGAGCGCTCGTTAAAAGTTACCGATGCAACCCCCGAAAGTGGATACGAAGTCCGATAACTCGATCTCGACGCGCAGCACGACATCGGAGCGGACCAGCTAGATTGTCGTTTCTGATCGTGACATCCTGAAGGGCCGACTGCTCGCACCACTCTGCACCCTGTTATTTGTTGATGGATGCGCGGCACATTATAATGATGTTCCGAGACATCCGGATTCCGCGTTAAGCAACGCGTAGCGTAATCGAGCGCCGCGCTGGCCTTACGCTGGCAATGCGAGAGCGAGAACGGAATGTAGGACGAAGATCGCGATTTTCCTGGCGCTTAATTCTTCTTTCCTTTTTCTCTGGGAAGTTGGTGATATCTTGTGAACGATAACGTGGCGATCGTATGTGAGTATCATCGATGAGACGTTCGATGTGTTTCAGACATGGCAATATGCTTCTGAAAGAAATTTTCTGTATTCCTCAATTTTGATGGATCTTCCGAGTAAGAAAGAGAAGCGAGAAAGAAAGAGACCTTCGTTCGTAAAACTGATGTTACTCCGCGGAGCGTGACCTCCAACACTTATCAAGTTTCTTTCGCGATGCGTGTTACGGATATTCGCAACACTCGGCAATACTTGAATATTCGTCGTTTAATAACAGCGCATCATTGATCATTCGCTCGGTTTCGGCGGCGGCCGCGTGCTATCTTGTCAGAATCATCCGAATTACGCGGGGGCTAATTGCTGACAGGGCGAAATGAATAGCCCGAAAGCTGTTCCGGGCAATTTATAACCGTGACTAGTCCGGAGCCGACTATTCTATGGCGTATCGCGGTGCAATATACGCGGATGCAAAGAACGCGGAGTACGCCCTTAGCTCGCAATCCTTCTGTCCCGCCTGAATTATACCTGTATTTAAGCTATTATACTGCCGGTATTAAGGGAATAACAGTCCATCGTTATTTTTTAAGGGAAAATTCGCATAGGGCGCGGGATGCGACGGGATTTCAGGCACAAAGCTGGGGTGGGAGCGCGTTTAATTAGCGTAAAGTGCGTTGCATTGTTAAAAATGAATACCGCGGAGGATTATAAGGATATAAGGAGGCGTAGTCGGGGAGGGAGCGCGCATGCTATTAACATGTATTACTTGCAAACCATTTCCCGTGCGGTGTGTAAAAGAAGAGAGAGAGAGAGAGAGAGAGAGAGAGAGGGAGAAATTATAGATGAGATATTGAACCGAACTCGCTGATGTGCAATCGCGGATTATATCATTCGCGGCCGCTATACCCCAGATACTCGCCGATAATTGGGACAGCGAATTAGTAACGCGAGGGACGATGATCTTCGCAGGCTTCGCCCTCGTCCGTGTAACCTTATAGATAACCGTTATCACAACAAATTGTCCTTACCGAGTAACGATCCATTTCTCACACACATTTTTAGTCTCTCGCTGAGAGTTCCCGCTCAGGAAGCTCGAGCGGGAAGCCTTTGGCCTCTTCGAATGTCATCACGTAATCGGCAAAACCCAAACCCACCTCGTAAACATCTCTAATAACGCGTATGCATACATGCCGAGCGGGACAAAATCCCTCTAAGAAATTAACCGCGCGAAGCATTGCCGCTTCAGGCTTGCTCTAAGCCTCTCGTAGATACGTTCTTCCGCAACAGCAACGCTCGCAGCAGCAGCGAGGGCGATGGTCTCAGCAACAGCAACGGCGGGAAACCCTTTTAATTCCGCGTCGGAATCACGCTGAAGGAGACCGCCGCGTATCTTTAGTAGCCAGTGCATATTTCATAGACGCGCCGTGTATGCGCATAATTTTCGAGCCACCGCACTCACACCCGCCTGCGGGTGCTCCTTTACCACCCTAGGTCCCTTTCTCCCCCTCTCTTTCTCTCTCTCTCCCTCTCTCTCTTTCTGATAGTGCACGCACCAACCATGGACTGTCCGTTCCGCTGATGGACGTGCTCCCCTTCGCGTAACCCCGGATTGGAGGCCCTTTGCTCCGTTCGCGCGAGCTTCGTGAAGAGCTGCGAGAGACTGAGCTGAAGAGCAGAGAGAGAGAGAGAGAAAGAGAGTTGATTAATCTCTACAATATTTAAGAAGCAGCGGAAACCCGAGAGCAAAAAGCTTTCCGCCTCGTGCTTTACGAGGATAGCTTTCCCCGTTAATATAAATCACCCGTCAGCTAATCCGCTGTTTGCATCGATGTACCTCCTCGCCAGCCCTGTGTTTTCCCTGCGGTGCCCTTATTCCCTTGCTCTCTCTCTCTGTCTCTCTTTCTTCGTGCCGACGCGAAATCGTGTCGTCTTAATTGGTCCTCGGGCGAATACACAAAACGGATGAAAAGGGATGAAAAGAAGAAGAAGAAAAAGAAGAGAAATTTGGACGTCTTAGATCTTAGTACGTACGATTTTATAAAGAGGCATGAATTTCCGGTAACTCTAATTAATCAGAAATTTTATGTGAATCTGCACTTCGAGTGCCCCACTCGAGTAAATAACAAAATCTAAATATTGGGATATAGGCACCCCTTGCCGGTAAATCATTGGCAATGGAGTTACCGATAAAAGTGTGCACGAAATACACCTGCAAAGGACATTAATATTAATACAGCACGTTATAATATCGAAAGTTTATAAATATAGTGTTCACGCGGATAGGACTTAATGGTATAATTAACGATCGACATAACTCTTATTTACGTTAATTACGAGGAATATGGCGAGAAATCGGTAGGGAAATTTGAGAGATTAGCGGGCGTTTCGAACCGTGTCGCGGTTAGGCCGATAGTCGCGAGCAGCGAGCATTTCGGGATTAAGCTTCAAATGAAACGGAACGACGCACTTTTATATCGCGCGAATATAGAGAATATAGAGGCGGAATTATCGGTATCGCTAGCGCGTTATATGCCGCGCGCATCCACGTGCTCCCTAACGCGCGGATCGATCGATCTATTTTTCAGGCACGCGCGCGCGCACGAGACCTACCGTTTTTAAACATCTGATAACGCTTAAGCCAATTGGACTGATCCGCGCGAGTGCGCGATATCTCAATAGGTCCATTCGCGCGAATTATGCCGAGCTATCATCGTCGCGATTTTCGCCGGCTCGCGGCCAGCAGCGTGTTTATGCGCGATCGCGGCGCAGATCGCTGGATGGGATTGTACGCGGTCCGGTAATTGCGTTACGCAGTTTATCGCACCCCGCGGCATTAACTCCGCGAGACCACCGTTGGGGAATTCGGCGTGGTGCGCTCATAACTCGCACATTTTAACAATTACTGTTCTTCTTTCGGTCTGCAATAACACAGCGAATTCCGAAACTATCGATGGTAGCGCGCCTCACGAGGAATACCTGTCGTTGTGCGCTGCATCGCGGCTAGTATCGATATTCTCGCGATTAGTCGAGCGGGGAATATGCGCGCATGCGCGGTATTCGTGGGACGGAATCACGAAAATTCGCGTAATTGCATTACTCGTCGCGCCACGGCGAATCCGCCGTTTATCGTACTTGACCGAGCAATAGCACGCGGGTCGAGGATGAAAGGATACCGAAGGTTGCCCGCTTTCGCGAAGGGGCAACGTAATATGCTTTTGTGATCAACGAATCGGCGCAATCGTTGTTGCCGAATACAACGAATCATGTCGATACGCGAAGAGGCCTCTTGTCGAAAATTGCGCTGTCAATTAATCCGGACAACCGTCGCGCTGGTGCCCTCTCATCGATGCTGCGCGGCACATCGTGGTGTAATGCGCAACGAAAAATTCAACAGGAAATCCCGATCGTGAAAATCGAGAAGGGTCGATCCGTTCAATCCGGATTCAATGTCGAGAGATCGAGAGCGCGCGCATCCGCGTGACGTGAGGTACGCGATCATTGAATGGCAAAATTTCATGCATCTCGAGCACGAAGAAACGGCACGGAGTCATTCGCGCATAGGAGGAGAAGGGCGCGTCGCGGATGCTGGCCGAGAAAACGGGCGATAATTGCATTGTTAATAGCGTGACGTTGAGCGGGAACTTACATAGTTTATTGCACTTTATTGCTTTACCGTGAGCGCATCGTAGTCTTTGAGCATCTCTCTGATGGCGCGTGTGCAATTTGCGGCTCTTCTTCTTCTTCTCTCTCTCTCTCTCTCTCTCTCTCTCTCTCTCTCTCTCTCTCTCTCTCTCTCTCTCTCTCTCTCTCTCTCTCTNTCTCTCTCTCTCTCTCTCTCTCTCTCTCTCTCTCTCTGTGTGTGTGTGTGTGTGTGTGTGTGTGTGTGTGTGTGTGTGTGTGTGTGTGTGTGTGTCTTTCTCTTTGAGACATCTCGGAGATGAAACGCTCGATGCGCAAAGACCATAATGACATGACGCGCGAGACAACATCGGTAACATGAATATTGCGCAAAAAACGAATCCTGTTTTTCCCTTTCTTTTATCTTCTTTTCTTCTGGACCACTTCGCGATTTATTGCATTCGCGAATGCTCTCGCGTCTCCGTTGAATTCTCATTTGAGTTCGCCCTCGCGCGATCTCGATAATGAATTACTTCTTCTTAGCGACGAGCGATAGATGGAATCTCACGCAGTAAAAAGATTGATTTCAAAAAAGGAATTTAACTTTTATAGCGATTTTCGTTTAACATCCAATATTTATTGGATTGTTACCATACAAAGAACATTCAACAATACATTTGTCCAAGTAATCATGTCAGGGAAGGTATACAACCAGTCCTTATACAATGCATAAGCGCATTCGCAACATTGTGAGTATGCTATCCAAGAATGTTTAATTATAGAATACTAATTTAGTAGATCTGTTTCTTCCTCTCGAGTCTTCTCACTATTCCCCTTGTTTTCATAAGATTGGCAGCGAGCTTGTTTGGATACTCTTCTAAATCTGTCGCAAAATCTTTGACAGAATTCCTTGCTGGTTTCTTTGCTATGATTCTTTGGATTTTTTGGTATCTTGAGATCATGATAGAGTGTCATTTGTAACGTGCCAGGAGGCATTAGTAATTATCCTAAGGATCTTTGATTAGTATGTGCAGTATCTCAAGGTTAGAATTTGTGGCTGTGTCACAGAGTTGAATACCGTATGTCCAAATAGGTTTTAGTATGGTTTTATATAATAGTATTATTATTTTCCAGTGACAGTTGTGAATTTCTGCGTAATAACTAGTAGATTTTACTTAATCCTAAGTGTTTGCATTTAATGTGTATATGTTTCTTCCAATCAAGTTGCTTGTCTATTGCCCTAAAGCTCTCTTTCTCTCTCTCTCTCTCTCTCTCTCTCTCTCTCTCTCTCTCTCTCTCTCTCGAGCATGCACGCGTCCAATAGTGAGTGTGTATATTTTAATTAAAATTGACGTACTTAAAATTTTTTTTGCTGATGGATCGCATTGTCATCGTTTGAATGATGCCGTAGTTGTGATAACTGTAGTTTGATAACTCGATTGATCGTCTAGAATTGACGATAATTCAAATAAACTCAGATTTATGCAGCTCAGTATTAATGCGACAAAACAGTGGATGGGAGCTCGTGTAAATGAAGGGAAATTAAAAGAGCCCGCGAGAGTCGACGCCAAGACTCATAAATACTCTTTTTGCAAACTTTTACGAAGACCTTACATTAATCACGAAAGCGCGACGAAAAAGCTCTCATCGAAGCGAGAGCATGCAAACGCGTAATTATCGAGAATCTAATGAAAGCTCGTTAGAAAACGTATTACCGCGCGTAATCCGCGTATCTCCGCGTCGCGGATTTGAATTCATCTGAGGCAAGAGCTTCGTAAACTAATGGAAATCCATGACAACGCTTGAATGCAACCACTTTAAGCGGGATCGATGGATCCGCATTAAGGATTCATAAACGGCATTTATTTATGTATTTTTTGAAACACGCGCCGACAGATCAATGTTTTAGTGTCGCACAACGCACCTCGTTCACTCCGGCGTGGTTTTACGAATTCATGCGGCCATATCCGGTTAAATAATACAGTTCTCTGTTAAACAACTAGATATTTTCTGCGATATTTTCCTCGCCATCCATCCGCGCGCACGCGCGCGCGTCTCTGCGAGGAACGTGATCAGACTTTCGACGAACTTCCGATAAATCGGATTAGCGAGAAAACGCGAGATCGTTATATCAATCAGCGTTCGCGTGGCTTCGTCTGGTTTATCTCACATTTCCCGATGCGTTTTGCCGTTTGACCGTCTCGGCAAGTATCTCGTCATAATTAGTGAAAATTCACTTCAATTCTGTCGAACATCTCTTGATCCATTACCGGAACGAAATATTGATACCACTGAGACTCGAGGAAAAACATACGAAAGAGGAGAACATTCCCGCACCAAAAATTACTTTCCGCCGTTGAACTTCGGCTGCATTACAAATACGCCCGTTCCCTCTCGTAAAAGTACTTCAAAGTTTAGACTCGCGTAGACAGAGGATCTCGAGACGTCGCGAAGGCAAACTCGCGGAATCGCTTGCCCAAGTTCGCGCACAAAGCGCACAAAGGAAATTTTCCGAACGCTTGAAACAAATGCGTAATTCGGCGTGAGATGTCGACGTTAAACGTTCAAATGTTAAATCTATTTATCGTACGAGTATACGAGGTATCACGAAGAACCATGAGAAACAGAAACGGAACAGAATGTGAGATCTAAGAGATTTAATTTGTGTCAAGGAATGATAATGGACAACTGTCATTGAAGCATTAACCAAAGTTATATTCATTCCAAAGTTATTTCGTACATGAAATCCCAGAGATCGATGCGTAACGTGTAGCTAAGTAGGAATAAAGGAAACGAGTGAATAAACAATACACATCTCTCGCTTTTTATTCTCAAGACGATACTGCATCACAGAGTAACAACGCGTGACTCTCCGTGAAAGCGATTAAAATGGACAACGCGAGAGCGAAACGTCAAGATAGTCGCGTGTAAGATGGATTTTCGATACGTCGCGTGCGAAGTAAATCGAGATTGTACAAGCATGGGTGAAACAGGAGAAGAGATACAACGTACCTTTATTATGCTTGCTGATGGTTATCACTTGACCGTCCTCCCGCTTCCACATCAATTTCGGCTGCGGATAACCGTCGGCCTTGCACGTGAGGGTGATATTTTGATGTTCTCGTACCGCCACGGTGCTTTCGGTGGAAAGGGAGTCCAATATATTCGGCGGCACTGGAACACGCGTGGCAGAACGCTCTCTCTTTTTTTCTATATTCGAAATTTAGCGCAATTTAGCGCGCAACTAGCGTATAGCACTGTAACTAATTGCATTTGTCAAACGCTCCCCTTAAACGCGAATTTCGTCCGTGTAATGTAACATTAAATCAAATCAAACTGCTCGTCGCGTGCGCACTCGCTGTGAGCTACAAAGTAACTCCGAATCCAAACATATGCTCGATTATTAATGCACGCAGTGTTTCAACAGCACGAATTTTTTCCCCGAGATTTTTTGCGTTCTCTTGTTGTGCATTCGCTACCGCCGCTTAAGACGAGCCACGTTTCGTTAAAACGCATATTTACCCACGACTTGGAGGAAGCCCACTTGGCTTATCATGGGGTTGGTGTTCACTTGGCACATGTAATAACCTCGATCGTCTTGCTGCACGCTGCTGATATGTAGCAACCACGTTTTCTGGTTGTCGTGAGATACGGAGAACCTAGGCACTTTCACTACCACGTGCTTGTGAACGGTCAATAGCATCTGACGACCGACGTGGATCCACGCTACCTGAGAACAAGGACAGGTATTTAAACGCAAATATGAATCGCGTGCTCTCCGCGTCTGGAATTACCCGGCGATCGGAAATGCAGCGAGTCTGCATCGCCGAGTTTAGCGTTATCGTTCTACTGCGGTAAGGGACACGTAAAAATTGCAAATTGCACGAGTGACTCTCGCGTGAGACCTAGGAATTCGAAAGACACGCTTTTCTCTCATCGCTCGCGTCTTCCATCCGCGATTATCGAGGAGCGTTGCGTATTCCGCGTCTCGTACTTACGCGCGATTCCAGAAACGAGGCACTTCGATCCGACGATGTAGCGTTACGGTAACGATCGCTGTCTTTTGGGAGCATTTTCTGGAGCTTCGTGAAATAGCCGCGGGTCGAACACGTACACGCGTCAACATCCTAATCTAAAATCTTCACGACTCGACATCAACGAGCAAAAAGTTTCAGCTTTCACGTCGAAAATTTAATCTTTGGCGAGATCTCGGAAATCGGAAAACGCGTGCACGTTTTCGCGTCCGTATTCGTAAAATGATGGCTAAAATTTCATATTAAAAAAATTGCTCCGACTCATAAAAAACAGCGAGTAGACCACTCGCGCAATGTGCTAACTGAAAAGGCAAAGCGTCGAGGTCATCCTCGCTATGCGACCTCTGTGCAGCAAACCTCTCGGTGAACGCAGGAAAATTCGCACTGCCGAAATTTGCGCGGTCGACCGACGAGCTCTTCTCATTTCGAGAACGAAGCTGCATCGCCGGATCAGCGAGAGAAGGCACTTCGTGCGATCGAGCTTGTCGATCGAGCTTGTTGACAGGACGAGAACGGGACGCCAATAAGATGAAAAAAACCCTCGCGTTAGCGTAACCGTGTTGGCGCGCATCACGGCGTGTATCGCGCCCGCTATTTCACGCTCGAGGCGAGCTCGCCCTGCGGCTCGAGGCTCATTTCGTGACAAAGCTTATGCACCCCCGAGGATCCGAGGGTTAACCTGTTACCTTCTCTCTTTTCCTCGCTTCCCTCTTCATCATTCAAAACGCTTCTCTGTGCGAGAACAGACGATCGTGCAAAGGCGCAACGTTCTTTATTTTCTCCGTTCTTTAATTCTTTCTTCTTAACGCACGCTTCCCGCGATAAATGCGCGACAAAGATGAATTCCGGCTCCGTCACTTCTATCCCGATCGTGTTCCTTTGTGTTAGATATTATCTACCGACTTGCAAGACATTGGTAAGCAATGCTCGTGGGGGTTGAATAAGATAAAACAGTAGAAACAGGATCCACGAGTCGCCAGATGTCTCACTAGAAATGTACTCGCAGAGAATTTGTTTCCGGAAATACGATAGCGATAGAGAATGCTGCAAATTACGATTATCTTCTTGCGTGTTGTCTTATGATTCATTCTTTGTTCAATACACTTTGCAGATTGAAGTTACGATTGAAAAACAATTCGTGTTGTTAATATCATCCGTATCGATTCGCGAATGCATCAGCAACGCATTTAACTCCAGCCGTATTATTTATGACGTAGATCGTATCATAAGTCCATGAATTCGCAATCAATTATCTGATGAAAAATTGATAGTGCCTTCGTCACTAGTTAAAATTACAAGTCACACGAAGAGATCGAAAACTTTGACATTAACGTGAATAGAATAACTAACACGTTTAATCAAACATCGCATTATAACGATCACGATCTCGCGCGACGATTCGTTCGCCAAGTTTCGCATTTACTGTTTCCTTTTACATTCATTACCATTGCATGGCAACATCTGGAAACGGTACTTCTTCTGCTTCCTTTTTCCTTTTCCCTCTGCTTTACTCGCCTCTTTTTTCGGGGTATATATACTCCCTCAAATTAAGCCAGAAACAGCCCATTCGGACGGAGTAAATTGTATCATCTCTAGCTTTTTCTTTTGCTTTAACTCATCAGAAAATTCCACTTTCTGCGCGAGTCGTTACCCCACACGTTGTTCATCGTGTTGGCGCATACGTAGTCCGTACAAAAAAGACTACCATAATGACACTTGAATAATTATAACAGATCTCTCCCGGAAGGTGCAAAGTTAGCCTTTACTTTTCGTACAATTCAGCGCAGCTCGGCGGTTCTGTCTTTATCGTTAGCAATGAAATCAACGGAGAAAGAGTATCCGATCTAAATCGGGCGAGAGATTTGCATTTGAGAGTCGCTTGCTTCCCATTCCACTCGATCCTGTATTCTTTTCCCCCTCAGGTATTTCACGCAGGCAACTCGGCAACAACTCCAGAATTGTTCGTCTATGTACCCTCCTTTCCCCTTTTCGCCGGGTAAGCAAAAGTTTTAGGTACGGGAATCACAGTACATCCCGGCAAAGTTCTTTAAACAGTCAAACGCCACTGACGGCTCTCCTAACGAAGAAGCTGCGAAGATGGATGGTGGCGGATCCCGGATAGCTCTTGTCTGCTCCAACAGGATTTGCCGGTTCCCGGGGATTCCCCGAACTCGTCAGATTCCGCTCCAGTCCGCGCGCAATTCCGCAGATCCGCGGCGCGCATAGATGTGGCCTCGCCTCGGCGTTTTCCACGGATTTTCCTGCACCGCGCTCGCTCACTCACGGGAAACAAGAAGAAAATGGGAAAGAGAAAAGACGGGCTGGAGGAAGGGATGGAGGACGGGATGGAGGAAACGAATGATGCGGGAGTTTCGGGGCGGATGATGCGAGATCGCCAGCTTAATCGCTTTCCCTTGTTAGTTGGCGTCCGATAATTTACAAATCGATCGGTGTCTTCGGCGCAACAGAGCCGGGATTAAATTGACCATCATACAATGCCACGCGAGACGACTCTCAAGATTAATAAGTTTTATATTACGTGCATCTCTCGCCGAGCAATTCTCGCGACGGCGTATAAGCGAGACTCGGGCAACGAAGGAAAACAACGAAAGAGAGAGAAAGCACACTCGCAAAGTTGCCTTCAGAATCTCCGCAGAAAAGTCACGGTAGCGCGATGCAAGAAACTTTCGTAGTCACGCATTGCGGACGGTTCCCAAGTTCTAACGAAGAGAAAAGAAGTCCCCGCGCATGTGCAGGAAGATGAGCAGTCACTTCCTTCGCAAACGTTCCTCGCCTTGAATTTCCGCGAAATTAAATCGGCGACAAACTATAAACGAGTATCGAACGCCCGTGATAAGCGTAATCGAGGATGACGAGATCGCACTCGCGGCGATGCAGCGTCGATCAGGATGCTTGCATCAATCACTTGGAATTTGAAGCATTTTCCGAGGATTGTAAGCAAGGGAGAAGATTATGAAGAAGATAATGACTTTTAGTAATTCTAATTTAGGGAACGTCCATGATAATCATGGAATACACGAGATTTATGGGAGAGCCAGATATTGCTTTCGCTTGGACTTGTTAATGATTATCGTTTCTATGATTATCGCGCGAATTCAATAATTTTCAGTCATCCATATGTATAAAAGTAACTTATTGCATTCTGTTGATTTCGATATTTAATAATGGCAACATGCGACGATAAAATGCCGTGTTTATCGTTCCTCGTTGCATGATATCGGATTTATAATTTGCAGGAATAGCGACCTGATAAAATAGTTAATATAAGATTTAATGTTCTTGATTTAATTGTTCAATGGAATTGATTGACTTCCCAAGCGTGAAATGAAGTCCGATATAGGTGACACAGCGCATGATTCGCTGGAGAATGTCCGATTCATGCGCATTCGCGAATCAAAGAAACGTGTGGAACTTTAATTCGTCAGTCTCGAATATCGCGAGATCTAACGCGGCTAAATCTAGCGATAGACACGATTATCAGCGCCGTAAAAAGATACGATGCGGATGAGGGAAGACGCGGGACGTCCACTATGCTTCCATCGTCACGAATGGACACGGGAGTCAATCTTGCCGGCTTCTCATGTGAATTACAGCTGTTGGCACGGCCTGACGATCGGGCAAAAGCGTGCCTTAAGAAGAAACAATTGCCCTCGCGGTAACTGCGATTATATCGATCTTGAATGCGGTTCGAGGGAGGAAATTCCTGCCGGCTGCGAGGAGTTCGATTGAAAATTCTGGCAGCAGTTCAAAGCCAGTTAAAACTGAACTGCCGAGGCAAACGTGAAATACTGATCGTGATGATTCCATCGCGTTCGTTTCATTAATCGCGAGCTTCTATTGACAACATTTTATCGACTCGGAAGTAAACGAAGCATCTATATATATTTCGTTTCTTTCTCGCGCGGGAAGTATTTTATAACGAAATGATATTCGCGCAGAGGTGTGCAAATGCGCTCATAGTTGCGATATCGTGCGACGAGGAATGATATCGGCAAAGAACACATGGCTGTATGTAAATAAATATTGAGGAACGATTATTTAGATGATGACGAATCTACTGAGAGACAGGTTGGTGCAATATGGTTATCTAGCCTTTTTTTCCACGCATTCATATATCTACGTGTTATTTATTTAACTAGTGCGCAAAGATAGAGATTCTGTTTGCACGTATCGCTATTGACAGTACGATGGATGATTCAATGCAATCTAGATTCACGAGTTCATCTCACGCTTCAATCATTTTTATGCTTAACCTCCGGCTCCCGAGAGTGCGTTTTATATAGGAATTTTTTTGGTGATCGACTGACAGCCCGAAAGCTGATAAGAGGATATGCGATAATTAAAATATAGAAACCGTAACGGCGGCGTAGAATCATTTCAGCATTCCGCCGGATGCAATCTGCCTCCGCGGTATCGATTGTTGCCTCCATATTTACGCATATAAATCCATATTTATGTATTATTTCTAGCCGGAACCGATTTCCAAGTCAAAACTGAGAGTACACAAAAACGGAATAATTCATCGCTAGGCTGAAACTCGATACGTCTGCGATTTCATATAATAAATCACATTTTATTCGACATTGTAAGAACTTGTAGCTGATATTTTGACTCGAGACGCGATTAGTCGAGTGATAAAGGAAAATGATCGAAAAGTCACTCACGAGAAAGTGTTCTGAGAGCTTCCCGAAGAGGAAGACTGATCTTCATTAATCTTAAATCTAGAAAAATTAAATATCTCCAACTGCTTGCAGCGTACACTAAAACCTTGAAAGCATTTTTCGTGCTTTCAAGTATTATGTAATTACGACATTGTTTGACCGAAGTTTGTAACAAATGAAGAGTTCCTATGTGCACATGAATTACCCAACGAAAAGTTGTACCTATCTACGTAAAGCTATCTACATAAAGCAAATAAACACTCCATATAAGTACGATACAAATTGCACGAATGTTTGCACAGAAAAAAATAGTTGCGATAAAAATGTTGATAGCTAAAAGTGCTTGCGCGTGCTCGCGCGAGTTTTAATTTTCCACATAACGTTCCCGCAGCATTCGGAAGTCACAACGAACAGCTCCTCAGAATGCATCGTAAATCGCGGAGATCTCATTAGAACTAACAAATTGCATTTACGTTCAGTAAGATACGCGCTATATCTTGAAACATTAAAAAAGATTCGTTGCATTCCTAAGAACAACGTATGACATCGCGTTGTCATACGTTTTCATAGCTCAAGAGATTTCCACGACGAGCATTACGTGCGAAACATTCATATCGCCGAATTAAAATTACACGATAACGTTTCTTGTGGTAGAACATGTGCATAAATGAAATTCTTTTTCTGATTTTACGCAGTGATCTATGACAGTTGTCGCTATGTAAATTCAGCGTTTATCGTGCATGCGGTATCGGCGATACGCGATATGTGGAAATTCCTTAAAAATGACAATCGTCATTTTTAATGTCGATTTATCGCGACGCCTTCCACGATAAAAAACTTGTTATCTGTTATTGCACGAAACATTAACGAGTGTTTCGACTGTGAGGGTGGATGAAACTGGCGGTGGCCATGTAGAAAACGTTATTACGGCAAATGCTGGGTATTTGGCGCAAGCCACGACCGGTTGTTCGTTGTTCAATTTCAATGGCTTAACTTGCTGCCGTTGAGGAATTAACGTGAAATACATTGCAGAAATATAATGAAACGTATCGCGAAGTCGGCTGCGCGCCGAAAGTTTCCGAGTACCATTTCGCGTTCACATGTCCTGATAATTCATACGGGAACGTTCGCGGCCCCGAAAGAGTAAAATAATAAATCGAAATCGAACTGGAGCCAAATAATTCGGCCGTTATGAAATTTTCCACGGCCTAACAAAACGAAAGAAAGAATTAATTTAATGGACACTAATTAGCTTCAGAGTATCTAGATAAAATGATGTGCTTAGAGATATGGAGACACGGTGCTCGTGCATTATTCTTCATCCATTGAAGAATACGACGGACGATGAGCAAAGTTATTTGCGCGCTCGCTGAGATTAACGCCGGCGGATTCATGTCGCGGCCCGTCGAAGTTTTCATTGTTCGACGTGCAAACGATCCGCTGTGCTATAAGGACTTTTAATAAAGCGTCGTTCTCGTATCGCCGGTATACTGCTAATTAACCGCTAATTAACGCCGACGCCTCGCTTCTGAATTTCTTCTCGAAGTAATTCCGCAGGAAAATTCACAGGGTCGTAAACGATACGCGGCCCGATTCGAGCGGTATTACGGTAGTTGAGTGTGCCTGCTGCACGTGCAACCTCGTGGGGTAAAATTCAAAAGTGCAGAGGGGTCGCAAGCGCGGCGAGCAAGACCGGAAAGGAACAGGAGGTAAGAAAGAGGAAAGTAAAAGAGCAACGTAATCGAGGTGAAAGCAAGGGAGGACGAAAGAAAGCCCGGCGAAGAGAAGGGAAGATGAAAGAACTTCCGGGCGGGCGAAAGGGCACGAGGTCGGAACGAGGAGAGCCACGGAAAAAGGCAAATGATTCGGGAATGTAACGTGGGGTGCATGGGGGGCATGGGGAGTTGTACAGAACAATAGAAGTAGAACGAGTTACGCCGTAATCAGACTAGACGCAGCAATGATGATACGCGATTCAAAACGCAGCCGGCCGGAGCGCGCTCCAGTTCTGACCGGCTTTATAAAAATACTCCCTCGCGATTCGGCCTGGTGGTCGATTTCCCGAGAGATCGGCGCTTTTCCATCTTCCTTTCTCCGACGCCTTCATAATCAGCGATAGCTCATTCCGTCCCGTTGGGGTGAACGTTGCACGTTTAAAGGGCATTTTCCCGCTGTCCCATGCACTTAACTAGCGATAACACGCGATCTCCCGCAGAATCGGTCGAACTTCCCCTCTCTGTTTTTACGTAGAAGGAATTACATATATGGAGGAATTATTAAATATGATTAAACGCGACGCGACGAGTAATGCACGTCCGTGTGAGATTATTTTCTTCAGAGGCGAGAATAGATCTTCATCTCTGATAGTCTCGTCTCGCGAGTACAGCGCAACATACGTACGCTTTTAACTCGTTTGCCGATTGTCCTGTTAAGTTGAATCAAACGGAATCAAGCGGATGAATCAAGTAATAACGCTCGATGAACGATATAATCATCCATTAACCGAGATAATTCTTTCGTGGATTTGAGAATTGCGGCGTTAGAGCTGAGGAGGAGAACTTCATCGCGATAATGGAACGTTAAAAACCGAGACACGGCGGGCACTTTTACTACCGCGCGCGAGTCACATGCTCTGCAATCCGCGCGAGATGATTTTTTGGCTGGCGCCGGGCGATTCATCTCGCAAAAGGGTCAAAGTGGCAATTCCCCCGGCACGGGAAGGTCTTCCCGGCATAATTAAATCCAGGAAAATTCCACGAAGTCGTATGGTTTCTTCGTAAAGCGCAGCGAGGATAGAGGTGGCGAAACTTTGGCACTCTGCAGATGAGATTTTCTGCTGTTTTGATCAAAGGACCCAGCCGGGAGCGACGTGAGCCATGCGCTCTCAAAATGTCGCGTCTAACGAGACGACTCGTCGCTACGTGTTTTGAATCTGAAGAAAAAAGCAACTGCACGTCCCACCGTTGTCGGCCACGGCGCCGTGTAAACTCTCCTCAAGGCGATCCGGACAAGGCGTATAAAATCGGATTACTCCTCCGCGCCGTTTGGATCTCAAAAAACGAACGCGCCTCTCCGCTGCATCGGATGAATCGCACGTGAAAGTTTCGCGGATAGCTTTGAAGCCACGCTCGCTGGCTTCCACGATTTCCAATAACGGGGCATATACGGAGACAAATCGCAACGTGACGTGAAGAGATGTCAGCAACCATGCGACTTGCATTTAATATTCCGCAAGAGATAACACGATTACACTGCGACGTCATATATCATTTACTTATCCAATTTGCGGAAATAAATCGCGCGAAATAACGAGCCATTCGATTCGATAATGTGGACAATGTGTGAATTACGCCGGAATAAATATCTGTTTTTCCAAACGAACGCAATGTGCACGAATGTGCGAACGTTACTTCATTGGAACTAATCGAACCCGATCAACGATATGGACAGAAAGCCAAAGAGACGATCGTTCAACACGTCTGCGTTTTGTTCGCGTATCATTGTCGTGGAAAGAGATGATATCGAGTGTTGCGAGACCAAAGGTTTCATGATGATCTGAGAAGCTGAGCTCTCGATTTTCGTGATCGATCATCGAGGAGCAGTCGATCAGCAGGCACCGAGCCGAGTATCTGTGTAGCTTTCGGAGCAATAACGAACGATTCGAGCAGGCGGAGAATGATCAGACGTTTGCTATCTCGTCGATCGAGCCGTCGTCGCATGCATTCGATTTCTGTCAAATCGAAATGGAAACTATTTCGTTTGCCCGAAGGAATACTCGCGTACAATAGTCTATTCTCGCGATCGTTAAAGAAACGGAAAATTGTCGGGCTGCCGTGAGGCAAGCCGCGCGTGGAAATCCATTCCGGCAAGACGCGAGACGATATACCGATAAATTTTCGACCGGCTGATGCCACGCTGAATCGCGGACAGGGAGGAACGAGCGGAGGGAAAAAATTGCCACCTTTATTCAATATCGCGTAAGAAGGGAGGCCCGCGCGCTCGTGTAGCAGCGCGCCATTGGAAAACGTTTGCCTACACACGGGCGTCGCCGTATCGCTTTAATGGCATTCTTAATAGCCGTAAGAGAGTTCCGAAGTTGATGCAATCTCAATTTCCCGGCGCCTGCGAGCGATATATCACTGATTTCCCACCTTCGCGCTATCGTCTACAAAGTTCGCCGAGTCACGCGGCGATTCCGACGCGGTCGCCCTTCGTCTAATAATCGTTCTCTGTCTAGCCGTGCCGCGACCGTCCTGGTTCCCCATACCCTCAGCATAGGACCGGACCTGAAGACTCCATGCTCCGTTTCATGAATAACAAAAAGCGAACGCGTTGAGGATCGACGCGTCTCGACCTCCCACATTTAAATTCCGAATAATCAATTAAATTCCTGAGTAGAAATCTCGCTGAATTGCATTTCAACCTGACCGATGTTTCGTGACTCGTTATATCTTTGTAAGATCTGTCAAATATTCAAGTATCTCTAATAATCTCTAACTTGCGGATGTACATATGTACGCATCAGACATTATCAATGATCGATGAGGTAGCTACGGCGATCGGAAGCCGCACAAAGCTTGATCAATACGATCGCGGATAAAAATAATTTAGAATTAGAATATACATTGGATGTTGGATGCTGACATTTACTATCGCGGAATATTACGTTATCAGGACTCTTGATCGGTCGACGAACGGTCCCGTTTGTCGCTCACGGTCGTCTGTGCGAGACCTAATCGCGTGCTTGATGCAATTTTCCGGTCAACGTTATACGGCGTTACCTATGCCGAGTATGAATACGGCTTTTAAGTAATTGCGAGCTCGAGGCAAGCAAAAACGAGACGAGACACGTCAGCTGGAAATTAATTAGCTGGAAAACTGCCCGATTTGCATCGCTTTCTGCTCCGTGCGAGCGACAAGTTCAACATACGATCATCGCAAACGCGATGATAAAACGATCATCCGTTTCGTCCATCGAGACAACGGCATTCCTCGTTGCGTTGAAATACTCCATGAGCATAATAAAACCTCATCGCGCGATGAGACTGAATTCTTATCAAACTGTTTCGATTTTATCAACATGCGTGTACAAAGAAATCTTGAGACACCTGTCGAAAGTCTAGCGGAATGGAAACGATACGTTGCAGGCGCCAGCGACAACTCTTAATGAAGTTCAAGGATTTCCTCGATTTTTCAAGTATTCCGCGAAATGTAGTATACCTATTCCGCTGCGGAAAACTACATCGCTCGTTACGGCTGCCGATATGTTTGTTCATGTGTAACGTTGATCGCCTGCGGTCGTGGCATCGCATCCAACTCCCTGACGGCACAACTGATGCGTTTCCAATACGGTTCCACCTAACAGCGGTCTTCAATGCCGGCGGGACGAGCCCGCAGCTTGCAAAGTGCACGTAGATAGCGATTACGTATTTTTTCTTGAAACTTCCTGTCCTTTCTCGAGTCTCGTGCGCTTCAGATGCGCTACGCATTCGAGATAAAAAGAAAGATTGCGCTCGTTTCCGTGTCGCGGCATTCATGCGATCGTATTATAAAGTTCCTGTGTTGCGAGATCCATTTTACAAGATCGCGCGTACAGCAGCTGTGGCGGACAGCTCGTAAGATTAATAGAACTGAATGCTGTTGAAATAATGTATGAGATAAATAATGAAATGTGTAAGAAAAGAAGATGTTCGAATCCTCGCGTAACGATTACTCTGAAAAGGGTATCGATATGACGAAATCTCTCTTGAAATTTCGTGCCAAGGAACGTCTTCTTAGTCACTTACATTATTATTGGAAAATTCAACGATGCCCGCCTACCAAGACATCTAAAACCAAGGGATTATTAATGCCCACTGATATTGAAATATTCAAATATCGGGCAGCCTTGCTGAATAAATTATCTATGCGATTATTCGCAGCTTTCAATTATTCAAGCGGCGGATTTACGAACATCGGAATGATTCGATACAGCAATTTCCCGTGAGATATTCAGAATATAAACCTTTCTTATCTAAATCCTGGCATCTAGTCTTGTTATGAACTGTTTAGAAAGAAACACACAAATTCCTCCCCGCGAATCTCTATGAATCCAGCAGCTCTACATATCGACGATATCTCAGCAATGATATAAATATCATAACGTCGCGCTACATCGCCCATAGGAAAGAGAGAGAGAGAGAGAGAGAGAGAGAGAGAGAGAGAGAGAGAAGGGGGACTATATGGGAGAGAGGAAGATATGATAGAGACGAAGCTTCGCGTGAACTCGGCGGGAATAAAGACAAAACAGTGCGCAATGTCATGAAAATAATAAACATTTTGTCGTCGCGATTAAAAAATGGAATCCCGTGAGAAAAACGTCTTCATGAAACCAGCGCGCGTTGCAACATTCTCTTTGTAATGCAGTTAATGAATAATTGAGGAAATTCCGTTTAGCAGAGAAGACGCGCGCGTGCGTGTACCGACTGCTGCAAAAACACGCTCAGGGAGAGCGAAAAAGGAAATTACAGGTATAAGAAAAACCGGTTATCCGCGCGAAACTAAGAACGGAAATGTCCAATTTACATCGATCAGCTTTCCGTGCTCGAGCACACGGATACGCTCACGTTTGAGGGCATTACGTTACCTTGTAACTGCCGAGGTTCTCGATGACGCACGGTAAACTGACGTCCCTTCCTAGGGCCACCGTGACGTTTGGTATGGGTTCGGCAAATATTGGTGGATCGGAGAGCGCTGCAACATGCGGAAACAGATCGTGTCATTCGTATGCATCGGCAAAGATAATTATTATTACTTTAGTTTCCCTTCTTTTATTTCGTTTTCTTATTTTGTTTATATATATATATAAATATATATAATGATTACTTTCGAAGCTGCTGGATTTTTCGTTTTCCAGACGAGAATTTAGAGGTTCCAGACGAAAAATCAGTTACGAACAATTCGATTAATATATCTGTGGCACTTGGGCGATGATCGTGTTTGGAGATTGCAATTTTAGCTTTCCGCATTTCCACGAAAAATCAAATTGTCGAACAACGATCGTTACTGTCGCAACTGCTCGTTCGACGTTTGTAACGATCCCTCCTTTTTGTTAGTTGCGCGAGAATTTTGGCGCAAAACGCGATACGCGGTATTTCGCGATTCGAATCTGCGAAATAACGCGTCGTACGGAACAATTACCGATCGTCAAGCCGCCATAAATGGTAAACGCGATTAAACACGGCCCGATATTCGAGAACATAAAAATATCCCATTGACGGCGTCAATAAAGCGATAATTGTGACTGATTAATTCGCCGAGAGCCGGAGAACGAATTAATCCCGCGCCTCCACTGACTGAATTTTTCCTCGAACGGCTCAATTCCCGAATTCTGCGATCATTGCTAAAACAACACCGCCCTTCGAGGTTAAATTAACCACAAACGATTATTCAGCGAAAAGACTCGCTGACGGTGAATCCCGTCGAACTGGCGCCGACAAGAACGGTGCTCTGAATTTCGATCATCGGAACACGCTCGCGCGCTGTTCAGAAGTTAAATTTCAGCATTCGCGGAATCGCGAGCGCGGTTGTCATAGCGCTCGAGCATTTGCAACTCGCGTTATTTATTCGTGACAAACGCTCGCCGAATTGCTTTAATCGCCGCAACAAGTGCCCCATCGCGCTTTCTTTCATTCGGTGAAGGTTCGCCGCTCACAGAGAGGATGCTTATCGGGGTCGAGCGAATTGTTAACTCATTTTGGATTGATTATTCGTTCCGCAAGTGCGGCTTTTCAGAACACGTCACGCGCCGCATGATCTCATTAACGTGATCTCATCCTGCGGTTATTTATTTCTACGCATATTTTGGTATTCGTGCACACGAGTATCCGAATAAAACACGCTACAAAGGGAAGGCTGCAAGAAAAAAATGTGCGAGAGTGCACATTGTACGGCACACCGTGTATTTCACCCATTGCGTTTCATCGCAACCATCGAGATTAAGTTATAACTCGGCATCGCAACCCCACGCGACACGGTGATCGGACAGGGGACGGGGTGGCGAGAGAAAAAGTTAATTTATGGTATCGCAGCTGCAAGTGAGGCGTATATATTTCGCGTAGCGCGTATAATAATTCCGCTCGCGGGTGTTGAAATATATACGCGAAATATCCCGACGCACGTTTAAACTACTCGCTTTACGCGCATGCACGCGCACTCAAGTTTGCGCGGACGCGCATTGCGCGCGATACGCGAGCGATTATCATGCGAGCGAACGCATTGCGAAATTCCTGTTTAAATTTATATCGCGGCGATACTCGTTCAGAGCCAAACGGAAATACGTATATCGTTACGCGAGATGCAAAAAGTGCCCGCAGAATATTAAATGCGGGCGATATTTTTATCATTATTATTATTCCTGCACATGTCGCGTCGCGCGCATGCCGGAATATTCAACCGATGTCAGCGGATAATCCCCGTATTCTTTCACACTTTGCGTGCAGCCGCAAAAACCGCACGGCATTTTGTATTTAAACAACGCAGCGGATGCAGGCATTGAGAGAGAGAGAGAGAGAGAGAGAGAGGATGGATTGGCAACACGCGCTAAAATTTGAATCGCGTTGCGAGCTGTCCACCAGCAAAAATCGGCCGGTCGGCCTGACGAATGTCACGCTTCTGACTTTTGTTTTAATAAACGTGTGACGCTTTGATACCCGTCAAAGAACACTCCAATCGGGCTCATAACACGCTCGGAATCGCGCGAGATTTGTCACGAAATCGCATAAAACGCCGGCGATGCAAATCGGATTCGCCGTGCGCACGCGATCTCTAATTTCGACGCTTCGAATGGAAAATGAGTTCGGAGATAACAATCGGCAACGAGATACTAATATTTCGTAATTAAAACTGCGTTCCGTCAGATAACACTGATTGAATAACATCGATTAACTTTCTCCGCCGAAGAAAGTGCCAGAAGAGAAACGTTCCAACTTTCATCCAGAGTCTCAATAAGAAACTATACATATATACCATCTATCCTTATCTATCAAACTATGTAACTGGTTCGATATTATGAATGATTTCCGTTTTGTTTCTGTTGCTCTCGGAGCAAATTCCTTCGCGCCATTCGTCGCGAGTTTCATTCTCGACGAACGAAACGCAAAATAAACCCAGAGGCAGGAATTCTCCATAGAGCTGCCACGACATTTATCGCGAATAAAACACGCGTTGGTCAGTGGTCGATGGTCACGGTGGCGGAAGTCGAAGATGCTGAAGAGGGAAGAAGGGGCGGGAGGCATGCCGGCATGTCGATCGACGGCTCCGCCGAAAAACTTTCGGGGATGGTGCACTCGAGAGTGAAGTAGGAGGGTAGTTGGCCGGTTGCTCGACCGGAAGAGGGAAGTTGCCGTCAATTCCACTCCAAGGCTTTGCACTGACCGGAAGTCCGTGCGCGCGGCCCTCATCCTCATAGATACCACGACGGTGGTAGCTCGCTTGCCCGCTGCCTGCTGGCGAATGTCGCGCTATCGCGCGCTCACCGTACTTCTTGACGAACGGTCCGCGATAAACGTGCATTGGAAACTCTTATCTCCGACCTAAAGTATCATACGTTACGCGAGTCCATACGCGATTCGATACACGAGAATTGCAAGGAATTTGCTAATAATCCGTCGATTATCGAGATGACGGAACGATGTCATTTGACGCGAGAACGATTTGACGAACGAATGTACGATGATGCTCTTAGTGGAATCCTATAATGCATAATGATGAAAATCCAAGGGTACAGCCGCTCATTTCTCATTTCTCTCTCCCTCTCTCCCTCTCTCTCTCTCTCTCTCTCTCTCTCTCTCTCTTTCTTTCTCTTTCTCTTTCTCGTTCTAGCAGAAAGTAACGCGAGTTATCTCATGTCAGTGCGAGCCAAGTTTTCGGAAGCCTCGCGCGTCTCCGGTAGCAGGATACGTCGACGACTAGCTTTATGGTGCGGTAGCCGGGCTGAACTCCCGGGAGAACTTCCGGATGCGAGGAGCTACGGCAAGGTCGAGTTACGAATTCAGATTATTATTTAGTCAAGAAAGACAAATTACCCCGGCCTGACTACTCCAAATGCTATATCGTCCTCGAGTGGCTCGAGTGACGAAGCCAGCTGGAATTACCGATTAAAAAGCTAACGTTGCGCGAACATCCGCGCAACGGGGACTTGCGTCTAGGAAACCAAGTTGTTGATGTTTCATCCGTGACATCCGCTGCAAATTGAATAAGGCCTCTTCCAACTACTTCCTGACCAAGATTAGTGCGAGCAAGGTAAGCGCTATTAGCCTTGGCAATTCGCAACGCGATTCAAATTTTAGCGTATGATGCCAGCTCATCCTTCTCTCTCTCTCTCTCTCTCTCTCTCTCTTCCCTTAGACCTACACCTGCTGCGTTGTTTAAAATGCCCTGCGGTTTTTGCGGTTGCACGCAAAGTGTGAAAGAATATGGGGATTATCCGCTGACATCGGTTGAATATCCCGGCGCGGCGCGACATATATACAAGAATAATAATAATGATAAAAATATCGCCGGCATTTAATATTCTGTAAGCGACTTACGAATCATAAAATGTTTTTTTTCAATTTAGATTAGTTTCAATTTAGTTAGATTTGTGGTAAAATCGGATAAGTATTGGACTGTTTAAGTACATTTATTTAACATTAAGTAAATGTTACATTAATAATTCCGAGGGCTTCATCGTTGTCTCTCTCATCACTGTTCGTGACAAACAGAAAAGTTAACTCACGCGCTAATTTAAGTAACATATCCTTCAATTTAATTAATCAATTGCGCCGTTGATTCTTCATTCGCATTCTTCATTCGTTCAAATCTTTCAGCTTACTTTACGAAACACCCGATGCATCCTATCTTCGTATCTTCCATCTTTCTTCTCTCTGGCGAAAATGCGGTCGTTCGTGCAACGCTGCCGGAGTTGTAAAAGCTTCCAAGTTTACGATTGAGTGATATAAGGACCGAACTTATACAGCGCGAGGCCATTTCGCTTGTCTCCGGAGAATTTTTTAATCGGGAGCATCGTGATTCTCCGAGTAACCTGCACTGTATAAATTTCAATCTCGGTGAGGCGGTGTCGATAAAATTTGTGTGTTCTCGGGATCATGCGACCATTCCTCCGGCCATTTCACGAGTCGAAAATGCGAAAAGTGACATAAGGAAGTAATCGAGGCAGGAATTCCCGCAGAATTCCATTCTCCAGGCTCTCGTCATTCCCCGAAGAGAGACTGACGTATTTGGAGTGCGCCCATGGGCGCTAATAGAAAGGCTCGCGGCCGCATGGAAATCGAATTGAAACGAAATTGGATCGTAGATAAGATCGTATCGGTGTGCTCGCAACGGCACACACATACACACATACAGGTACGCGAAAAGTGAATTATGCTTGCCATTATTTACCTGTACTCGCGCGAGTAAACGCGCGGTATGCGACCGTACGTTGCGGGGAATCTAAATATTTATGCAATTAATTCAGCAATTAATTAATCACTGTGCATTAGTTCAAAGCGCGGACGCGCTCGTGTTTATTTGCGGTGAGATGGAAGTAAGCTCTTCCCCTTTTTTTGTTCACGTTTTATGCACAAGCGAAGACATCGTTTGGGATATTTGGAAATGCAATTGTTCATCAGAACGCTCATTTTGGAATTTGTTCAAGTAGAAAATTCAGATTATTCGATACATGTGCAATCGGATAGTGATTCGTTAAATCAGTCCTGCACATCCGTGTAAGGAAAATCCCACCGCAAGGACAAACGTGGCAGACGATATTTCTACGTTAAAAAACCATCACATTGATCTTTGGTGTTGTTTAGATAATCTTAATTGTTGCCGACGTCATAATGTTAACGTTAACCGCGCGCAATTACCGAATGCCTCCTTATCGCGCGTAGCGAACGGCCGTCTCAGTGATACAAAAAACAGTTTTCCTAATGAGGGACACTGCAAATGCGGAAATATATGTGTGCGATAATGCGCGGCTATCGCTTCTTTATCAGAGAATTTCCGCTTTTGTGCCCATTTGCGCGCGTCTTTTAACATACTGCATTTTCAGGGCTCGCGTTAAAGATTCATTCATTTAGAACTGATGCAAATCGATCTTTCGCAAGTAAACTAAACCACGCATGCGCGTACAAGCAGCGAAAGAAAAGGGGAAAGATAAACGATAACGTGTGCTGACGATCAATATGAACAAGATCTATATCGCCGATCGATCTACAATTGCCGCGCAGTACTCGCAAGCGCCATTAGCAGCACGATATTTGCATAATAACAACAACATCTCTTCCTCCACACGCGCGAAAATAATCGCCGCTCTGGCGAGTACCAGAGAAAATCTGGCAATATCATTCGTGACGTCACACTCGTGGCGCAAGATGATGTAATACATGTCGCGGGAGGACGAGGGGAGGCCGAGACGGAGTCGCGAGTGCAGCTTTCGCGCACTGGTCGGATCCCGCCAGATATTTTACTGCTCTTCCGCGGTGAGCCCGCTCGCGACCGCTCTCCGTCTTGAAATAGACAGCTGCAGTTGGACTGCAGTTGAGCTGCAGTTGGATTGTAGTCTACCGCGCGCTCTGTCAGTCGAGCTGCAAGGCAACGAGCCGTGCAGTCATTTGTCTCAACGCATCGCGGCACGTACTCGGTCAGCAGTCCGATTTCGCGACAATCCCGCGACATGTCGATTACGCGAGTGTTGCGATCGCTGGATCGATGGTGTTCGGGATACAGGCGATCAGGATCGACAGGGCGATTGCCACCACGTGACACCTTTGTGACGCCACGGCGCGCTTTCGTGGCGACCTAAACGGATCGATGACATAATTTCTCAATTAGTACGCATATCGGGGCAAATACGGCGAGTCGGATCGCGCGAAGGTCCAGTCGAAGGATACGAACAAGAGTCACCGGAATGCGCGAACTTGTTGGCGCGATTACGCAATCGAGGCCCAAAGAAGCGTGAAGGCTTCGGCGTGTTGTCGAGGCGTCTTTCCCCGATTATCACTTCGCCTGGAAAAATCGCATCAACGACTGATTACTGATTAATTAACTGGCTACGTGACCGTGCGCATGATATGACGCTGCAATCTATCAGCATTATCGTCGGCACCTGCAGGTTCACGTAGCCGCAGAAGCCATGATTCTAAACCACCGGCACGGAATCCACTGCAACTCATGACGCAACGTGTAGGAATAAGTGTCGGTTTATTGGTGTTGACGTTTAATTGGTCATCAGCAGAGCCACGGCTGAAGAATCGAATGTCAGCCGCGACAAATGAACGCAAGGACGCGCGTGTGATTCGCTCAATGTGAGGCTCGATATAGGCTGAAATCGCAAATGCGACTTCCCAGGCTGCTCTATATGTTAAAATAGAAACTTTGATCTTTCGCATTCTTGCGTCACACATGCACGCGCACAGTTGCATTCAGAAGTTTCCACGATAATCACCGCCGCACTACCAAAGCGAGAAATATGCAAGCGATACGGCATGATACGCATGCGAGTCATCGCATAATGAAACACGATTCACCTTGAAATTATTGTTAATTAATCGTTTATGTCGCGCACCGCCTTCGCCAGAAATTATTTATCGCACACAAGGCGCTATCCGGAGATTAAAGCGCTCCGCGCCGCGACAGACAAAGAGGACTCCATTCACGTTAGCCGGCAATAATATAAGAGAGAGATTTTTAATCAAACGAAACCTGACGTTCGCATCTCCCCCTTCCTCTCGAGAGAACAGATACCTGCCTGCACGCGGACAAAGCGGATGGAACATCCATCCCGAAAGAACATCAAACGATGTTGCGATCCTTTTGAAGGAACTCGATTATTCGTCCATGAAAATTTCCTCTGTTTCATCCCGGCCTGCTTTACGTTCCAAGTCGCAGTAAATTAATCATCGATTGCATTCGCTACTTCCTCGGAACTGCGGACGCCTTCGCGAATGTCTGCGATCATACGGTTTGCATCGCGTGCGTTCGCATTGGCAAACGACTCGCGATTTATTACCTCAGATTATCGACGCAACAGCTGTGTTTGATTAACGTTCGATCGAGCGATCGGAAATTTCGGAATCTTTCGTATCGTATCAATGGAAGAGAACGGAGATCAATACTCGGACGGATTCTTCTTCACGGGATTCATCATTATGGATCATTAGATCAAGTCGCGATTCTTTTCCCACGAATATCGCGTGAAGCTCGAAAATTTTCTCTTCCTTGACGCTCTTCGCCAGAATCTTCAGGCGCAGATGAATGCAGATCAGTCGCCCGACGTCGGAGATATACCGAGGCAATTGTAAGAAGAAAAGTCCTCAGAGTGCTCTTCCGCCAACTGTGCTCTTCCGTTAAACACCCGGTGATACGTTTCAATGAAAGGAACTTACTCGGTTAAACGTAAAAAACGATACGTGCGAGTTAGCAGATAAAAATGCAGATGATCGTCGAGCGGGTTCGCCCGCCTCGTAACTCATTCACGGTACGATTTACGTTACAATTTTAAATGAAATTACACTGAGAAAGGATCATTGAATCGGCGCTGCCAGCAGCGGGAGTAATCGTTACGGAATGCACGTGATTGCACGTAAGATCAAGCACCGTGAGCGCAGATAGACGAGCGCTGCCTCGTGTGTGTGTAACATGCCTGACGTAACGCTGAATAACGTTCTCTATTCCATGTCTTACCGGTAGCCGGTAGCCGGCAAGTAAATCAAAGTTATTAAACGGGGAAGTTTTTCTCCAGCGACCTGTCTTCCCGTCTGCATGAAGAGCGCCACAAGAAGCTCCGCTGCGAGTGCGCCGAGTGATATTTCTCCGGACGATATCGCGCAGAGAAGTCTCCTTTTTCCACGATGCTCCTCGTTACGGATCATACTCGGAGATTATTCTCCGTGCGGACGAGACTCCGGCTTTCTCTCTCTGCTGATCATTCGAGAATGATGATCACGGACGCGTGTGCGTGCAAATAAATTCGCAGACGGAAAACTAGCGGAAATTCATCAAGCTACGTTGTTATCTCGCCGAAATGCCATACGAACATGCATTTCGATAAAATCCAATGATACACATGCATTAGCATATGGAAGATATGCATCGTTATCTTGACGATAACGTGCTGGAGCCGATGCGATCAGCGGTTAACGGTCCCGAGAAGTGTTGCTGGCGCACTTGCGGAAGAGCGATGAGCAAAAGATCGTGCTGCTTTGTCGGCGTGATCGCGTTGTCGATCCTGACAATCTGCCTGCTGGCGTCTTACAATGATCTCGATATCCGGAACGCGTTGCTCAGGTTGCACATCGACTACATGAAGGATAACAATGCGGCCGGACGATCTGTCCGAGCAAGGGAGTACCAGAAGACGGGGATGAAAACCATCCTGCTGTGGAACACGTTATTCGGCGACAGGAACTTCTACTTCGGCGAGGGCGATGTATTCCATGACTGTCCTATTAACAAGTGCAAGATCTTTAATTACCGGGACTACCTGAACGTGGAGGACTACGACGCGATTCTCTTCCACGGTAACGAACTCAGCGGACACAATATGCCGGAGAGGAGGAGGACACGGCAGCTTTACGTGTACGTCAACCTGGAGAGTCCGGCCAACTGGGCGATACCTCGCAAGTATGACAAGGAGTACTTTAATCTCACGATGACGTACCGGCTTGACAGCGACGTACCGTGGCCCTACGACATCATCGAGGATGTAAAAAGCGGCGAATTCGTCGCGCCTTCGAAGAACGCTGATTGGAGCGCCTTGCGGAACAGCACGAGTAACACGTTCTCTTGCACATCTTCTCCCCGCGTTCGCGCCACCGTTTTATAATGAACCGATAAAAACGACGCTTCGCATCTAGAGTTAAAATAGCTTTAAAGCGACGAATTAAAGCGTGCCTCCAAGCAGAATGTGAGATACTTTGAAGATATTTCTTACTTGTCGCGTTCTTTTCAAGTTGTTGTCATCTTTTGCATCTTTCTAAACGCTAATTCTCCGCTTATGAAAGATATTCCGACTTGAGAATCTTCGGACGGTTCCTCTATCTTCTCTCTCTTTCTCTATCTATCTATCTATCTATCTATCTCTATCTCTATCTCTATCTCTATCTCGTATGAGGTACCTCGGATAAGTACGCGAACTAATCAGTTTTCGCAGGTGCAGAAGAGGTGGTAGACGAGATGCCGTCTGCGATATTGGACGTCATCAAGGGTAAGAGGAAGCTGGTAACTTGGTTTGTAAGCAATTGCAAGGCCAAAAGTGGCCGGCTCGAGTACGTGGAGGAGCTGTCGAAGCACATAGGCGTCGACGTCTACGGCAAATGCGGCCCGTTTAGCTGCAGCAGAAGCCGGGATTGCTTCGACGACGTAGTGGAGCCCAACTACTTTTTCTACCTGTCCTTTGAGAATTCCTTCTGCAACGATTACGTGACGGAGAAGCTGATGAACCCGCTCTGGTAATAACACGCGGCCTTAAACAACGCGCGAGATCGTTCTCCGCAACCAGTGCGCGAGAGCGTAGACAAGTTAACTAGCGTTCTCTATGCCGTTCTTTTTCGTGTTAGAGTCATCACGCTGGCGCGAATGTAATTTGTTGCAATTATCAGTAGCTCTGTCGCCGTAACCGATGATTATTTTCTGCCTTTCTCTCACTTTGTCTAAGTAATACGCGTCCGATGCAATCCGCCGTTGGACGTTGTGATTAATTTGATTCGTTAATTCTCACATCGTGTTCTCCTTCCGCAGTTTTACTCATTATCCTCGTCGCAAATACATGGAACTGATTATTCCGGATTGTTTGTTTCAATCCTGCCCGATTCGTCGCGAGTTATAAAATCTGAATATTCATACCTTCAGTATCATTGATGGCCAATGGCTTTTATTGTTAAATTAATAGAGTGGATATCGTCACTGAAATATAGAATTTTAATTGATGGAATAGCGATGGCAACAAGAACAAAAGCTCGTTTCACGCGTGAGGGAAGAAACGAGATCGAGATCGCGCGAAAATATTATCAGGCAATAATGGGGACCCGTTATCGATATTCTCGCAGGTATAATGTCGTCCCGGTAGTTTACGGAGGCGCCAACTACACTCAATTCGCACCGCCGAATTCTTACGTGAATGCTCTGGACTTCGAGAGCCCGAAGGAGCTCGCCGCGTACTTGAAATATCTCTCGCAAGATCTGCGCCAGTATCAAAGCTTCCTACAATGGAAGAAATACTATCGGGTCAACCACGGAACGAAGCGGGCCGTTTGTACTCTCTGCGAGGTGCTGCATAAGCAGAAAGAGCCGACGGTATACTCGATTCTATCGGATTGGTACACGAAAGACAAATGCCCAATACAAACACTGCTAAGGAACAGCGGTGATAAATACGCGACGAAAATCACGCTGCAGAATCGCACATGAGATCTCATCTCTAAGCTGGAACGTGAATATTAATGCTACACTCGAGCGAAACTTCGCGCCAAGTACCTGTAATCGATCGATCGAATGTCAATTACATGTAAATCCTTCCGATCAAATGCATCGTGCCTAGAAATCGCGCACGCGTGCGATGCAATTACCTTAATAGCGACTGTTCCGTCTCGATTCGTCGTATCGACGCAAGATTAATTTTATCAAAGGCCATAACGAGCGAGTATACCGATCTTACGATATCTATCATAAAATCGCATTGAACACGCAACTTGGCGAAGATGCATCGATATATCGCAATTCATCTTGATTTCCCTTCACAGTCGTATTGTCTAATCGTTCGCATGCTGTCACGATCGCAACGATGCGAGCGATCATGTTGGCTTCGATGTCTGATGTATACATCGATGATGGGTCATTAGGCTGAGAGTCTGTAGTGGGTCGATGTATTTACTACTCGCCTGATTAATTGAGATCAAAGCAACTCCATCGCTGCGTTACTGCACACGCCTCGAGTTTGAGGGAGACGCAGGTGTGTGATTTACCGATCGCTCGATTCCCATGAAGGAAAGTAGCTTTCAAAGATTGCACCTGCACGTTATCGAATTCAAACGAGACTCCATGCTACACATGACGCAACGACGCGCATGTTCGCACAAAAGACTGATATTAACAATTGCATTTTTGACAACATATCATCGAGAGGGACATGTTAGCGTGCTAAGAAGTGCTAGAAGGATACTTCTGTTAACATCATTTTTAAATTCATTCCCTTCGATGCGAATAGAGAACGAGAGTGGCTGAGTTGAATTCTTGTCATGCCGCACAAAGGATGAGAGTTAAAAACTATACAGAACAAAGTTAATTCGCCAACGCTACTTAATTTCACGGTCTCGGTCTTCGTGCATTTTATATTGAAAGAAAATACTGATGCGTTTGATAAGCACGTGGAATAACGCACGTTGAGTAGCGACAAGTGCGTTCACACACTCGCGTATACGAATGAAACCAAATATGTATTATGTTGACGATCAATAATTAGTAATGAAACGCGTATGCACGTAGGCTAGTTTCAATAGCTTCTTTTTATTTGAAAGTCCGAATACTTGAATCTCCAGAATGTACAAGTGATTAATTTCCGTTTGCGAAATATTCTATATTTTTTTATACTCTCGAGCATATTTCAATCTACCTCAAAAGCTGCTAAACCAAGACTTACAAACTGCAACTTATATATACGAAGAGTATTTTTCTTTCATTAATATCAGACTTAGGAATGCATTAATTTTAATTTTGAGATACAGATAGAAAATAAGCGTAGCGTAAAAAACTTCTCAAGTTTCATGTGGCTTTAACGCACGGAGATATCTAGTTCGTAAAATGATGTCTACGATGACGAGTAAAGCGTTAATTTACGGGATATTAGAATTACAAAGATCGCAAAATCACAAAGAGTGACTATTGATGTTTGTAATACAAAAACATAAATAAAATGACAATAACATGCCTCGTGATAATGATTATTAATTTCTGCACAAATGCTTAAGCTGAACTGCAAATGATGCAAATGTATCTACAAATGGTACGTGAAATTATGTCCACGATAACGATGTTCAAACACAATCTACCATCAAACGCAGCATACTATTTGCGATAATAATATTAGTATAGGTGTATATATATTTCTATCTTTTTGCCCGTTTTTCTCAATATTTTACGATGCCGAACGCAAACACGCAGATTGTAAATTATCATCATTACCTTTACCGTCTCGTTAGTTGTTAATAGTGTTTTAATAATGTTAACGCGCGCACGCGCAATATTGTAACATAAATGGTCCATGATTCGTATCGCAATCAAGTACTCCATAATTTTGCGACTCATAATACATCCCTGTTATTGGCGATTACGTCGCGCGCGGTTAAAAAAAAGAACAGAAAAAAACAAAAAGAAAAGATACTTCAATACTAAAGCTTCTCGCATGGCTATTATTTCACGTGTAACTGCGATACCTGGAGTTTCTCGATTTTACAGATTTCGATCAACGCTCCTTCGACCCATGGTCATAAATGTCTTGATTGTTTATGTGGCACTGTATGAAAGATGGTTCGCCGCTACTTGGAAGAAAGAACTCTCAAGAAAGTAACGAGATTAAACAAGCTTACTCGCGTTGCTGCTGCTCGAGTTTCTTTTCCTGCGAAGAAAGCTTCCGCTTCTATTACTTTCTGTCTACATGTATGGCGTCCAATTAAATCACTATCTGTTACGTCCAATTTCATTTTTCCAATTAACGTTGCATCGATATAAAAGAAAATGTTTTAATACCTTGCAAAAAGTTGCGGAGTGGCACGAATGCGCAGGATCTTCTAGGTCGACGGATCTCACAAACGAAATCTCTGATTCTTAAAACTGTTAAAGATTTCGCTTTATCTTCGCTCCACAGAACTGCCTTCTCATAAAAATATATCGCAAGGCTGGCGAACGGAGAGTAATCGCGAATCATGATCGATATAGTATGTGCATTACACGCTATGTCCTTATCACCGGATAAATTATCTTCGATATTTCGAACGATCTCAAAAACTTCCGCGATTCCGATATCATGAAAAATTAATACTTCTCACAATATACAGAATCCTACACCGACTCTCTAGATCAGAAGGAATGACACTCGGCCTGCGAATTCGCGCGCATTAAAATTCGCATGAAGAAAAGGAAAGGAAAAGAGAAAGAGAAGGAAAGACGAGTGGGAGAAATTATTCCTCATAAAATTCAAGCAAACCAGATCGCCCCCGGCGAGTCATTCTGGATCTACGCGGGATCCTTAACGAAGGAAAGTTCCTTTATGCGGCTGCCTGCATGATAAGCAATCAAATCGCAATAAATTGGAGATGTCGCAAGTTATCCCCGCGAAATAAATATCATCAGCGATAACACACATTATGAAAATCGCGAAAATACGCGCAAGCGCGCTATGCCGTTCGCTGTGTGTTTTGCGGTGTGTCGTAAAAATATTTGGATGCAACTTCGGGCATTGTGCGGTCATTTCGCTAGGCAATTGCGATTACCGCTTCCTCAAAGTTCATCAGGACGATGATTTCTTGTCGCAAATACCGTAAACTTCGTGGTCCCTGTTTATTTCTCTCTTCCTCTCTTCTTTATTACACATCTCGCACGAAGCGCAATGAGTTCCGCCGAATCTTCCCTGCTCGTCATGCAATCTCTTGCAATCTCTTTGAGAAACGAAATGGACGAAGCTTTAGAGAGGCGTCAAGGGAGGCGGAAACTCTGAAAACTCTTACATGCTATTTTAACACACCGATGCCGTGTTAGATATTTATCTCAGATGGAATATTCAGAACGAAAGAAATCGGCATGAAACAACCGAGATCGATACTTGACGTTTCCAGCAATAAACCTCTATTCGCGTGTCCATCAGGAATTGAGAAGAGAGGGAAGGGAACCTACTGTCTCTTTTCTGTTTGACAATCGCGACGATTGATCGATTATATACCCTAGCGTTGTTTGATCGCGAGCACAGCGGCTCTTAGTGCAGCCGTGTGCGCGCGTTACGCGCGAAATATCTGCATGAGGAAATAGAAACGCTGCATTAGTTATGTCATGCCGTAAAGTATGCCTCAGTGATGATCAAACGTCAAATGATTACGGCGACGTTGTTTGGTTTCCGATATCATTCATTACGATGATAGAACAAGCCGACGCGACAAAGAGCATATGCGCTCGATATTGACGTCCGCATTTCCGCGCGATAGTCGCGCAAAGATGTTGAGATATGAAAATTTCATTTCTCATCGCGTATTCCGCTTCCCCTCGTCGCCATCCTTGTCATAGGCCTGCACGCGACCTTCCAATTTACTGCGGTGTTGTGCAGGTGTCATTCGAAACTTTTATTTAGATTTCTTTGCTCGAAGAAATTGTTACCTCACGCTCGCCCATCGATGTGTAACGTCTCTCAATCCGTTATAATTTCTCGTGAATCATTTCGCATGACATTTCCGCCTCCGTAATTCGAGACGATAATGTGCATATTGGATCCGCTAAACCGCGGCTTCTAATGTCAATCGCGACGTAATCGATATACGCGAACGGTATATGCACGCGTGAGCTTCTCGTCCATCTCGCTGATCCCTCCAGTTTCGGATTTCTTTCATTCATCTTGAGATTATCCCGACTGATATATCCCGATCGATATATCTTGATTATCGCTCGCACCACTTTCTAATGTTCGAATAAATATCGCGAATTTTGCTTCCGCGTGAAATCATCGATTTGGGAAGCTGCCAACGGACGGTTCGGCCAATTGCATATTGATGCGAAATCTTGCCACGTAATTTCGCATCGGCGTTACATATTTGTAAATTTGCATGCGAACGCATTTTGGATATTTCGCGAGCGTTAATTTCAATCGTGGTACTGCGGAATAAAACGCTGATAATTTAAGTTAGTGCGGCGACGAGGCCGTAATAATTACGAATCGCGCGATCGTTTTATACAGCTCACCCGTGTCATAATTAGGACGCATGACAGAAAGCGGCATATTATTGACTTAATGATGGTTGCCCGATCGCGTCGATGTATATATTTTCGGATCATTTGAAAGACAAAATGCAATGGGATATATTAATGATATAACCGCGATGTAACGTTATTATTTTTCAAATATCACGTCGGCATGTCGATCGCTTCTCATTAATATATCTATGCTGAATTTTTTGACACGTACAAACATCAATTTTTTATCATAAATTCGTCTGATTTAATGGTCGATACGATCTTGATCTGTCTAGTTGAAATTTTTCGATGGGAAGGAAGACAGACACGGGCCATTAATTTCTGTCCTCTCGATATCGAAAAAAAAAAATAATCGATGAGTCTCGAATGCGAATAACTAGTGCGAAAAATTCCTTCATCTCTCTCCGATGCTTACATTTCGAGAAAAAAGCGACATGAATTCCGTGATCGTTTCGATGAAGCGTCACGAATATCTCTAGCCAGGCACATGCTCGATCAGTTGATCGATAGAAACGTTCGAATCATGTTCGCGAGAAGCAACGAAGACTTTTCGATCTCTTATGACCAAGTAATCCTGTCGCGTGATCCTTAGCAAAGTGTTAAGGCCGCGAGCGATAAATATGGGGGTCGAAAGTGGAAAAGCAACGACTCGGATCGAGCCGGATGGATATAAAAAGAAATTACTGGCCTCTCAGACGCACTTGGACCTCCAAACGCGCGCTACTTGCGCTCATGTTCCCGTTTTGTTCTCTCCCTTTTCTCTCTCATTCTCTCCCATTCTTTTCTTCGCCCTTCTCGCCATCTCTCCTTCTTGCTTGCCATCGTTACCCGTTATAGTTTCCATCCTGCTTTCTTTCTTGTGCGATATCTTCTCGCCATTTCTCCGCGCCCATTCTCTCTTTTATTCCTGGTTTATCTTCCGCCTCTTCCTCTTTCTCCCCTTATCCCGAGACTATTCCTCGATTCCGTTGCTCTACACTCGTAACCTGAATTATAAATGTCCCTCACGGTCTGCAGCAACTCATGGACCCGCCTTCGTTTCCGGTTCACGAGATATAGCACGCTCGAGACATTATATGCATATACGAGCGCGGAACGGGAACACCATCAGAAATTAGACTTTTCGCCGTGCTGTCTCAAGTATTCATGACATTCGAACACGCTCGCTCGCTTGTTGGAGCGACGTCGTATTCTATAATCCATTTTGTATGCCATTAAATTAACAGCATATGTTTGTCTCATTGCTATGCGAGATCGATCGAAGATCAGCCTAGCGGTCGGAATATTTTTTGGTATAAAATATCCGATGGAAATTGCGCGAAATAATAGAAATTGCAAAATCGTTGAGCGATACCCATCGCTACGATATCATCGGGAAATATTTTGCAGTTTCATGTCTCGGTCGTTTTGACGTATATGTCAACACGCATACATACATAATACAGTAATGCTTCCTAGCATTGAAACACGATAACAATATAGAAATTGAAAGACACTTAAATTGATCTCTATGAAATTAATTGATTCTTAAATCATAAAAATATGTAACTTTAGACATGACTTCAGACATTATCAAGTAGACAACCTCTTCGATAAGATTCGATGGACGTGGACCGCACACCGATCTTTCCGTTTCTCTTCTTGACTGCTGAAGCATCTTTTTGTTCGCCAAGCGCGTCGATGCGAAGAAACGCGTATATCGCCTCGAGGCAAAATTTAGCAAACTGAACGGTGAGATCTTTCAGGCGATTCGATGCAACAACAACTGACGTGCGCTGGAAGAGTTGATTCAAATTAAATAGAGAAGGAAATATACGCGGCGTGCATGTCCATGGCAATTCATCAAATTATTAAGCCTGGCCGACTAGTAACTGGCACGTGTTATTGTTGTTTCGCGGATATCCGAGCCTAACGATGAACGCGTATAATGAGTCCTCTTCCATGATGCACACACTCGAATTTATTTCTCAGAATGTAAACTGTTTTCCTCTGCGCATCGCGCCATTGCATAATTATCTCTAGCGAGTTACGAGCGATTATTTATCGCCACTGAATTCCGCGCGATATCAATATCGATGTGCAGGAAAAACTGCGAGATCGATGCAGACGTGCACGTTTACACGAACGCGAGCAAGACTTGTTTCAGATCGCATACCAGATCCGCTCTAAAATAAGCGGTCGAAATGAGGTCGCTGTCAAAGATAGCACATCTTGTGAGCCTCATTAATGCGCCGTTATCGCGCACGAAACGTTGCGGATCAGGTACAATGCGTCTTTGCTCGTTGCACATGACGCCGAGGATAGTAAGTTCAACATGCAGTTTCTCTCTCTGTCTCTCTCTCATACTTGCGGCAGATCGTCCGCTGCGCGCGTCCCCGAATTGTATATCACGCTGAATATTTCGAACAATTGATATTTATAGGCCCCACGTGCCTTAATCCTGAATTGAATTTACGCATAAACGTGGAAAATTTCTCGACTTAGCGTGGCTGTTCGCTGCGTTTTATCCGAAAGCCTAAACTCGCGTCTGAACATCCAGCAGCGCAGTTTGCCTATGTAAAATCGGCATGAAAATAAAAATCGAATTACACGTCGATTGGTCTCTCCGAGATCTAAAAACAATTTCCGTAATCAACTTTCGCATGTTTCCTCGCACGTTTGATGACTGAAACGCGCTCGCGTTCGCGTAAACGTACACATCTGTGTCTCGATATCGCACTTCTTCCTGCGCATCTGTAACGATATCCCGGTAAACAATAGGAGAACATCCTTACACGCGGATACACGTAATCGTGATTCCTAATCGCATCGAAAAACCCGCTCGTGTCAGAATTACGCAATCGATCTGAAGGAACGCCGCAGCGTCATGGCGATTTCAGGTCCAGCGAGGCGGCCTGCTTGCCGATAAGCGAAACAGATTCGCAAAACAGGTGAATAAACGAAGAGGAAGGGGGTGGAGGAGAAGAGCGGTGCGAACCGTTTACCGAGGATGCATTCCCCGCATTTGCGAAATTGCCGGCAGCGGAAGCTTCCGCGGATGCGACGCGTCTACGTCGAAGCGACGACGTGCGGGTCGCTTCTGCAACAGATAGACGACACTTTAGCCGATACGTTGCGCCAAGTCGCTGACATCCCGGGGATCGATCCGTTACTTTGGAAGCGTTATTTGTGCATCCGGTGGCAACGGAAGAAGTGCCACGAAAATAGGAACCTGCACTTGATACTGATATCGGCAAAATACGGAGCGAGATTTTCAGCTAGCGCTAATTGCATTAGCGAGATATCCATTCGAGGTCTATTCCCAGACTCAGCGACATTGATATTTTCATATTTACTTGAAGCATAATGAAGATCGACGCGAGAAGCTCTCTTAATGTTTCTCAGCATAATCGGATATTGAATAATGAACAGAGAGGGCAGATAAAGCTTGCTACGACTGTTGTGGTTGTTTCTTTTGTCTTTTTTACACTTGTAACTTGGTCGCGTGTGATTTCTTGCGGATTTAGCAGTGCTTATTAATAGCGTCGTGTCCTACTGCACTTTGCAAATGCCACGTTTGATGGAAAGTGCACAAGTGTAATGCCGATGGTTTGACCGATGCTTGCATTTAATCGCATATGTCGTAGAGTGTATGCTTCTAAACTACGCGGTCAATTGTCAAATATATCTCGAATCGTCCTTATTATTTGTGACGTAAGCTTGTGCAAATATATCTGAAACACGTAAATACGGATTTACGATTCACGCGGACTAGATTCTGATGAAAGAGCGAAGGAGGAAGAGAGAGAGAGAGCTGTGCCATTTGCCTTTATCTTATTTTAAAAAAAAGATACGAGCAAAAATAAAGTCTCTGATACGAGGAGGTGGACATGGAAAGGAAATAATCAGAATCGAAAGCGTAAGCGAAGAATTCGAAAGCGGATTCTTCCAGAGAGCGATCCGATAAACTATCAATCTAATTATAGCGCGATTGCGCCCATTTTATTAATCCAATTAGCGCACTTGTTAATCCAATTACCGTCAATTCCGGCGCGCCATACATATTTGACGACAACGTGCACGCCGGGCGTAACAATCCTGCTGAGATATATCAATAGCGCAGTAATCACGCGAACGACCGATAAATCATTCATCGTGCGATTTCGCGCTCCCTCGAAGCGGTCGAAGAATCTCCGCGCATAAATTCCGTGGCAGACGCTCATACAGGATTTTCGAACGTGCGTTCGGTTTATCAGCAGTAACTTCGACCCCTTCATATCGCGCCAATAATTCCTCGCCGAGTGCAAAGCTGGTGTCGCTCTTTGGCGACCCTCCCCGATCCTTCCCCTGCTTGCTTCTTTCACCCTCTTTTCGGCCACCCTCTCGTGAAGGATTCTTTACCGCTCTTTCTCGCGATGTCAGGGTGAGACGCGGCGAGGTCCGTGGAGAATTTATCCGACAGATAAAAATGTCTCTCGGAGTTTATGTAGGAAGAGAAAGAGAGCCTAGGAGAGGGGGAGATTTCAATAAAACCGTCGATTGTAAAGTACAGATAGGGAGAGGTCGTCCGGATGTTACACGGGTCAGTGAAGTTCACTCGGTATCGTTCCTCCCGGCTCGTTCGCCTCCAATGACTGCATAGCTCAGGAGGAAAGACACTCTTTGCGACGATATCGATAAACGAGACCTTATCTGTTCACTTCGCACGTCTCCGAACCGACTGTTCCTGATTGCTTTCTCTCCTCCTTCCACATAGCTATTAAAATTTTAGAGCCTCGACTATTTGGCAGCGTAGCGGCTGGCCCTTTATTCGTTAATTCGAGAATTACGACTCGAGGAAACTCGCTTGTAAACTTATGAAACTGAAGACTTTCGAGTTTTTCAAATTAAAAGCGAATTGGACCGTGCTTCTGATTTCATACGAGAAAATCGCTCTCGCGATTCGGGATTAAATAACATTCTTCTATACGCTTATTTTACATAATATAAATAATTCCATTCGCGTGAATAACTGTTTTTTATATATTTCGTGTGTATTTTTTAATACCTTTTAATGTAATATATCGTTACCGGTATTGTTTGCGTACATATGTGTATAACACGTATACGTGCACACTTATTTTCAAGCGCGTACGCACACGTACGGCGATTGGTCGAGCGCAAAGTGGGTAATTAGCGCGTTGCGTCTGCGTAGTCTCATGCGGCATTAATTACGTAAGTTTTCGTGTATGTGCGCGTGTGTCCACTCTATGCGCATATATGCACGCGCACGCACGTGCATGCTGAATGTTGCGTTTCGCGATTCGCGAGATTCATTCGCCGCGCGCGTTTTTCTAAGGTGTCCTCACGTGCACGCGTGATTGCATTCGTGTAGGCGCCGACGGCATAGCCACGCGGCAGCGAGCAAACTTGAACCAGCACTTTGCGGCGCGATTTATGGGACATTAAAGCGACTCGGAGTGACCGCCGCTTCGCGCTCGTTCGTTCCAGCTCTTTCGCGTACGTCCGGGGGATGCATGGATGAGGGTGCGTGTCCGCGACGAATCCAATCGGGGTGGCTATGTTTCTACCGCCATGCAGAGACCACTCTTGCTGGCCGTGTCGTTCTTCCGCTGATAAAAATCAAGCGTAATTTGACGTCGCCCGATTCCTCGGACGTTTCACGTGAACGAATCGATACGCGCGACAGTTACGGCTTGAGCGAAGCCAATTTTGAAAGAGGCCAAGGAAGGAACGACGAAATATGATTTGCGTCCCGATAGCTATAATCAGGTTGATTTTTTTCCTCTTGCACAGCTGTTCGAACATCATGGAATGGGATGATTATCTCGATAACGATGCTATTTGTTATATATATATATATATATATATATTTAATACAATAAAATAATAAAGTACAGAGAGAAAAAAAAGTTTGGAGAGAGGTCGAAACAAATGATGATAATGTAGAGCTATCGGGAAAACATCTGCCGATATGCAGCGCAATTATGCATCATTATTGCCATGCAATAATTTTCATTTCATTTTCATTCATTTAACGTCATTGTATAATCGATCAATAGAATATAAATATCCGTCATTATCAATTAATTATTCGCAGTTAAGTTGAACAATCCAAATATCATTACCGTTTCTCTGCTTCACACAGATAGCCTTTTAACCTCGTGTATTTTTACATTGTATTTTTCAACTCTCAACTACGAGATCGTATTATCGTCGACCGATTTATTCCCGAATTTATAGTTTACTTTAACGCGCAGACATATCCTTTATAAATCCACCGCAATCACGAAGGATTTCCAGTTATGATAGCTTCAAACGTGCGCGGTGGTGTTATCAATGTGGGCTTTCTCTCTCTCTCTCTCTTTCTCTCTCTCTCTTTCTCTCTTTCTCTGTATCAATTCCAGTATCTGCTAGAAATTCACGGATCTCGCGTGTAGCCGCGCGCGCGAGCGCAATTCGAGTGCACTCGATAGCCCGGCGAGCGTCTGCGATCTTCGGAAACTCCAGCTGATCTCCGGCGCTGTATTTCTTCTGGGCGACTCGAGGATTTGGCGCTCTTATTCATCTAGCGATCTCAATCGGCTCGGTATTGGCCGGATACGTACGGCTCGGTACGTTTTTACGATAGCCGGAAAGGTTCGGAGGATACCTTATACTTATTCGACGATCCTTATCGATTTCATCCTCTTCGCCTCGTTTCTCCTTTTTTCTCTTCCTTTTTTCTGTTTTTCTTCTCTTTACGGACGCACGTTCGTCCCTTTCGGCGTATCGGCGATGCTCATCGTTATTACGTCGATAGCTCTGCGGCAGATTAGAATTTTATATATCGAGAATGGGAAATCGATTATTACATGCGAAAGGAACGTCGCTGGCGAATTTTTACGATAGCGCGGATTGAATACTTTATAGCAGGAGGAGAGGGGGGGGGGGGAAAGGATAAAGGAAAAATCCCGCGAATGTATCTGAAATATTCTGCGCATGTGTCGCGCGATATCGCTCCTGGATATTGCACTTTCACTTTGCGCGATCTGCAATAGCTTGCGACGATGACGAACTATTGTCCGAATCGTATCAGTGTCTCAAGATTATCTGTATCTGTTGATTGTAATCTGTCGATTAAAAAAAAAAGATCACTCTTTCGGAGATGCTTCTTTATTTCGATATTTGCGCTAATGTTATATCGATGTCTCAGACAAGATTGCGATATCGAACATTGCGATATTGAATGATTAAAACTTTCAGAATAATTGATTCACTCTCTCTCTCTCTCTTTCTCTCTCTCGCTCTCGCTCTTACTCTCGCTTTCTTTGTCGCGGCATCGGTAGAAATTTCATCTAAACGTGACAACATAAGCTGCGTTAATCAAATTTCTGACCAACTGAACAGTCTCTGGAGAACTTATTCCGCAGACGGGCAGAAATAGATCATAATAACCAGCAAGCAAGCAGCAACCAACCAAACAACCAACCAGCCAGACATTTCCTATGTACATTAATTATTGGAAAAGCGGGAGTCTTCTTGCCATGGAAATCCGCTGTCGCGTGACCCATAAAGACGAAATTCAATTATTCAGTCGGTCTTATTTATCTCGGTAAACAGAACTATGGGATTGTTAATAATTATGCACAGCCAATTCTGCGCTGCAACAGAACTGTTCAAGCAACAGCAACGGGAAAAATATCTAATCTGCTATTGAGACGTAAATGAAAATTTACATTCTGCGAACCGTGGAATAAGCATCGGCTGGCATTTTCTACAGATAAATTCTGACAGAATAAATTCTTATAATGGAAATATTAACATAAGAAGCATAAAAGCGTGAAAAGCTGTAGCATGCGATATACAATATGATACGCTGCATCATGTCTCTCGATATATCCGCTTATTTGTACACAGAACAGAAAACTTATTCTACACATATCGCGGATCAGAACGTTGTGTTTCGGTAAGTGTAAGACACGCGTAACAAGAATCGACTTGCCTGTCCTGAATGCAATGAAGAGCTGGAAACATGAATGCGAACCTTGGCGATGTACACACATACGTAAGAAGATTGATATTGCCTCATCGAAACGGAAACGAATCTAGCGTCGTGCAGTAAGCTATCAAAGGACGATGTTTACATCAGAAACAGGTGTACCGGATGGGCAGTGCAGAAGAAAAATTGATACATCGCAAATCGCCGATGAAATTTTAAAGGAGTTGTTCGATGAGGCTGGTCGGCAAAACGGCGTCTCGCCGGAAGTCGACGCGCATACTTAACGCGCGCGTTTAAGCTTCGCGGACAACGCCGGCGGCGAGTTAGCGGAGCGACGAGCTCCCCGGATTTATAAAAGGCACCTGCTCCCTCAAAGAAGCTCATCCTTTAACTTCGTCGGCGTGTTTACGTCGACGGCTGTGCAAGCGTAAGACACAGCGATAGGCACCTCGCACCCTCAAGGCAGGCCCGCTCGAGAAGGGAAGCGGGGAGAGAAACGGCAAGAGAGACGGCGGGCGGAAAGCAGGCCGAGAGGAATGTTTCAGACTCCATTACTTGAATTGGAGTGGGAATACCGGGCGGTCCCTAAACACCCCCTCATATTTCGGACAAACGTTCGCGCCCATCGACCTGCCCGGTCCTTGCGAGTCTACCTTGCAGCTCGCCTTAAATATGAATACCATGTCTTGAAAAGTTAATTCCGAGGGCATCGAGTGGCGCATGATAGATTGTTCGAAATTGATATGTTCGATATATAACTGATATCTTTTTAAACGAAATTTATTGCCATTAATCGACCGTTCTCCGAAGTGAAGCTGCGATATTTCTGAGTGAACTTTCAACCTTATTATCTGTGAACTTGAAGCTGTGACTGACCTTTTCCTTAATTGGGATTAAAATATTACGCTAAACAGAGAGAGAAAGATGGATTCTCGCAAATAAATAACATAAAATCGGTGCAATCTGTCCTCTTTATATCTTGAAGATTTAGATGTGCGAATTAAGTTGCAAATATTCGAGTTACATCTCATGCGAAACCAATTCACAAGCGCTTACATTTATGCAATTTTCTACATAATGTTTATTCGTCGCGAAACACACCAAGATGTGTAACGTATATTTCAACATTTCGTCAAACATCATCTATTCATTCGCTGCTAATAAAGCCATTTTGGCCGATCATGCGCGCAGCAATTTTAATGCGGAAATAGCAAAGCCAACAATGTGGAAATAGACGCATTACTCACTCGATGTGACGTAATTGTGTCACGCTTCCGAAGCCATTTAGCGTGCACCATTCCCATACGTGTCGCGCTAATTTCTGAAAATCCATCAATCACGCGGTTACGCGGGCTTATTTCTTTTTTCCTCCCGATATTATTCCGACGTTGGTCCCCGATCCGCGTCGTCCGAAACTTGCACGCGCCACCACGACGATGCTCAGCTTCACATCGTCGAATTGACGAGAGCGCGCGCGCGAGACACAACAAGTTCTCGAGGACAAATACCAAAGTTAAGATGAGATAGACGGAAGATAGTCTGTGAGTTTACTATATTAGTTGGTGCAGGCGCGGGCGCGCGGTTCTCGCACACCGCAACGGGCCGGATGCGATATGCCTTGTGTACTCTCGACGGAATTGATGCTTTTACACTGTTTGGGACTGCGTTACGACATAATTGCAATTACTCAGTGATGTAAATGACCGGCATTTACATGCAAAAGAGGAATGAATAAATATGACGGCATTAATTATACGCGAAGGATCGTTTCGCGCGGGCCGCTGGATTTCCGTTACCGGCGACAGAGAGCAAGGCAACAGAAGAGAGAAAAAGCGAGAGCGAAAGCAAGAGAGAACGAGAGAGAGAGAGAGAGAGAGAGAGAGAGAGAGAGATTAGAGGGACGGAATCTGATGAATATTATTATATATGCTTCACTTTTTATATCGAATCCGCGTCGTTACCTGCGTGCGACCGCGCTCGCGCGCACCGATATCGAATGCATTTTATATATCGTAGCCGGGCCGAACCAATTTGAATTCCATCCCGGCGTTTCGATTTTTAAATTGGAGTCTCTGGATGTATTACTTCGGGATTGATGCACGATTCTATAACAGTTCATAGCTCTCACTGATGATGACTTTATAAAATCATACCGTTCTCATACATATCGCATGCAGCCGAATGGTCGTCCGCGTTGAATTATGAGGCACACCGCATTTGGCTTGACGTCAAAATAAACGATTAAGGACGCTGTGACATCTGTTTATTTAACATAAATAGATCACGCGTGTACGTGTACTTTCGTTCGATTGTAAATTAATGATTCTTACGCGTTTTGTCTCACCAAGGGAGATTAAGTTTGCTTTGTCAGAACTGTACGGTTAATTGAGCTCTTCTCGCGATTAATCGCGCGCATACGCGACATGTAACGCCCGCGGATATGCGTGGAACAGATTTTACGTGTTTATGTAGTAATCTATTCTGTAAGAAATACCGGTTTTAATCGACCGCGACAAAATACCAGTTTCCATAAATTAGCAGCGAAATTCGCCGCAAACGTGACATCGTAATTATAATTTTATCCCGCCATTTCACGTGGTCGGTCAAATTACTTGGTCCGTTATCTCGGAATTGGCATGTACATTGAGATTGCTCGCTATCTTCCCTCGTAAGGATATTGCGCAGAGGACCTACGGAGTAAATGAAACGGCACAGGCGATCTCACTAAGAAAGGTATACGCGACCAGTTCCAATCGCCCGACTCGCCCTTCGTTTTCTCTCTCTCTCTCTCTCTCTCTCTCTCTCTCTCTCTCTCTCTCTCTCCTCTCTCTCTCTCTCGAATTTCAGATACGTCGAAACTGCCCCGACATGCAACAATGCGAGTAGCAACAACATCTTCCGAGAAGTCAACGATCTGAAGAAAGGGAGGAGATAAATAAATGACGCGTACGATGCGTCCTTGCTAGCAGAATAACGTGGACGCGTGTAGAATAAGGTTATTAGGGATGTTTCATCGTTTAATCCGCGTTAGCATTCATGATAAACCTGCAGCGATTGTGTGGATTGAATCGAAAGATGACGATTCAATCGGATCAGGTATCGATCACGCTACCAGTATCGCGGACAGCTCTAAAGCGCGGAAGCACGAAGCATTGCAGATACAAAGAAAATTAGATTCCAGCCTCGAAACGGTTCTCTTCCCCCTTCTCTCTCTGTTCTTCTTTCCCCCCTTCGGGACTCTCGAATTTAAAGAAAGTATATTGCAATCGTCGGCGGATCCTATGGAAAGAGGACCGGGGCAGAAAAATCGAGTTAGCGAGCTCGGCAGATATACGTCAATAGGGAAACCATCTGCTACCGATGGAGCCGACGTTACTGTCTATTCAATGCGATACACGTATGCGCACGTGCATGTATGTAATATACGTATACACGTATGCACGATTACGTCAGTCTCGCGATCTTTCTCTCGCCAGTATACAACAGCTGTGTCCAATCGAGATGCCTCCTGTCACTGATAGGCGACATCATCGCCGATAAGAGAACGACAGAGAAAGAGAGAGAGAGAGAGAGAGAGAGAGAGAGAGAGAGAGAGAGAAAGAGAGAGAGAGAGAGTAAAAGGGATGACAACGCGCGTGAAGAATATAATACTCGAGGACAGAAATAGAAAGAGCCTGTAAATCAGTCATTGCAGAATTGAGAATCGAGGCAGAAAAGGCCGATCGGCCTGCTTGTATGAGAGAATCTTCCTTCTCGATCGGACGACATTGCACGCCTCGCAAGTGCGAATTCATTGCAATCATCTCTGCTCTCTTGCAATAGGTCTTAAAGAGTGTTAAAGATATATGAATGTAACTTGTTCGTTAAAGACGTCCGAGCATTGAAACACGATCCAACCGGTATCCCGTTCGTAATTTTAAAGATGAAAGGCAGATGCGCGATGTTCGGAATCTACGTTGTCCTGCTTGCAATTGCATTTTCCCGCTTCAACAGGAATTTTATGTCAGATGACAAATCTCTCGTCCTCTCTCTCTTTCCCTTTCTCTGCCCCTTTCTCTTTCTCTCTCTTCCTCCCTTTGTCTCTGCGAATGTATCGCTTCTGTACTAAATAACAGTCACATGAATGTAACTCGATGTGCAGCAGCCTTTAAAGGCAAATCGATTTTAGCCTACTTTCATCTTGCTTCACTGAAGCCGGTTTTATGCTTCTAATCTGTATCCAAAGCTCTCTCAATAGTATATGCAACCATCGTAACGATGGTATGCCAACAATAGTGGAAAAAAAGGCCAAAGTAGAATGGGAAATCGAGATACATGTGGATTATATGGAGAGTTCTGTCATGGATAGATTGTCATCGTCCGCGAAATATCGGATGAATATACGCGCTAGCTTATAAATGATATACTACTGTGCGTCGTGCGAATAACTCGAAAAAGGGACTGACAAAAAGCACAATGCGCAATAACTAAAATTTAAATGCGCGTAATCCCGGCAGTTTCATTAAATCGGCACTGCATTATCGCAAACTTTCTCCTCATTTTTGTCACCAGTGAATTCTCGTCATTAATTCGTACCAGTGACACATGCAATGCGAAATATGACTGTATGTATATATATATATGTATATATATATATGTATGTATGTATGTATATATGTATGTATGTACATATATATATATATATGTATGTATGTATGTATGTATATATGTATGTAGTATAAAAGGGAAAAAGACCAAAAGATTGTGTTCGGACTTTCGGTGGCGTCTTCATAATCGTGCCGTCACCCGTTAAGTCGGAAATACTACACAGAGTCTGTGTGACATCCAGCATACTTCACCCATGATATTCTAGCCGTAATGGGACACCAGGGATCCATGACACTTCAATGACTATCGTTATTCATAGTTTTATTTTGTAACCTAGGAATTAAGAACAAGTAAGTTAGATGCAAACCATAAATCACTACTGTATTTTAAATAGCTGAGCATTAGTTGTTAGAGTGAAGATAAACAAAACACGAGACGAGATCGTGGCCTCTCTTGTTTACGACAAGGGACAGCGAAGGCCAACATTAGACTATAAAAGAGCGAGAAGAATCTTTCTCAGGACAGTTCCGTCGTAGTTCTTAATGAGAAATCAGCCAGCGAGATAAAGTAGCTAGTCTCGCGAGAGACTGTATCTTGGTGAACAAGAATAAAATGTTCCTTTTTCTTATTGTTCTTTTGGCGTCGAAGGCCCATCATACTTATCACATATACTTATTCCATCCTGATAAAAATATGCTACATATATTACAAATATTCTTATATGTAGATTGTAAATTCTATTTTTCAATCGCGAGATATTCAACTATGATCAACGACAACAAATAAAAAGATTTCATTTTAGAATAACGTGCCTTCGAACAGATGCAAATCCAAAGAAATGCAGAAGAAATGCGCGAGAAATAAAGCGGAAGAAGTTAAGCGCCTTTTGAAGATGCCTTCAAAATCCTTCAAATAATGATGTTCGCAGGAATATATAAGATATATCCGACATAATTGAGAACATATATATATATATATAATGTATGTATATATATATATGTATATACATATATATGTATGTATGTGTGTGTATATATATATATTTTTTTTGGCTGGAATCTGAGGGAGAAATGAAAAAGCACTAGAAATGAATCAAATATCTGATAAATGCATTTTAAGCGCGTTTTCATCGACAATATTTCTCCATTTTATTATATCATTGTCCTTCACACGAACTCTGTTATTTAACGATTTTATGAGAACTTTATAACTTTATATGAGACAATTATGCACTTTCATAAAAAATAAAAGCCCCGCGCAAATCTCTTTCAAAAAGTCATACGACTTTTATAGGAAAATGTAAAAAGACGAAGCTTATAATTAAATCATGACATCCTATGCAAAACGGACGCTCATCCCTCGCTTAAAGTAATGGACCGAGATAATTTTCTGCGATTCACCGACTTTCCGGGGATCCCTATTTCAAAGAATCTACGACATTGTTATCTACATCCACACGTGGCGTTATTGCATTATACATACATGGATATCCAATAGCCGAAAGAGCGATATGCCAATCGCCTGCACACAAATATCGGGCACACGCGGGCGCGGCGCAGTGCGGGTCAACATTCGCGCAAATTTTGATCTATAATAAAATTCAATAAAACTGCAAAATATTGAAAAAAATATCGTATCGAAACAAACCAAGCATAGACTCGAATTTAATAAAATGTTTCCACGACGAATTCAGCACTCCGCGGAGGGTTTTCGGCCTACTTACTAACAAATTTGATTAAAACTTGCTTCCGATTCGCATACATTTGGTGTAATTATCGAATAAAATGAGAAGTGAGATAGTGAAGGGAATAAGGAGCAGAGTCACTCTGTCGAGTGGAGCACATTAAATTCAGAGGAATCTCATTGCTCGAGGGCAGGTACCGGTTTCCCCATTCGCGAAACTTTTATGCAGCTCGCATAAAATAAGCACTCCCATTCTGTCACATTTTAATAATACGCGAACGGTCCCTTCAAAACATATGACTGCATCTATAATAGATGGAGAGAGAAACGAATGCGTATTTTTTTTCTTTTTTTTTTCATCTCTATTAAATGCATACGTAAAAATTCTCGATAAAAAATAATGGAAATGCATGAAAATTTTATTAGAGAATATATAAAGAAAATATATTCCTGTGATCTAGCGACGAATCAAAAGAGACTTGCATTTATTCGTCAGTGTTTGTATCAGTAGAATCGCGGTTTACATTATTCACAACTATTTTAACTTGCCGATATTATAAATTCAAAACAAATGATTACATCGATTTATACAAAATTCGCGACAGTCGAGCCAGCCTCGAGCATGTGGACGTGCTTTAGGAACCAGAAGAATGCGTTTCAGTGGCAATTATCAAGATACGTGATCGCGCATCATTCTTCATTCGGCGAAGAATCAGGTTAGTGTAAAAATGAAGAGAAAACGAAAGGGGAAAGGGAGGGAATTGCAGAGATGGCGGAGAGATGGGTAAAAGTAATTTCAGTAGCGGGGAGAGTGAGGAAGAACGCCGCCGTCCGTTCTGTATGAATATAGAAAATGTAGAGAACTTCAAACCATCAAGCTACCAGCTACCGGCCACAAAAGAAAGACTACAAAATAGAAATCCCTTAAAGAGAGACGTTTATCGGATTGGAGCGGAACGGAGAGCTCTTATTGTATTTTCACGGAGAAGTTTGCCGATGGAGGGAAGACTTATTCCTGAGGAATCGTCATATCTGAAACCGGAAGACCGGAGAAACGGCCATTATCCCGTTCGGATAAAAAAGCCTCGTTGTTTGCGTAGCAATTAGCACGTCGCGCTAATTAGCAATAAATATTATCTGAACCCGTCGTTGCAAGCGCAGCGACGATGCAAGATTCCTCGAGAGATCGCTGATACTAGCATGTAACTTAAGACGCTTATCTTTCACATCGCTCATAGTTGATTAATTAACTCTCATTATGCTAATTACAAACTGATACATAACTGATCAAGCAGTCAGCTATAGACAAGATGCTTCTTTATCATCAGAGTATCGGACATAAAAGAGGAATGATGTGAGAGAGAGAGAGAGAGAGAGAGAGAGAGAGAGAGAGAGAGAAAGAGATGCTGGAAGCATCCGCTTTTGCCGCAATGAGTAAGCGATAACTATCGGAATGGCGAGAATCGTCGAAGGGTGCATTGAATTGACCGACGAAGGCGTCTTGACCGGCGACGGCGGAGGGATAATAGCGCGTAATGGGATATTTCAAGTGGCAGAGCGGTTTCTTTTATCGGGTCTGGCATTTGAATGCAAAGTATTATTCAAATGGCACCGTTCGTTCGTTCGTTCGTTCGTTCGTTCGTTCGCTCGTTCGCTCGCTCGGGATGTCTCTATCTCGCCCTTTCTCCTTCCTCTCTCTCTCTCTCTCTCTCTCTCTCTCTCTCGTCTACTGGGCTATGTCGTTGCGAGGTTTGCCCCTGGGACAAGAGGCTTCATTTCCTGATATTCAAATGCGTTCAAACATCGGCTAACCCGTCGACGCGCTCCACGGAGGTGCTGCAACGCGGTTTCCGCGCGGATAAGCCATACCGCGGTCGCGCTCGCCGCTGAGGGAAGCTGTGGTTGCTGTACGATTGCCCTCTTTCTCGTCGCTCCACTCGACGAAAGATGCAGATTCCCGCGGAGACGGCGCGACGGGCTATGAAATCGTAACGACCGCCACTGACATTCGGCGAATATCATTGCTATTACCGTTTGCCACCGCTCGCAAACGCTTTGGACATGTAGCACGCGTATTTCTCGGACTGCAATAATACGGAAAACGGATATTCAGCGGTATCGACGATACGCGCGCGCTTTGCGCGTTGATATGTAGAATTGCGTTAACGCACGGGAAATCGACGGTTGCAAGTCGCGAGGGAAATTATAACGTTGCGTTATCGCGCCGCGGAATTCGCGAAAGTTATACGAGTCTTCTCGTAGCTGGCTCTTTCGCAATCACGGGCAGAGATTCGCGGAATCTCCGCGGCGAGTATAACGCCGCTCGATATGCGCGCCTTGGAATCTGCATTTGCGTTTCTTTGACGTTGCCTTACTCGATCGTTCTCCCGTCTCTCGCCATCGTTTCGCTTTATTCTATTTCCGAAGCGGGAGGGAAGGACTACCACGTGAATTAGAGATGATACGGGACTTCTTCAGAGCGCAAGCTCCTTTCGGATCCGACCGACGTACTGCCGGTTTCCGCTTCGTCGTGCATGTCGTCAAAAACGAAGGACGAAGAGACGAAAGGTCCTCGGCACGATGCAGAAGGAACAAATAAGATAATGTGCTGAAGAGAAGAGTCCCGGAGAGCAATGTCCTTCAGGGACATTGAATCTTGGATCAGCAGCGAAATGATAAATTGTTGGATCAAAGCAGCCGCTGCAGTGGCACGAATTTTTGCATATCGATGTTAACCTCCTGCTCGTATCTCGGTATGTTTTTATGTTCCCACACTCTATATAATTTCAGTTACGTTTGCGTCATTTTACTTGTGCGATATAAAGAAGCGATGCATTATTAACAAATAGCGTTACATTCCATCTGAAACTGACTGTGCACGGCGCGTGTTAACAAAGTTAATAAAAATTTTCGGTTTAATTTCAAGGCGAGCTATCTGGAAATTCGCGTTTCATTATCCTCAAAAATGCCTGTCGAGCGATTCGATGTAAAAATACCGTTATGCCGAGAGCATAACCAAAATGTAATCCCCATAATAATGTCATTCGCTTTCACCATGGTGGAATGAGAACAAAGCTAAATGCGATTTCCGTTGTAATAAACTGAAAAGCCGATCTGGATCTTGAATTATTCAAGATGCTGCGTCTCCATCAGGAACAAAGATTTCTTCGACATTTTTTATAATCTGTTTTAATCTCGTATCAAAAACATGCGCGCGAGAACGATACTTGTTACAAAAGGAAACTGAATGGAGGAAACTGAACGTTATTAATAATTAAATGACCACCGATGCCGAGTTTCACGAAACTCTGCATCGTAAATATCGCGATAACAATCCCTCCGGCAAATAAATCGCTCGGACAAAGGCAGCGAATGCGTTCAATTCAGAGACGTCAATTATTTTCATGAAATGCGAAGCAACAGAGAATTGCGTTACCGATCAAGAGCGTGGCATAATTTACTCAAGAATCAAGACAAGTGAAACCCTTATTAGAACGTGGTCGCTCGAGTTTCGCGGGATTTCTTTCCTATTGTCGCGGTTTGGAAGCTTCCTCCCTTATCGCGAAGGAGCGAGTTCTAAAGAGAAATCCCTCTCTTTTTCTCTCTTTTTCTTCGCGATACGCGGACGAAGATTCGTCCGAGCAATGCGAACAGCGGTTTAATAAGCTAAAATCGGCGCGAATTTCCATGTCATATCCTCCCTTCCCTGTCATTTCCCCGCCTGCTCCCGTTAGCTGGGCCATAATGCAATGGCTTTTTTTATCCGTACCGCCGGTGCTGTTCGTGTATGAAAAGTGGACGCATAACGCGCAGCGAACGAGCTTCAAAACCCTACTGACCCCGCGTACGGGCGCTTTTATTATCTATTATGAAAACCACACGGGGAAGCTCGTTTGGATTCTCGATGTATGCAAATCGCGATCATTTATAATACAACGCGATGCAGCTCATTACGCTCGCGTTATTTCAAGTATTGCCTTCCGCGAAGGAAGATGCTCGACCAAGCTTGGATCGTTCGAGTTTATTTCCGCAGGAAGATTCGGGAGCTGCATCTCTCAGCGGTCTTAACTGATCTCGTTAAAGGGAAGAAAAATCTTTTTAGAGCGATGCGTTATTGGAGCGAGATCTACAGCTCGATATCCTGCGAAATCTTACTTTCGAGTTTCGATGACGTTGCGCAAGGCCGAATCATTTCGTGCGGAATTGATCGTAACGCTCTTGGCGCTCTTCGATACCGCAAACTTGCCGTTCCTTTGCGCGACCGTCTCACCGGTGAAATTTTAGATATCAAATTTTTTCCACCGCAACCATCTTGATAATCGGCTTAAGGCACGTCACTTTTTCCTGGGGTATTAAGGTCACGGTGAGCTAAGCAGAATGGTTCATAAGAAACGGCCGAGCCACGGCGCGCATCCCGGGCGAGACAAACGTTTTTCTCAGAAAATGTAATTAATAATCCCGAATGCGCATGTATTACCGTAGGTTAATGTGCAGCGGCATAACAGCCGGGGCTGTTCCCGCTTTAGAACCGAGGGCGAGGTCCCCATAATGGCGGGGTCTGAGAAAACACGAGGCACGGAGTGTCACATTCCGCTCTCACGTTTTATATATATGTTTAAATATATATATATACACATATATACATATATACATATACAGGTATATAAATACGTGCATATCCTGAGTTTTCCACGCGTGCTTTTATCCAAATTGCGGCGCGGCGTTCGCATCAGCCCTGAAAATCATAACGGTGAGCAAGTTACATCTTTCGAGAGCGTCGAGAATAATTAAATGTCGGGAATAATAATTGTACTTGTCACCAATGAGATAAGTAGACGAAACGCGCACGTTCTATCCTTCCCATGCCTCTTTGATCGTGCATCGGGCACGAATTTTTCAAGTACGCGGTAAGGCAAACTGGCCAAACGTCAACACAAACAGCCATGATTTCGCGGTTGTTCAATTCTGTCGTGAAAAAACGGTTTATCAAAGCATGAACTTCGTGATAACGTAAGGAAGCTGCGGCTAGTTATCATATTCGTCTCGCACAATGCGTGAATCTCTTTCTCCGTTTCTCTTTTGCTGTCGGCGCGACTTCTTTTCGCCCACGAAGGGGAAGGAAGAAAAGGTGAGAGAGAGAGAGAGAGAGAGAAGAGGAAGGAGAGAAGGGAGGATAAGAATGCATTAGCGACAATAATAGAACAGCATCTCTCTGAAGGGGGTGAAATGGAAAGTAGTCCGTAGCACGATACGGGGGTCCAAAGTTAATGAGAAAGGGGCAATGGCAGTGTACGGATGAGAGGGTGGAGTTAAGGAGGGCTAAGAATGAGAAAGAGAGAGTACGGGCGCGTGAGACCGGGCTGGCCAGAAATAAGTTGGGGTGATAAATCGGCGAGATTCGCGCGAGAAGTGCCGAGGAGAAAGCTGCAGACCCGCTGTGCGCGCGATGGGCGAGCAAGCCGCGGGGAAACGCGGGAAGCTAAGGAGAAAATGGGGTTGTTTCGGGATTAAAAACGGAGTGGCCTCGTGCTCCGGCTATTTAAGTATGCAAATGAAAATAATTTATTCCGGAAATCTGCTGCGCGAGAGGCGATTTATCTCGCACGCATTTTTCGCGTTGTCAATATCTCGTGTTCGCGGGATATCAGTCTTCGAAGAAATTCGGCTCGAAAAAATCATAATAAGCTTGTTACGATTGATGGGTACTGATATCTGATATCTGTCTTGAGTGCCATTTGTGAAATAATCATTTTAGGTAACGTCTGGAGCCGTTTCCAAATGTATGTAAAAATATATGTAAAAGCTACTGTAACAAGTATCGATCTTAATCAACTTTGTAACTAAAAGTATCATGCGCTTTTATATGAAATCAATATCGATAAGGAAACTGTTTGTATATATCTATATATGGAGCAATTAACGTATAACTAATGAAAACTACAATCAAACGTGGAAATCGGCGATGAAAACATTAAGTGTCACATATCGCATGTATCATAATAGAAGTGATAAAGTAAAGCAGAAAGTAATATATATTTCCTGATCGATCATAAATACATTGCAAAGTCGTTACGATCTGTCAACAATGACGATCAAGTGAATACGATTATTAAATAATATCAGAAGTCATATCTTATACATTCTCCTATTCGTCGGTTATCGAGATATTCCTCTCTGGAGTTCAGACGTGTCAGTTAGTTTAAAAGAAGCATCGTGCACAGCAAATGATATCAGTGACGCTTAAGTCGTCTAACTTCGCGTTAATCAGGCATGAATATTTGAGCATCGCAAGTTGAGTTAGACGCGGCTCATCGCGAGATTTATAAAAGATGACATCAACTGTGCGCGAGGCTGGATCGATCTCATCGCCTTGTCTGGCGAATCGAGTAAATCGACGATAGACAAATGCCAGCAGAGTGCGATAAAATAATTGAGGAACACACGAAAAAACGGCGCGTTAGAGAGAAAATATTTCGAGAAGACTTACCACTTTCCTCCCGCATCGAAAATATCGATGAAACATATATGGAAACGCACGCACTCACCTGCAACACACAAGGAAATACGTAATTAGCTTCACATAATTATGCAAAATGCAGAGAAAATTGGACGCGATCGGGGATCGAGCTTCGCGTGGCGGAACGCGCGAGCGTAACGCATCCGAAACGACACGAAAAAGTAGACAAAGTATTACAACTCGGCATAAAAATAGCGGTGTGCCGAGTGCAGCGGCCGGGATGTTTAATGCGGCCTGACCCGGTGATAAATTACTTTAATTAGCGTCTTCATACGCGATATAATTCTTGTTCATTAGCGGAGTAAACTGGAATTCCGCGTTACGCGTAACGCGCGCATAAAGGAAAAATACACAAGCGAGAGGCGCGCGCGTACACGCATGCACATTCCTGAGTACCCCGCGCAGGCAAGAGTCAGAAATGCGAGGTGCATTTCATAATGCGCATTTGGAATAATTCCTCCATTTCTATCTTCTCCCGCGTTTTCCATTCGCACGCGCGCGCCCTTTCATCGACGCGAGATCTCGCACGTCATATCGATCGCGCGTCTCCGAATCGAATAGACGTCGAATGAAAACGGCATATTTGTATTTCGGCAGACGACATTCCGTCATCGATTATCCATCGCTGTGAAGGACACGCAACCAATAAAGATGACAGTTTAGACAGTTATGCGTTTAAACGCGAGAGACGCGTTACACGTACACCGTCCGAGAATGATAAAGCGGATTTCGAACGCAAGTGGTGTACCGAATCACGGATGCGGATTCGATCGTGTCAAGACAGCCAAACGCACTTTACGCTCTTCTCTGTCCAGAACGTAAATCGCCTCTTCTTCGCCGGCCAAAGTTTGCGCGGAATTTATACGCAGCCGGAGCAGAAAACCGCTCGCCTTTAATTTATGCGCCGCTCTGGGGAATTTAATATTCTCGTGGCGTCGAAGACGCGCGTGGCACGGAGGAAACCTTTTGCCGCGGCGTGTAAAATTGAGAGGGATAACGCGGAACAGGGAAACGCGCAGCAGCGGGACGAGAGACGAGAAAGTAGCGCGCGGAGTGAGACGTTGGATGGTACTCGGGGGGCCCTTTTTCGCTGGGTCCGATCTTTGCATTCTGAAAAGGGTTAACGAGCGGTGACTCGCGAATTAGGCATGCCGGGGCTTCCTGCTTTTCATATCTCTTTGGAAGAAAGTTTCGTATCTCGAGATGATTCGAGAGAACGCGCGTCCCCTCCGAATCTCGGTCCTTTGCAGCTACCAAAACTGCGGGATGTTTGGAATTTAAAAACCAGCTTTAGTCAAATCCTTCCTTACTTCGTTTCTTTGGTCTGAACGAACATGCTACGACAATCTTCTCCTCGCTGCAGCTAAATGGAACGTCTAATCACTGCAATTAGATGATCGCTGATCTAAAGCGCGACTTGGTCACGTGAGGGATCGTTGAATGCGCGATTATAAACACGAGATGATTTGAAAAAAAGGAGACTTGTGAAAAAAAGAGAGAAGCATTAAACGAGATCCGTGTCCTCGTGTCGGCGTCGAATCTCATTACGCCTTTTACTTTTTTGCTGTATCCTCGCTAACGGAGAACGATTGTCCCGTCCGGGAATAGGCATCTCTCTGAAGTTCCGCTCGATGCATTCACGGCATCGTTAATTAAATTTTGCGCATTCTTCAGCGCGCGATTACCTTCCCCGTGTCGGATGCAACGAGGTAATTACGTGACACTACGGAATACAAATAAATACTCCGCGTCTGATGAAATATACCATTGTACGTCTCTACATGATAAATTGCACTGTCGGGAGTAAAGAAGGAGAAAAATCTACTGGCCTTTTAAAGTGCCCTGAAACTTGACAAACGTCCGCGACACCATTCTATTAAAAAGCAATTTTGCGATGTTGACGCTCAAAGAAGATTCTTCATTACTCATTTAATCCTTAAAACGACGATTTAGCTGTTTTTGCGTTATCAGAAAAATATCATGATTTTGCCACGTCATCGGGCGTCGTATAATTATAATGTAGAGATTGCGACGAGGATCCGAGCGAAGTGGTCGACATTAGTTTGCTGTATGGAAAGCACTCGGCACAAATGACGGAAATACTGCAGCATCGCACCAGCTCGCGAAGTCTCAAATGAGGAGAACAGAAAAGAGCGGATCGCGGATCGGAGGAGGCTTGGAAATTTTCGTAGTACGCATGCATACTAATTACATTCAATTGATCCCCTAATGACAAGTCTTTACGTGAAGAAACGCTCTTACAGCGGAAATTTTCGTCCGCAATCGCGGTTTTATGGGCGATAACTTACGCGAATCAAACCGAGAGGAGATTAAAAGCACTCGCTTTTAATTTGCACTCAAATAGTAATAATCTAATTAATACTTCGCGAATAAGAATATCTCCGCAACGAGAGCAACGTTGTGTTATCGTTATCGAGCGCTATCGAACGCTCGACGCGAATTGGAATACCTTCGAAATTTAGCTACGAATTGACTTTATGATCCTGAAAAAAAAACAACAACTTCAACCGACAGAACCGATCGCACATGGAACGTTGTACGTGTTGTACTTTTTCCAGCATGTAGAAATAAAGTGCCGTATTGTTATTTTTTTCTAAGCTCCTTCGCCCTTTTTCTCTTCGTGTTTCCAAGATTTGACGACAGCTTCGTACAGCCGCAGTTTTATCCGATATCGCTCATTAAAGCCACGTGTTCCCCGAACGAGAAGATCGCGAGGAAGAGCCGCGAGAGTCTAGCAGATGAAATAAACACGGCCACACGGGTTCCCTCACTTTTCATCGCGACGTCAGTTACAACGTTGTTCCGCTAGACGAAGCAATTATTTCCCGCTAAAGTGCCCTTACTTCCGGCGAGTATGCGGCGCAGCACAACCAAGTGGAGTGAATTTCGGTTAACTCGATTTTTGTTATCGGCGACCGCGCCTCTCGCCTCTACAAATTGAAAAATGTATCGAGCGTGCGCTCCGAATATGAGAAAAGTGTGGAACGGAGATTAAAGGGTACGAACGCAAAAGAAATTCGTTTAAACGGCACCAAAGAGTTTATTAGCCATACCATCTTCCAGTCTATGATTGTATAATTCATTATTAGCGCGCGAATAGGTAATGCGGATCCATATCGAAAAAGGAAATTTTAAAAACGATCACAAAGGAACTAGAGCATAATTTTCAATTCTTTACGGGGATATTAATAAAGTACTTTTTGACGAAATATTGATTCAGTTCTAAGCTCAATTTAGTTCGATATCATTTTCTAAGCTGAATTTGATATCAAAACTTATAAATTCTGAGAGTAACAGCAAGAAAAGAATCAAGATCTTGTGAATATGTTATATGTTATAATGATATATGTCTACTCGCTTACAGATTAGTCGCAAAGAAATCTCTTTGAGAAAAGCGGCAAATTAATATAAGAAAATTATTATTATAAATTATAAGAATATAATGAAAAAAATCCGATAAAATAAAATTCGTAATTTTCTAAGAAATCATCACGTTAAACACGCGCAGACGATACTTTCCGTAGCTTTCATTATTTCGATTCGCGACGAGGCGAAATAGCGACGTATCCGAAATTCCGCAATTACAATGACGCGTGACATGCACAAACGTTTACAGATGTGTCGAACGCATTAAGGAAGCCTCTGCGGGGAAATCGCAGCATAAATTCCGGAAGCCTGAAATCGGTCTTTAATTAAAGCATTGTTAATGGAAAGCCGAGGGCTGGCACGTCCGAAAATTTCAACGAGGTTGAAAATTTCAACAGTTTTAACATCGACTCTCGACTTCCTTCTTTCCTGACCGTCTTACGCTCGCAAAAATACGAAACTTCCGAGCTACTTTCATCGCCGTGCAATCTCCGCCTTTGCGAAGTTTACGCTCGGACAAGTTTCGCCGCAAAGTTTCCCCGGCGCGTATACCCTTCTTTATCTCCGTTGATTTTAATCGATCCGTCATAATTAGCAAACTCACGCGCTCGCTACACAAAATTTCAGATCAACCGAATTTCCCCCTTCGGAGAGCCGCTGCAACGGGGTTGCACGAGTTGCGGGGTTGCGTACTCGGGCAACAAGCGACCGCGGAATTCAGGCCGTGCGTTTCAAGCTTCACGCGCGCTTAAACAACCCCCGAAACGGCTGGCCGACAGTGATACTTTTGCGGCCGGCACGGCAGAAATATTTCCACTTACCGCGAAAGCCTCGTGCCTGGCATACCTATGCCCATACACCGGTGCATAATGCACGCGGCCTGGCTGCTCGCGCACAGGCTTCCCTCGCGGAGGGAACGTGGCGGCTCCTTGGGAATATCTGGATGGACGAAAAAGGAAACGAGAGAGAGAAAGAAAGAGAGAGAGAGAGGCAGACTTAAGACGAAGCCGAGAAAGTTGATCGGTAGGAGCATCACGCTCGGGACATAACTGACTGACTTCTCGTGCAACCGCCCATTTTAGGACGATCCGAGATGATCGCCCCGCGGCCTCTCGGTCACGGAGGATCGAGCCAGGTCCGGCATCCCTTATCTGTAATTTATACTTTCAATTTACTCCCGCCGGAAAAGATTCCGGAAAGTTCGATCGTCTGGCGTGCGCACGAGCGTCTCGGCGAGAGACGACGCGCATCCAGACGGTGGGAGTTCCTCAGGGGGGGACTTGTTTTCCCCTCCTTCCCCTCCCGCGCGAAAGTTTGGCGACTTAATGGTTTCGTTACGAGCGGCGCTTTTTTTCAATTTCGCACCCTCTTGCCATCGGATCGGGTCATTAACGTCGCGCGCGTCCGCACGATATGGCGTCCCGAAAACGGCACTGCGAATTAAATAAGGACATGTTTTATTAAGGGAGAGGGAGTAACGATGAAATAAATGATTATTAATAATATTCACGGGACGCGACAGCCGCGAGGATAAGCGTGCTCGGACGAAATCGATCCTTCCGGGCGAGGGAATCGAGGTGTCGCGTAAACTCCGACTTCCATGTAGGAGTCGAGGCGCCGGCAAAGGAAGGCAAAGTTCCGTGCGGATAAAATATTCAGAGCACACCGTCAGGTTCAACGTGGAAAATTAGATTTGTCCGGAGTTGGAAAACCTCCATTACTATTAGAAGATAAAGTAATCCGAAGATAAGATGTATACAAGCCGGAGAATGCATTCACGGTCCCGTTTTCCCCGTACTGCGTCGAATTCCTCCTCTCCTTCTTTCTATCTTTCTCTCTTCCTCTCTTCTCCCCTCTTTCTCTGTCTCTCTCGTCGCGCGGATTTTGGAACAGCAATAATATCGTTTGGCAGTTGAAAGCGCAGATCTCTGCGCGAGACGAGCAAAATACGAGACTGATCGTCCATTTAGCGCCAGATATGGCGAGTGCTCTATTTTCACGGGGGTTGTATAATTGCACATCCGAGAACGGACGCATGTGAGGACGGATGCATCGGGGATTACTCCACTTCTCAAATTTTCGACTAACCGTACCGGTTACAACCAATTCATCTTAAGGACAAATCGATCGTCGCCGCGCGTCAGCTCGACGTTTTCGAAGAGTGGTTACATTGAGAGCTACGACGACGACGACGACGAAGGGCGGGAGAAAATATCGCCCAAGTTTATGGTGGATGTAAGGGGCATGAATTTATGACCGTGGAGGGGTTCGAAAGCGACCACGAAATGCGGAAAAAAGTGGAATTCGAAGCAGTTTCCCGTAGATACAAATAACCAGCACGAAGATATATGATACACAAGTTAGTGCTCCTCCCGCTTGATCTTCCGATAATACCACTTGACTCGCATTGCCGTAACTCTCGGTTCTCCGTAGACTGAGCGAGACGCCTGCATTGCCAGAAGTTACATGCAGATAACAACGAGCGAAAAGTTGTTGCTTGCAATTTATAGCTCTTTAAGATCATCGATTGTGCGTTCTCTTACGTTCCTCGCTCGATTTAACGTACTTGATCGCGTACTTTCCCGTGAAACCGTTTGCCCTTCTTAAGAGGAGAAGACACACGTTGTGCATTGAAAGATCCTCAAACTCGTGCCAAGAATGGCTTCAAAGGCATTCGCACCTGGACATACGATATTTATTTCTTCACCTGCGAAAATGCCGGTGTCGAGCTCGCTTCCCTTAAACGACGCAATGCAATTCTCGACATGAATTGCTTCGGCTAGCGAACGGTTGTCCGTAGCTCTTAATTTTCCGAAGGACGATTTTAACATATCCGCGATGAAGCAATCGGACATTCCGTGCTGGATGATGACAAAGGGAATCCGAGTGCGGAAGACACGCGGCTACGCGGATTCAGATTCAATAAGCCGGGATGGAAGCTGACTCTCGATCACATCTATCGGTTTTAGAGGAAGGAATAAAGGGAAGGGAAAGGAAGATCAAAGGATCTCCTCCGCGAAGGCCTATTTCATTATGGATTCTCCAAATTGAAATCGGAAATGAAGTCTTTTGAGCGACGTGATAATTGATCACTTTGATCCAGAGTCCGAGGGTCTGTTATGATTTGCCGTATTCACAATACAAGTAAACTCGACCCAATTGCGATCTGCCCCTCTAAACGCGCTCGTCTCGTAACATTTACACGCCCGCCCACCTGTTCATTATCATCAATTACATGCTCAAATTTACATTCCAGAATTTGCATCGTCATCCGATGACTATTTGCTTCTGAGAAAAATAAGAGAAAGTCGCGCGTGTTTGTCTTCGTGCAATAATTACATTCGTGATCGCGACATTAATATCTTCTTTCAATCGCGCTTTTAGATAAAATCTGTTTCCGTTTGAAATTCCCACGACTGTTTCGCGTAAGTCATCCTCTTGTCTTTCGGATCTCCATTATCATGTTGTATATTCGACTATCGAATGTAAAGGATACCAATCCGCATTTAATTAAGATGTGAGAAATTTCCGGTAAGAACCGGAAAGGGGAATCAGGCTAATCATGCGACAGACTGTGCGCGCTCTTTCTCTTCCTCCTCGCCGCCGTCTCTTTCCTCCCCCCCGCCGTCATTTTTATCTCATTCGTTCAGATACATACGTTCTCCGCTGGGCGAATTCCGAGCACGTGGTATTCTCGTTATCGGATACCGCGGGTGTAGAGTTGCCGGGGATTGTTTTCGAATTTACCTGCGTAACTTTCAGCTGGCAGATTTTATTCGGAAAAGCGCCGCCACATTCCACGACCGTGGCGCTCGGCGATATTTCTGTCTCCCGGTCATCATCCATTTTTTTACAACCGCAGGCATTTCGCTGTCATCCTCGTAATTTGAATACACTTACGCGCATAGGCTGCGCGTGCGTGCGCGGACGCTAAAGTACCTTCGCGAGGAGATACTCGACGAGCTCCGCTGAGCATTATGATTCAGTCGGTCGCCCGATGATCGAACGATATTATTTCCTTCGATTTCAATTACCTTTACGCGCGTTCCTATGGTAATCGATACCGATGTCGCCGTTTGAATTCGAATAACAATGCGCAGCGCGGAATAGAAAATTTCGCGAGGTTCGACGCGAAGCTCGATATTGTCCGGATCTTTGCGCTCTCCGCCGTTCTCCAACGACTTTTGCCCACTGTCTAGTCGCAATTCCGTTTTCCCCACAATATTTTCGTCCACAATCCGCAATCGACATCGACATTTAATCGGATGATTTAATTATCTCTCACATCCCTGGCTGCGATTCTCAGAACCGCACGAGCTCTCATCTCGCTTCGCCTCGTTGAATCTCAGAGTTCCTTAATCTCTGGAACGTCGCGCGGATCGAAACTTTCGCCGCTGCATTCCAGCAACATCCTCTCCTCTCCTCAGCCGCTATTAATTTCCCAGCGCGTCTTCATTCATCCTCGCACGCATCCTCGCGCGCCATTGCTCGCCCAACGAGAGACGATTCGGGCTCGCCGCTGTAGTCGCCGCTCGCCGTGGAACTATGCGCAAATTCGGCGACATATTTTCCTAATTCATCGCGAGTAATTTATGATCTCACCGCTGGCAAATCGTAAGGAGATACGGAAGGAACGAGAGGAGGAATTCTACGGCGTCATCTTTCAGAACTTGGCGAAGAGTCGCGAGCGTTCTGCCACATCCTCAGCCACGCGTTGCACCTTTGCAACGTCCTGTAAGACGTCGAGCGGCTACATTTATCTAATAAACACTATGGCAAGTTCCCGGGATGATACACGGCCACGATGAAATTGCTTTAATCCGCCGTAACCGGCAGGAACGAACGTGGCTCGCCGGCACCCTAACCGTCCGCCCGCTCTCTTATATAAAATACCGCGTGCCAAGGCGCACGGAAGAAGCTGAGCGAGAAGGCGAGATCGGCATCGTGGTATGCTCGGTATCTCGTGGCTAACGGCAATTCCGAACACCTAAACACCGGCGCTAATTAAATTTATCGTTCTCGCTCCACGTCGTGTTTCTTCGAGGGAACCTGAAAAGCATGGAGATACTCGCCCGAGATAAAGCCGGCTTTGATCACCGTCGCTCCGCGGTACTTAATGAAAGATGGCTTTCCGAAAACAAGTCACAACGCTGCGAGGCACGCGGATGCGGAAACGGGACGCTGCGTCTCTTGCAACTTGCAACTTGCGTTTTCCGCGAGAGAGATTCGTACTACGACGAATCAATCGTACGTCTTAATCCGCTAGAAAGTTGAAACCAAAAACGCGTGATTCCGATCGACTCGCGCACTAATCAAAATTCGATCCAGCCCAGGGAGAAGCGCGCGATCAAAGTTTCATACGAGCGTGGCGAAGTGTGAAAATAACGCGCGTAGAGCCAATGACGGAGAGTAGGATCCAACAAAAGTTGGATGGCGCGTTAGTCCCTCAAAGGGATGGCGGCAAGGACTCCCGCATCGAGGGAGGAAAAGGAATTATCGCGGCGCGGCACCACTCTACGAGGCATTAATGAATCGAATAAGTTTCGAGGGCTATTAAAGTTAAAATTTGATTTACGCCCTACCGGCGATTACGCGCGAAACTGTCTCGTCGACCAGCACCAGCAGATAAGCGAATCGCGCGGAATCCGCAGCCTCTCGGCGCGAGCAGTCGTTGCCTCGCGTCATATCGATATCTCGCCATTCTCGAATAATACAGTCGCGACGATACTTGTAACTTTCTATCCGCGGCACTTCCGGCCATACGACGATCCGAAGCGGATTGCTGGAAGAACGCGACGGAGATAAACCCGCTCCGAAACTCTGCCGGATCTAATCAAACCTGTAAACGCTGGCGTTTGGCTACCAACGAAGAACGTCGATCCGCACTGTTTACTCGAGATTGGTTAAACTTACTCCGGCGGATAAGCTTCGCATCCTGCTGGATCGTGACAGTCGATGGAATAATTATGTAGCGATTACGAAATCATCGAACACCGAACGCTCTCACGTCCGAAAAAGGAATCTGGTCGTGACGGATTACTAGCGAAATCATTCAAGTCGCTTAGGTGTGTCTTCGAAAACAATAAACTTCTTGCTCGCGTAAATTGATTCCGCAATGATCGCTAGCTTAAATTAAAATGCTGTCTTTCTCTCTCTCTTCTGCTAATTGGCGCGCTATTAACATCTTACATATCAGCGTATGTAATAATTTCAATTTATAATAATAACTTATATATATATATATATATATATATATATATATATATATGATGTTCTTAATATATCAAGTATGGTAGAAAGGGTAGGATATCGATATCTAGAAATATGATCAGCATAATTCCGAGTGCATTAGATTCCAATAAATTTACATTAATACAAATATCTATGTGAAATCGATTAGCCGAACAGTTCTTAGTGCACAATTCGTAACGCGAAGGCTGGATCGTTTCTAAAAAATACTGGACTATAAACTCACGGTACGTATACGGCCGGATCATTGAGCAATATGCATTACGAAACAGCTGCGTGAAGATAAATAAACCCCTCCATAACTAGACTTTGGAGGTTTATGTTTCAGTCAATAAATTTCTCGAGGATTTAAAGGAGAAGATCTGAAAGTACGGAGAATATCGACGGAGAGGGAAACATACCGGGGATCTGCCTTTTTCCGTTTGCAAATGGAAATGTGCAAGTGTCAATTTTTCTTTTTTCTTTTTGCACGTGAGAAACTCTTTCGCAAGGGACCTCGCGATCGGCTACGACAAACAATGCGAGCTTCATTATTCTTGCAGACGCGCTTCAAAGTTTCCTTCAGCAAAGGAAAGGGAACCGGCCTGAAATTACGCAAGAACACAAATGATTTCGATATTATGGATACCGATATTATCAATATCAGATTAATAGAGAATATTGTTCCGTGCAATTGTAAATTGTATCAGGGAATTACGCTCGCTCGTGTAAAAAAATACAACAGGCAATTGATCAATCCAACATTTCAATGAGTTCAATCAGTTATATCTCAGCAGATATTATTTAGGGTCAATAGCGCGACGAATCATTTACGGTAATTAAACAATAGCACCGTTACAAATACACAATGACGTTAATTTAATTAGATCGCACGGATGAAGGAAATAATTTCGTGTGTTTGTTACATAAACAAACGCGCTATGTGATCGCGATTAACGTGCGCGAGATACCTTAATATATTGATGAGATTTAACAACCGGATATGAAACTCGGTTGCGGTTACGAAATGCCGGCGGGTTTGCCGAAAATCTACGAGATGTAGCGCGCGCTTCTTCTTCTAAAAGCGAGGTTCGCGAAGCGTCCAATCGAATTCCCGTCACTCGCTCGCCTCAATTAACGCTCTCGCTCGTTTCTCGAGGATGCGGAAGAAAGAACATCAGGCACGCGATTGAAACACGCTTCGATCCGTTTTGATAACAAATGAAAAATATAGATCCGTGCCGAACCGCCGTGCCCGAGTTAACGAGATGCGCTCGTTCCGGGAGTTGTTTGCCCAACAGTTCACTCCCGCGATTTTTACAGCTGCAAACGAGCACAGGGATGAGAAAGAGTGCGAGAAATACAAAAGATAGATGAAAAAACAGAGAGATAGGAAGAAAGAGACAGAGAGAGAGAGAGAGAGAGAGAGAGAGAGAGAGAGAGAGAGAGAGAGAGAGAGAGAGAGAGAGAGGACAGAAGAAAATAAAGAATCGAATGGAAATCCGACTCGACCGTTACGAGGACAATAAGAACCGCCACCCCGCTCCCTCCTGTCTAATCGCCCCCAGACAAGGGGCGATTAAAAGAGATACAGAATCCGCGAAAATCGTGTTCATCGGAAGAGCGTCCGTCGCGAACGGCCGCTTTTGTTTGATCCTTTGTGTGGAAAAACGGCCATAATCACTCCGATTCGTCCCCTGCCCGCCTTCCTCTTCCGAGCCTCGAGGGTTAAACATTTTCCGATGTCGCGGCACCGTTTTGTCGATCCTGTGCTTCTCGTATGAGAAGCACGGTAACGAGCGAGTTCCGAAGATTGCGTCGACCATCACCGACATCAAACGCGAGTACACTTATGGGAGTCCTTTTCGACAATGACGATGCGCGACGACGCGCAATAATCGCAATAATCGTTTGAACGCTATTGTCATTGTTCTAATCATTGTCTGGAGATGTGTTGAAGCGAACTATGTTAAATTGTTGAAGATTGAGTGGAATGATAACTCTTATGCAGAAGATTCTTCGTCGATTTGATTCTATTGTGGTAGAAAGATATCCGAGGGCGGATATCAATGCAGGATGGCCGAGTGTGGTATAAATAGAATTATTGATTTCAAAAAAGCTTTGTAATCGATAAATAAACGAAAGACATGCAAAAGACAGGCGAATGACGAACAGACGACAGAACGAACGGCAGAAGAATCTGGACCAGCAAGACTGAAAGATCAATCGGCCTATCAATAAGAGTTGTATTAGTGTTAAATATAATAAAGAATCCTGTTACTTCTTGTTTTATCAACCAAACGTCGAGAACTCGTTCACATAAGGAATATATATAAATCATTATATATATATATATATATATATATATATATATCCTACACTATTTCTGGTATACATTCGATCAAATAATTGGAATTATGCTGATCATATTTCTAGATATCGATATCCTACCTACTACCTACCATACTTGATATATTAAGAATATCATATATATATATATAAGTTATTATTATAAATTGAAATTATATTATATCGGAAATATATTAAAAATTAGTTTGGAATTAATATGAGAGAGATAAATAAATAAAGAATATATGTATATGTTATTATCCATGTAACAAAAATCCAAAATATAATGTCACATATCGAAGAATAATACGTTTACAATTTAGTAAGCCGGAATTCTTGAAATCTCATTATCGAATTGTTCAATAATTACTGACACTTAGACGAATTAGCAATCCACCTTTTAACCTATTCACGAAGCGTGCGATCTTTGAAACGGATCCGCGAGTTAAGGAAATTAGCCTGGATACCTTAATCAAAGAAATGACTCCGGAATATAAATTGTCACTCATGGAGGCAATCAGGGAAACCGTATCCCGATTCTTTCCTGGACCGAAAATAAGAGGGATCGACAGCACGGACCATAAGAGAGCCAATAAAGAAGACATCGGACGGTACTTGGAGGGCATTTTCCCACGGCGCAATATCGAGGAAGGAAATGCGAGCTTATCTCTCCTGACTGATTTAAAGACGTATAGAGTCACGTAGCGAGGAAGTGGAAGTTCCAGGTAACCCCAGCTTCGACTTAGTAGCTCAGTAAAGCGTGGCAGACCGCCGTTTAGACGTTCAAGCCAGTTCTCCATCCGGGTGGCGCGCGTCGTAAATCCACGTGTCGCTTCGCGCCCTGATGGCGGCATGAAATCGTCTCGCGCGAACGTGGCGAAGCGATATTTACCGGAAAACAAATTTACACGGTCATCGTGACACGGTTATGCGCCGGTCGTTTCAAGTTTCTCTCGCGAAGGCAACGACGGCGACGACGACGCGACGATGGCGACAACGACGCTGTCGACAACGGTAGGATTCATCTCGCGCGAATGAGCGGTGTCTCGTCGCAGTTCCTCGGATGGAATCGCCGAGCGTTATCGCCCCCGCATCGTGGGGTGATAGCCTTGGGGCTGGCGAGGACGATTTACGCGGCTTTCGCGTGGAAATCTAGCAATCCGCTCTCGTCTCGACTCGCGCGCGTTTATTAACACGTTGAACGTCGCGCGAGTTTCGATTAATTTTAGCGCGCGTACTCAACCGAAAATTGTAATGCGTCCGACGTCACGGTAAACAAGCGGACGCAATTTTCGGCAAACATCGTTATTTCAAACATGTTATTTCGTCAAGCCCGTTATTGCGCACAGTCGGTCGAATTTATGTGCATGCTAATGAGACACGTCGGGTACCAGCACCGGGACATCGGCGGCAGTAAATGGCCATTCAATGTAATAAGCGTCATATTTCCCGTCGAGGAAACGAAAGAAGAGGAATCGCCGCCTTTGATTGCGCGCTACCCTTCGCGCGAGGGGAGCGGATTAAGCGGCGGTGGCGGCAGCGACGACCTATCCTTCCAGCTGAGGCGCGCGGCATCCGCGTGCATCGTCGCGTTAATGGATTTTGCGACAGTACGTCGCTTCTTTCGCGCCACTCGAGATGGAATGTAATATTATGAAGCTTATATATAGAACGAGAAGAAAGGCGCCAGGCGCGAATAAGAGATCGCGGCAGCGCGCTCGCTTGCTTTCTGATGCACAAAACTAATTTCGAGGAGCGCGCACTGTTAACTTTCCTCTCGCCGGCGGATATCCGCTGTCGGAAACGCGCCGCGCGATTGCCGGCCTTTTGAAAAGTCCATAGAGAGAGAAAGAGAAAGAGAGAGAGAGAGAGCACAATTAGCGAGCGATTAAATTTAACGACTCTCCAAATGATAAAAACAATAACGAGACTGAATTATGCTCGACTAGATTGAACGGAAGAGTGAAATTCGATTCGCGCGGTTCCAAATCGCTCAGATAAGTAAATAAATAAAGAAGCGACGATCCAAATACAATATATTTAGTTTTACTCAAGCCATTCAAGATTGCGTATTTACTGTGTCTCGTTAATCGATTCAACGAGCGCATCAATAGCGCTTCATAACCGAGGAAACTCAGCCGCGTGATGTCCGTTATTCATGTCTCCATTGTTTCAAGCTTGGCAAAGATTGGCGAAGATTAATCTCGGCACACAAAACAATCTCGCTCTTATGACACGCGCGAACAACTAAACAACGTATGTGTCGATACAAATTTTCTCGTATCCCATTCTTTCCTTTCTCCCATCCTGCATGCCGTTTTCTCTCCATTCCACGGTATTGTTTCAAGATGAGAGATCATAACGCGATTCTCTTCTCTTTTATCACGTATTACCACGACGTGTAATGCTAACACCTTTGCCGATACATCTGGCCAAGCAAATCTATAACGCTTCTCCATTTTCAGGAGAATTTTCAGTTTAACGTTTGCGTGATAACTGAACAATCGGCGATTGGACATGTCCGCATCGTTTCAGGAAGCAAATATTCAAGTGGATATATAACTTGGTTATATATTATATATAACCAAGCGACAAAGGTCTTCTTTCAATTATATAAATTTCTATCCGAATTCTAGTCTTTTATATATATATATATGTATGTATATGTACAATCATGTATGCGACAACGTGATGAAATAATTTTCAGACAAATGAATTGGACAGATTTGGCAATTTATTTTCGCAAACGATTTTAATTTATAAGAAATGACGGACATGGCCTTTGTTCCCGAAGAGATTTTCTATTATCGAATGAAATCGCTTCGAGCAAAAGATAATCGATACGAGAAACGTATTGATGCTAAAAGATACTCTGCCACGAAACACCTCGTGGAATACGCTTGCGCGACGCGCGACGCGATGACGAACAGATTCGCCGTTTCGATTTACGCGCGCGATACGCACTGATGCCCGAGCTATTATACTTCTTTCAGCACGTTTTGCCGCGTGTCACGACCTACAGAGTAATAGGATTTTCGGCAAGTTCGGAGTGCGCGATGAGTGCTGCCGTGATAACGATGTTCCGGCGCATCCGATGAGAACGAGGCTTTGTTCCGCCAAAACGGAAACGGATATCGCTCATCAAGAATCACCGGGCCCACGATGTACGTTTCTCGCTTGACGAGCGATGATAAAATAGGGGAGGAAGCAAGGAAGAAAGAGGGAGAGGCGTACACGCGAAGCGTATAACAAGAAGGGAGAAGATAGCGTTTCTGCGATCTATGAACGTGTGAGCTGATCGCTAATGCGTTGTTGTATAAATTTATGTACACGCTAATTCCAGGATCAGCGGTGCGATTAATGACGGGGATCACTCTATGAGCAGTGGCTCTTTCATTACGCCGATGCAATCCTTCTTTTTTTTAATCCCTCGTTCACGACACGTTTTCCGTTAACCTTCCTCCCTCCGCTGTGCGGCCGAGTATTGTTGATTTTTAAATAATTTCGAGCGGTATGTCCGTGCGACAGTACGCCAGACGGGATGCAAATTGAGTTCGGAAATTTCCATTTTTCGCCTGTTCGCCGTGCGCGAGTTATTTTTTATTGCCGGGATATTATACGCCTGGCGAACGATGAACTGCATAAAGATGCGCGATGCGCCACGCGATTTTTCTGCCTCGCTCGCATGTGCAGCCGGGGTTGCGGCGGAGGTTAATAGAAAACTATAATTCTTCATCCCGGAGAGGAGGGTGCTCCTTCGCCCCCGTTTCCTCGGGAGCTTTGAGCTCTGATAGATATTCCCGTACGCGCTAAACGTCACTTAAATCCTGCCAAATGAGGATACATGTACTCGCGCGTTCGATAGAATTCTCCGGGATCCGGAATGCAGGCCGCGTTGTTATATTTTCTTTGCGTAGATCGTAAAATGTAGATTCACGATTATAATAAATCCGTCATTCGCGTGGGATTAACACACGATTAACCCGAATCTTCTCAACGAATGTGTTGAAATCCTCATCTGCATCGCGAATGATTGGCTTCCGCAGCGACGATTGTTTCGAGATACGCTTCTCCAAATCCGACGAAAAATTCGCTTTCTCGCGACACAGCGCTTCGACGATAGATTGGCCGCGGATTTAATTAAAATTTAATTCGGGGGTTTCGCCAAATCTCTGCAAGTTCCACGGATATACGCGTGTCCGTGTCCGTGCGTATATCTGGCGGTATTCGGAAACGTGTCATGCGGTAGCCGCCTAAACCGATCTGGTTTCGCGTCGTCGACGGAGGTTGAACAGTGATTCGGGATTGCGCGAGAGGGTTACCGGCGAGAAGTGCGAGGTGGAGGCTGCGGGATTACCGCTAAAAGCGTACAAATCCTTCCCGGGCTTCGCGGAGCGGTGAGGCTGCGCTTTTGGATACGACGCGATGCGAGAGAGGAGCGAGAAAGGCGAAACGAGCGGCGACGGCGAGCGGAATGGAGTTGCCAGTTTAGGCCCGCTGTCGCAAGCCGCGAAAACTTTGCACGGCTCTCGAGACAGGAAACTCTCTCCTGCGGGTTTCGATCGTGCCGGAATCCCGCACCGGCCGGTGCGTGTTTCGTTTCCGCTCATTTTCGCCGTGGGGAACATCGTGCAAGTTTTGCCTTAGCTCACCGTCGATGATGTAAACGCGAGCGAATCCGAGATGAAATGACCGACGATGAGACACGCCGACCTTAAAAATGAGAAACAAAATTGCGCTCGCCTTCGATAATGTATACTTCTTAATGTGTGTGTATTAGCGTAATGCGCGCTTTTACCATTAATCTTCTCGATATGCCAAATTGTTTTTACAAGACGTTTTGAAAGAATCTATGAGCCTTCAAAACATCAATCTTCATGGCTTGCCGACAGCAACTGAAAGATTGCAACGTGATGCAATTTGTATTAGAAATATTATTTGGCGAAACGATATTCGCATGATAAAATATTTTTCTTAATTCTATCGCATGTTTTCGATCGATATTCCGATCATATTTTTAATTCTTGTCCTAGATTATGGTACCGCTTATGGTACCGATTATCTAAGATATACCAAAATCAGAGTGAGATCGATTTTCTATTCGCAGACGATTGGAATTATTCGAAATTGCGCGACGAGCGCAATTATTTAAATGTACTTTTGAATAATCGAGATCTGAATTATTTTTATTCGCCACAAATGCCGCAAATCCTTGTGATTAACATGGATACAGAATATTAGATACATTACTGTTACGCAAAGGGAACGAAATTAAAAACTATATATAGTTAAGCGCATAAAAATTCGAGATATGAATATTATCTCATTTTATAATCTCGTTTCCAAAGAAATTAATTTACCTAAATAGTAAAGCATTTTAATTCTGATCAAATCGCAGCCACTTAAATTCTGCATTTGCACATGATAACGTGCAATGATAAAACTATTAAAAATCGCGTATTCGTTAACACAGATCGAAATTCTAGATACAAGTTAATAACAAAGAATCGATAAGATTTTTGACTTTAGTTTCGGTTTTAATATCGCTTGCGCGCATTTATCTTAAAATATAGTTGACGCGGCACGCAGCAGTCGTGGTCCAATTCGATGCAGACTCCAATAAGATCTTGGCCAATAATAGCAATAGTGAAGCGTCATTGGTCAATATCCTGTACACATGCCGCGGTAATGTATCGAACGTCGGTCGTGGGCATCGAAAACTTTCAATATCAGGCAGCTGGAACGTCCAGGAATCTTCCTCGCTGCTAAATCGAGTTATCATTTTGTCCCGATGCCGCTCGTAACGATATCCGAGCAGTCGCAGAGCAGCGACAAGCAGCCGTCATGTCTCGGATAAGTGAAGCGCAGAGATAATGCTAAGTTGGCGCCAACTTCCAGCCGAAAAGGCTCTAATTTCAGTCCACGTTAGTTGAATTAATGCCCCAACTGTTGATTAATTCCGAATTTACTCCATTCCCTAATGTATTCTTCTCCCGCCTGCCTTTCCGTCCTGCATATTACATTTGTTGATTCTGTTCCATCCTGCGAATCCAGCTGACAGCGACCAAAATTGCCAAGAGCTCCAACAGGCGCAAACATCGAGATTATAACAATCCGCGATCGCGATTGTCGCTCTCTTTCCAAGCAGGGCGCAAACTACCACTCGGGGAATGCCGCGTCCTTACTGGTGAGCGGAAGACATCCGGTTTACACCGAAATAAAAGTCGCACAGCGACTGTATAAGACCGTTCTCCCCACTTGAACTTCCGAATCACGCCGCACGCTCCTTTCAACCCGGATGCAAGCTGCTGGCCCGGCCGGGATCCCGGAGGAAGCGCTGGCCGGCGTCGCGCGTTCCGGGAATTCCCACCCTCACCCCCTCGGAAAGTCATAGATCTCGGTCATCCCATGGTGTACACGTACACACACTGTTCCGCATTTTCCAGCGTAACGGTGGCACGGCGAAAGCTTTTAAATGTAAAACAGGTCGGACACCCAACTCACGCTGCGAACGGGCAACGAAAAGGAAAAAGGAAAAGAGGAAGGGGTCCTATTCGTGCGTGCAGGTGAAATAAAAGGATGACGGAAGAAAAGGGGAAAGAGAAAGAAGAAAAAGAGAGAAAGTGACATATGCATAAGGGGGAAGCGAGATGACGAGAGTGATCCGAGAGGTAGTCTCCCTGCGTTCTCCATTTTCCACTCGCGCCCTACTGCGCCGTACCCTCCGCCCACCAAACGAGAAAATGGAAAATACAGCCGCGTTGTCCGTGCCGGGATGCTTTATGAAATTTAATAAATACGAAATGAATCTGCCCCGCTATCGCGAATGGCAGAGAAGCGTGTATTTGTCTGCGTTGTTATGCGTGTGAACGTGCATGCACGCGCGCCAGAGATGATAGGACGAATGAGAGAGAGAGAGAGAGAGAGAAAGAGAGCCGTGAGAGTACGGTGAGTGGGACGAAAAGAACAACGGGAAACTATACGCCGCCAAGATAGGCTGTTGGCCCAGTTCTCCGTCGTTTCTGCGCTTTCATCTTCCATCTTTCTTTCTTTCATAATCGCGCAATGTTGTCGAAGCGCGCCCGTTCTCAGCAGCTCAGATGAACGCGAGAAATGAGCGCAATCGCGATCCTGGATGCATGTTCTAAACTTATTTATGGCGAACGCGAAAGTGAATTGTATTGAGTATTATTAAAAAAACTCGCCGTGGAATTCATGATTTCGTAGAGTACGACGAGTTTCTCTTATCTCTCAGCGTAATACTTGATGTAAAGTGGATTATTCTCGTTGAAATGGAAGAGTTGCTTAGATGAATAAATAAATTTTCATTTGTCGTTCAATTAGAAATATTATTGTATTAATAGATTAATCATAATATGAAATAGAATATATATATATATGTATGTATATATAAATCCACCTTGATATATTATAGAATTGCCTTAGAATATTATAATCTCGATATTATTTAAATATGATTAAATTTCTCACAATTATATAGTAGAATAATTAATTTCATTTTCTCTGCGTTACGTTGCTTAAATTTGCGAATATAAAGTTATGAAAATTATATTATTTTTAGTATTACAAATTTATGAGTTTAAGAATATAAGTTTGTATGACTATTAATATATCTTTCATATCACAATTATGAATATCATGTATCACAATTTCTCTCTCTCTTTGTCTCTTTTTTTCTCCCTTTATTTCTCTATTATTTCAATATTTATTATTTCATTTTCGTTCATTCATGAAATTTTCCATCTTTTTAATGGTAACTTTTTGATAACTCAATAGATTTGTTATTCAATCTTTGAGTTTTACGTGAAAAGATCATTTCGCTTATCTGTCGTTCAAATTTTTAAATAAATATTTAATGAAGAGCCGCGCGAGTTTTTCTGATCGCCATTACGCGCTCCAAAAACTTAGCAAGAAGTAAGTTCCCGAGACGGTTCGTGAAAAATAATGTACGTTCAGCGGTATAAATAAGAACTTATTCGCGAGTTCTGCACAGGTGCCGGAACGTGACTTCTATTGCAACGGCAGAAGTTTTTCATAAATTTATCGTCCATTTATGCTAAATTTTTTAAATATTTTTACCAACTTTTTGGCACTTTTCTATCTCTGTTTCTGTGGATATTTTCTCCTGTAATTGAAATACGGTAGGTAATTGAAATATCTGATTTATTAATTATCGATTTATTAATTAAACGTATTACACCGTATCCTTTATGCGAGACAGAGATATACACAAGAAAATATATAAGAAATTAATTAAAAATTAATCTTTGCCCCAATTCTCTTGTCGAGAACGAAATACTAAGGAAAAACTGTATATTACTTTAGAGCTATTTCATTTGTCAGCTTGGGGATATTTCTCTTTCTTCATCATTTTTGAGAGAGCGAGAGAGAAAAAGAGAGAGACAAGGGGGAGAGAGAGAGAGAGAGAGAGGCATAGAAGAGGTCTAGCGCATTACCATTAGCAAGGAGGGAGTGACGTGAGTTCTAAGACGAAGCGACAGGCGGCCTGGAAATCGGAAGTGACGGAGAAGCAGCTATACCAATATTAGCATCTACCTTGATGCTCCTACAGGGCGAATTCACGGAAATGCGGAGATCTTCGCGCTTGGTCATATCGCAGTTACGAATTATCATTAAATCTGCTTTCGAGTCGAGCCAGGCAGACGTCTCTGATTCGGAATGCGCTGAATATGCAAGTCTCTGACGTACAATGAATCACAGATCGTTTCGATGATTCATGATTGGCGCGGCATTTAGAAATGTGACGTCCAATTTCGCAATTTCGCCCTCATTTCGCGATCCCATGCCTGCCGCTATTCCCGATCTAACTGCAATTCGTACTTTAACGAGCACATTGAATTACAAGACAGCATCCCTCGCGAGTAAGCCATTAGGCTAGCTATGAGGTAACTAATATCGCCTTCGTTCTGAGAAAAAACCAAAATTCTTGCAGAAAGGTCTTATTGCAAAACGCATCTACTCTAAGATTTATGTATCTGCATAATTCTCATGATTTAAATGTAAAAGAAAAGAGCCGAGATTAATAATTTACGTCATGTTGAACCGATTGCACGCGTCACGCTTGAAACAAACGTCTGACTAATAGCGACTCGCACTACTTGTACGCGTTCGACCTCGGCTTAGTGCGATTGAATCGTCAACTGCTACATTTAACTCACGCCAACTGTTTTCCCTTCGCGACCTGACTTTTACTTGCCTCATACATCATCCGTTGGTATATTATTTCGTTAATCGCGCGTAACATCATTAATCACGCCGGTCATTAACTCGAACAACGACTCAATGATCACGACGACCGTTTTTCCTTAATTATACCGCGGCTGCACGCCGCAGCTGGTAAATGGCCGAACAGCCGTATCTCGATGCTTCGTTACTTTCCTCGAAGAGCATCTCAACTTCGCCAACGACGACGCGAAGAACACGAGCGAGCGAGAGAGTGAATCGGTTCGGAGTTTGAAGGAGAGAGAGGGAGAAAGAGAGAACGCCGTCTCAGCCGACGGAGAAACGAGACAGAGAACGTGGTCGCCGGCGCCTTTAACGCTCTGTTGACTTCGCTAGACGCGAAACTTCCTACTTCGCGGTTTACCGCCGATGAACTTAGAATTTCTAATGGGCGAGCAAGGACGAGGGACGCGAGAACGCGCGGCCGCGAGCTGCATTCGTTGCGTCGCGTAAGCATCTCCCGATCAGGGAAAGAGACCACTTCCGGAAGCCGCGTGCGTTTTCACTCGAAGCTACGGAAAGGCCGCAGCGGCGGAAGCCGAAGGTGGCAGTTAACCGCGGAGCGACCGGCGCGCAATGAAACATTTTCGTGCCACGACCATTTAGCCATTCGATACGTTATACGCTTGGTACCGCTGCGCGCGGCTGGCACAGCGTTTTTCGGTCTTTGTTGGCTTTTACTGCGGGACATAATAATCTCGCCACGCTATCTTACCGTTCCGCAATAAGCGGTATCGTGCTGTATCAATGAACGCTTAAATGAGCCGAAATAAGCGGAATAGGAACGCGGATAATAATCGAGAGGAGATTTCGTCGTGTATGTCGACTTTCGTGTGCAGAATTCTTTCCAGGCACGTAAGACTTGAAATCTACCGAGTACTCGAATAACGAATTGCAATTACGGGTGTAACTAATACCTGCTTAAGCTATCGAAATTTCTTCTTCCCTCGTGCCGAAGTAAAATGTAGATCGTAACACGGATCAGTTGCCGATTATGCGTTCCCGCGCACTCGTATAAAACAACCGCGTCAACGTATTGACGGATTATCCGACGGATTTCGATAGGTAGCAGACTTTTCACGCTCCGATTGAATCTTTCTGGAGAACCGCGCGGCGAGTTGCGCGCGGTGCAACCAGACAAAAACCGGAGAGGCAAACATTCACGCTCGTTTTAGCATTCCGTTAATCCCCACCCATTTTCCTCGGGTCCGCGCGCGGGAAAAGCCGAATTCAACAAAACCGTAATCCGCGGACGTGTTAGAACAAAAGGAAAGGAAAACGGTTCCCGCGCCGAGGTGTGGGATCGATCTCGTGCAAGAATCGACCAGTGCAGAAATCAATCTCCGCGCGAAATGTTCCCTCCGCATCGGAGTGTTGCCTTTTGCTCCTCATCCTCGGTTCCTCCAATAACAATTCTCCCGTCTGCCTTCGGCGCAAAGTCTATTATCTCTTATAAAATGAAAAGTTGAGAACCTTTGACCGTTCAGTCAGTTTATTGCTACACCGAGGAACGACATCTGGCACAAAACCACTTCGATGGGAAACAGTTGGACTAGACACGACAGTTCTCTTTCTCTATACTCTCTTACTCTGCTTCGATCTCTCTCTTATGCTTTATTACGGGTATATACAGCTGCCAATGTCTTTCTTTCTCTTTCTCTCTTTTTTCACCAGTTTTCCTGAAGTGTGACATAAAAAAAATTGAAACTATGCCGGTGTCTTTCTTTCTTTGATACTAAATTAAGAGAATCAACTATCTCGAATTTGGTATTTTAATCACTTATGATGAAATTTGAATATTTACGTATGATCAAACGACAATCAATATAATGAAAGTTGACAAGACCAAAGAAAGCAACGGAGATCCTCAACAGTCTTTCATAAAATAATCTGCAGTATTGCTTCAAACATTGACAGCATCGTATGAATGTAATTATGCATTAACTCAAGAGGAAATTATTTTGAAAGAGATCATAATTGACTTTTTTAATTCGTTAAGTAAAGTCACAGTCTCATTTTCTCTGTCAGATTTCGTTTATCTGACTGTGAATACATTCTTGTCCCACTTTTCTCCACTTTGCGTGTCTGATCATGATTGTACGACCGTCCTTTTCTACTTAACTATTTTATGATATATTCTCCATAAATCTCCATAAATTAGCGAATCGTGCCAATTGATCTGCCGTTATTAAGATATTTTGTTGTAATAATTATATCGCATTCTTGGTGCTCTGAACTTTTATTTTCCGCGTCTCGATATAAAACATCGTTATTAGAAATCCGTATGATATATTTATTCCATCTTTACAAGATTAAATCACAGCTTATTACTTTATCGCGCGTCGACAATGGCGTCGGATGACGGGTAAACAATAAATTCTTAAAACAATTGTACGAAACTTACAAGACCGACGGAAAGAGAGAGAAAGAGAGAGAGAGAGAGAGAGAGAGAGAGAGAGAGAGAGAGAGAGAGAAAGAGAGAGAGAGAAAATACGAGAAGGACTCACAACTACTACAATGGTCCTTTCGTGCATTAGTCGTGCTCCAAGTTGTTTACAAGCCCATCTTTTCATCCTCACTTGACAAAGGAGCAACGGCGGAGCAACAAGACTATAGAATCCTATTTCGCCATAGCCGAAGCGGAAGAATCGATGCTAGTCAAGGACAAAAGTGCAGAAATGAAAAGGTGGAGGCGCGTGACAAATTCTCGCAAATTGTTAAACTATCCTTTGTTTCAAGATCACTCGACGTCGATCGTATCGTCGGCAGTTTCAGCCGCACTTAGCGTAGATCGCAATCGTAACTGATATCTAATTGCAGAAGTTCATCTCCGCCTGCGGGATATTCATCTCGAGATGAATGATGCCAATCAACCGGAGAATTATTCTTGAATGAGCGATCGGCGGAATGCAAATCTGACTCAATCATAATATCTGTATAGACTCAATCCGTGCAAATCCGTGAAGTTGACGATTACACACAAACAACGGTCAATGTCGTCATCTCGGAAATTGTTCTCGAAGAAAGCACTTCTTTATGAGAATTCCATTATTTTTTCTCTAATTGAAGAGACACGTGCATTAACGCGATATCTCTAATTCTTCGCGAATTAATAAGAAGAATTAATAAGCGCGAATAAATAAGAGAAGCTTTATAAATTCATAAAGAATCGAAACGGAACAAGCGTGAAACAAGCAAAACGCAAATACCGTATTCGTGAATAAATCATCGGGACTGGGCGATTCCATGCGCATGACGACACGATGCTTGCTGAAATTTGCATTATGATCGCACTTCCGACGACGCGATTCTGTTACCGTTATACTTAAAATGCGGAAAAATGATAAATGAACAAACAAGCGATCGTGCTTTGCGCGAAGCGTTAGATATCGCCAATTGTAATCCACCGTTTGTAATTGAGATATAATTATCGAGCAGACGGAAATTTAGCGGCGAGGCAAGCGCTTTCTCCCAATGATTACAGGAAGACTCACGCTCGTTTATTCGATTCGACCTATGAAGTCGTCTCGGCGAGAATGCAGTGGTAGCACATAGTCCACCGTCTGGCTTGAGTTGCAGGGACCGTGCATCCTGCAATTTCTCGAGTACACACTTGCGAACACTTGAGTAATTTAGCGGTACTTTGGCGTGACGGGTTTTCGCTCCGCGGAGCGAATGATCAATCGACGAGCGAGTAAACGCGTGTAAATTCTAGCTCTCTCTTTCCCTCTCTCTCTCTCTCTCTCTCTTATAAACGCGTATTTCATCTAGCAATTAATTCATTTGTGCAAAGACTGGTGTTAACGGATTGCGATAATTTACATCGACCGATGAAAATTCTAGATGCGAATACCTTCAGGAGGATATCTCCGAATAAATGGCTACTCTTCTTTCCCGCTCGCGCTGTTTTCTCTTCTTGCATCGGTTTATTTTAGCTGTCATTATGTCAAGGTTTCTACATTACTTTGGAAGTAATACAAATCTTTCGCTAACCAGGTTGCCAGGTTCTGCAATCGTACACATGCACAATTTGTAGTACCTTGAATAGTAGCTTGTTAGTCATCACATGTGTATGCTTTTCCGTACGTATATGTGTACACGTTTTCTGTTTTCAGTTTCATCCGTTTGTTAACAAATTTACGCAAAGGTTTAGAGTACCTTGACGCAGTGTACTCGTTGTGAGAGCATGTTGTGATAAGCCTCTTCCCAGTATTTGCGGAATTATAAGAGGTCCATGGAACAGTATAGTCATCAATTTGCCAAGTCCGGACATTCGCAAACACTCGACGGTGTAATTCAACGGTGTAACCGACGGAACTTTCAGCTACTTACGAAACGCGAGCCGGATCTGGATGTTGCACTTTCAATGTAGATTATGACTTACAAGCACGACCGACTTCAAAGGTTGTATTAAGTAATTAATTAATATCAAGTTCCATAATTAGCTGTCCATAATTTAAGCTGTTGTATCTAATGCAGCGAATATCTATCTTATATTATAAAAGAATACAGATATTATGTCAGAAAAAAATGCGTAAATTTTTTATTATCTTCCCAGAAGAGGATCATGCAACTGGTCATGAAACCCAAAATTTATTGTCATTAATATACCCATTATTTTCTGCCGTAATTCGTGTTACTGTCGCAGTCTTTGTTCAAGCGTATAAATAGAACGATATATTTCTGTATTCTCGTCGAATAAGGTTTAAAATCTCGTCGTCCTATTTCTGCGATAGCAACCATCCTCTTGTGGGCATTCCTTCCTTTCCTCTTTCTCTCTCGATATCTTAAAGTTTTAATCGAGTCACTACACTTCCAGAAACGACAAAGATACTCGTTTCCCCTTCGTAATGCGCAAATGGCGTACGCTAATTCGAAGAGTCCCCAGCGGGGATGGAGCGCGGGAGCGAAGCTGCCGAAAGCGGAAGCCATGGGATAGGAAACAAGCGTCGGACGGCTCGAGTGAGGAGACAGAGGGGGGAAAAAAAAAAGAAAAGAAAAGAAAGGAATGAGCGCAGCACTTCACGGCGAGACGAAATCATAAAGAATTTACGATGGAAAAAAAAACGGAGCCACGGTACACGTCATATGGGAGACCCGTCTCTTCGAGCCGCGCGCTTACAAGCCGCTCAGCTTCATGGTTATTGCAAGCCGTGACGCGGAGACGCGCGTAAAGCGGAGAATATTCCGTAAAAACGACATGGTCCGCTTTACATGCAAAATGTCCGCTTTCCTTCGTCATCCGTGGGATTCGAACGAAAACGGGCCGATTGACTTTGACCATTCCACGAGATGAGAAAGTTCTCGCGGTCCTCCCTCGGTATTCAGGCCCTCGCATTTTTACGTATAGCGAATATCCGCATTTCGGATGCGGATGCGGATTTATACTTCTCTTACGTGATTTCCTTAAATTGAGGTATCCCCATGAACCCACGCTCGCGTGATCGCTCGCGAATCAACGATCCGAGGCACGAATAAATGTCAACAATAAACAAGGAATCATATATCATTATTGCCTTATGATCTCTGCATTACATCTTACATCCTACACGTATTTCCTTCCTCAGATAAATTCTGATAAATAAAATCGACAACTTTTACTGTCGTGGCAGAATTCCATTATCCCGGAGTAGACTCATGCTGCTTGTTGTCGGAGAAAGAACACTCGAAATACCGTTCTACGTCGAGCGTAGCTCAACTCATCGCGACGAGATTTCCTCCATCGACAACTCGTCGGACAAGTTGCAGGAAAGATTAACGACACCGCGCTAACTTGGCGCGAGGTAATAAAGTAACGCCAACTTGGCACGCGCGTGGGAGAATTATCTACAACAACCGTGTTCCGTTTCACATTTGACGATTGGTTAACGATAAAAGTCGCGATGATCATCGCAACGATGACAATGATGGAACTATGGATAACAATGTGGATGTGATAAATTCGCGGTAATATCGCGACATTTTTCTTGCGTACGAGCGAATGAAAGGGTGGCTCGTGACAGACACTCTGACAAGCGGAAACCGAGAGACATCATCGAGAGCTGAATGTGGATGTCGTCGTTGTTCGACGAGGAGTGAATGCAAAATCGTTGCGATCCGTTCTAGAACACAGCCCCGCTCAAGATAAAGGGCTTTGTGCCCATGCAACGACGCGTCGTTTCTGCGAGTTCTGCGAGTTCTTTTGACTCTCCCACGACTGAACAGGCCAACGCGTGCCAATGCAAATAATGCTAAAACCGTTCCGACGCGCGAAAACAAAAATCGCGTCACTGTTAATCATAGACGTTTCTCATTTATCTACGACGAACTGTTATTTAACAATGTATAAAAGTGAGCAGAGGAGGAGAAAGAGAGAGAAAGAGAGTTCTGAAATGAAAACGACATTTGTATGATAGTCATCACTTTTTCATATGAAAGAGTATTCCAGACTCGTCGCGACTCATCATCCGAAACTGAACGATCCGACATTAATTCCTCTCTAATTAATTCATCCGTCTCGATTGATGCCATTTCTGCTTATTTCGATCTGATCGATTTTATTTGAGATTTTATACGCTCTTGGATTTTTATCAATCTCGCTGCAAACCGATGATTATCGTTCATAGAATATACATTCGTGACTGAGAAAGCTGCAGCTGTCTCGAATACGCTGCATCACCGCGCATCTCCTGCATCCAATTTTTCTGGAATGCAAAAACAAGGATAATCTATAAGAAAATCCTTTTTTCAAAAAAAAAGAAGGATCTAATAAAACAGCACGGTCCCCGGTGTGAATTTATTTAACTCCAATCAAAATAGAATTTTTTCACGAAAAATCATCACGCAGCTACATGACCACATCTGGAACTGCGTCGCCTCAAGCACGCGCTTACTATTCTGACGGCTGGAAACCATCCTGGTTGCGTGATACCGATACATCGACTAAACAATGGAATGTTTGCTGTCTGCCACAAAACAACCGGAGTGAGTTGTTGTTGCGCCACGCGAGCGACACGCCTGGCACTAGTTAAATAAAATATTCCCAATGCGTCGACGCAAACGATCCAAATCGCAGGCGCGCTAACTAAACTATCGTGGGAACGAATAAAAGTCTGCTTTCGGGGAAATCACGTGGAGTAATATCCGTTAATTTGCAACTCACGATCCATATCACTGCGTGTAAAACGATCCTCGCGCACGGGCTCATCGCGGTTTATGTCGCGAAATGCTCGCGTTTTATTTTATACCACGGGACCGTTACGTTTTTATTGCCGTTTCGTTAGCCTAACTCCCATCTCGCACGCGGGTGCTCTCCCCTTTGCTCAGCCATTTTTTTTCAACGGAATCCACGTATGTGGATCTTCCCTCCTCCTGCCCCGTATGTGTATTCGGAGCACGCTTGGAAAATTTCGAAAAATCAAAAGCAGAGGGTAGAACACGGGACTTGCTGTCGCGTGACTTCCATACGTAACTCCCTACGATAGCTACGGATTATGTCGAATAAATCGCGCTGAATCAGACCAGTTCGTGCGACTCATCAAGAGACTCATCGAATTGTTAGATTATAACAAGAAAAAAAGAATACGGAGAAAGGAATAAAATATAGGTATGTGTATATCATGTTTGCAACCTTTGAAATGAAATGTCTGATCATCTGCCACACATACGTGACATACGTTTGGTATTCTATCAAATAATTTATCACGTGCTTAAATTTCTCACAGATTTTTATATCATGAAAGGAATCAGGACTGCACCTCGATATCACGAATTCTTATCGCTTTCATCCCGCGAGTATCCCGTACTTCGGAAAATGTTGAAAATAAATTATTATATCTTGCAGTGTATGTCCAATTAGTTTGATTCACGTCAGGAATATTCGTACATGAGGCATTCGTGTTTGATCGATAGTACAAAGACACACGGAAGCGCGCATTACGAGGAATCATGCCACGATATGTTCGTACGTGCGCGCAGATCCATCTTTGTGAATGCATGATACCTGAATGGAGGTCTGCGGACACGGGGAGCTAATTTTACCTATTTAGAAGATCAGTGGATGGGTAATCCGGATCACGGGCAGGCAGATGTATTCAGAAATCTAGGAATTTTTAATGCAAATCCGACTGAAGAGACTGCGCAAACTTCCGAAACGCGTGCATGCATGTTACGAGCGCTTATTCGCGTAATCGAGCGACGCAACGCAAATAAATTTTTCATGTACACATCGCACCATCATATCTGACGGCGATTACATCTCGCATCACGTACGATTGACGCGAAGCAACGATCACGTTAAAACATGGGACGTGTCTTCTATAATTCTATGATGTACGCGATTGATGATTCAGCGCGAACATCGTGCAAATCGGATATAGGATTCGCAGCTGAATTATCGGGAAAGAATAAAAGAAAAGCAAGAAGATATTTAAACACAGCGAGGCGGAAACAAGGTCGCGCAATAACGTCATCTCGGTGAGGAGGAAGATAAATTCGCGTATTCATTCAGCGTGGGCATCTATTAAACACGATCGCGATAATAAACGACGCGCACCCCGAATCTACCCCGTCGCTCGTTCTGATGAAACTCGATCGCGCGACTCGAATGGAATGAGTCCCTCCGAGCGCGATTTACGGAAATGTTATCCGAAGTGTACCATAAAATTCGACTTTTCGCAACGTCGCCCCCGAAAAAATGGCCGGATTCGAATAAAATCGGTGAGCGTCGCTGCGCGCGGAGGGGGCGACAGGGAAATCCGATCGAATGTGATAGATGCTTTTCCGCTCGAATCAACAGCGGTCGATTTTACCATACGCGAGGGACTGCAGCGCGCTAATGGACAGAACCTCGTCCGATCCCGCGAATGCATTCTTGCAGCCTCGCGTTGCAGGAAGGTGCAAGAACGGGCAGGTATAAGGGGACGACGGAAGTGCATTTCGTCTTCGGTTTAATCGCGGATAGGACTCAACTTTCGAGCAGGGAGAAGAAAGAACCAGCCGCGTGTTGTCCGTAAACGATTCAATGAACGCACTGCGTTGCGCTCTTCTCTTTCGGCTTAAATTGACCGTGAATTATCGCGCGATAGTATGGAATGCACGCGTACGGATGGACGAGCGCCGCGCTATCGAATAGACGTAAACGCGAGAATAACGCGTGCTACTATCATTTTCAGCATGGAAATCCGCGAGCCGATAAATCCGTCGCGGTGACGTCCGCGAGCGGGCGAGCGCGTGCCGAGGGGGAGCCGTGTAATTTCACGAAGCGATTCGTCGCGTACGTTAATCATCCAGACGCCGCGACGACATCGAAATACAGAAGAAAGACGGCGTTTCCTCGAGTGGTTACGATACCGATAGCAGTTCTCGTTTGGGAATAGCGCCCGTTTGCATGGTACCAGATCCAACCGTGCATCGTGTGTTCACATTCTCCCGATACGATTCCAACTATGTATATATGTATATAGAAAGAGAGAGAGAGAGAGAGAGAGAGAGAGAGAGAGAGAGAGAGAGAGAGAGAGAGAGAGAGAAAACAGAGCGCGCGCGACACATTTCGAAGTCACTCCGATCGAGTCTCTCGATTCGGCGACGTTGAATTGGAATTACCACAGATAGAGGGAAACGAAAGGATTGAAAGGACGCCGAATAGGATTGGGTGGATACGGATACCCCGGCAATCGCGAAAAACTGCTGCAGACTGCGTACTTCCATCGCGTCGGCGCTCTATGGTCCTGCTTGATATTTGAATATCCAGGAAGATTCAACAGAGGAATCCCATTGTTCGTGCCCGTAAAAATTTCAGGAATGTTCGAACGCCGTAAAAATCGATCGGCAGCGATCTTTACGCTTGCACGTATACTATGAAATTTTTTCGGAGATCTCACGCAAAAAGTTTCAATGCTTGTAAGATAGATTACTCGTTACGAGAGAGAGAGAGAGAGAGAGAGAGAGAGAGAGAGAGAGAGAGAGAGAGAGGGAGAGAGAGAGTTCAGATAGCGGTAATCCGGCTTCATGTACATTTTATGACTCACGAGACGTGTCTTCGGGCATTTTGCAGCGATTTTCTTTACATTTTGCATGATGGAGTTTCGCGGGAGTCCTGCGGCAAGCGAATTAATTAATTTTATGGAAAATTTAGGCAGAATTTGTTAATTGCAACGAAACATCCGGAGCTATGAGGAAAGTTGAGCGGCTCCGAAAATTTAAATATGCGCAGTCATATTACTTGGTAAAGTTACAGCGAAGCGACCACGGCTGCCAAGTGATAGCCGCCGACAATGAAACGGTTATCCCGACATAATCCGATTCTAATACCAGAATTTTAATTAGCGAACCGCGAGAACCGCGATGTTTAATGTTGAACATCAAAAGCTCGCGGCAGAACGGGGATTCCCGGCGGAGTTTCCTTGCGGACCCTATTCCAAATTCGTCGCAAGGTTTCCCGTCAAAAGCAGAGATTGCACGAGCTTTCGGCGCATTCAACGAGTAGTAGTCGGAGACGATACCGGAGGAGATTCAGCGTTTCTATTTTCTCCAGGTGCCTCTTCCCGAGAGGCGCGCAAACAAGAGAGATCGTAAGCAAAAATGGACGCGCACGATCCCGACATCCGCCCGACAGCTCGTTAAAGACAATCGCATCGCCACCGTGAGCGCGAGAATCGATCTCGATCTCAACGATCTCCATGTATCGCATCGTAGTCCTAACGTATCAAGAATCGCCGGAGAATCAGCGATTGCAAAAGGCGGCTTCTGACCAGCAGAAGAACTGATTCTTCGGAGGAAATGGAACGCGTTCGACGAGTGGAATCAGCTGCGCTTCATCCTCGTCGTTCGCTGCACCTTCTCAATTTTTCATACGTGGACGAACGTAAAGCAAGTTATGATAATTCGGGGCGAGATGCTTCGATCGCGTTCAAGTGTGCAAGAAATTCCAAAGAAACGAAAACCATTCTCGCATCACGACGCGACCAATTGCTCACACAGGACGTGCGCGCACACGTCTCTCGCGGCCGGACTTTCAATTAATTCCGTCGCACAGTTTCGTCTGTTTACACAGCGGCTGTGGCAGCCGCCTCGCCGCTGTGAAATAGTCAGCCCGATAGTCTCGTCACGGCGTGCGAGTTCGTTGTTACCGATATTTCGCTAAATTTACTGCGGCCATTCTCGAGATGCCTCTCGAGTTACTCGCGTTCCAACGCGACATACGCTTCACTCGAGCGGATGCAGTTTATCGTCGCGATCATTTCCCATGTGAGCCGAGTGAATGACGAGAGACTATAATCATCAACGACGATGATTATTGTTTCGGATAAACTATTTTCACCCCTCCACCTTCAGCGGCGCTGAATGTTTTAATCCGGCTAATTCCGCGTTAATTCCGCGAGACTGAAAAATTAGCCGAGTTGACCGACAGCGATGACTATGCGGGACGGTTCAGCGTTTCTAGACAAGGTGATGTGACGCGCGAAAATCCCAGAGTGGTCGAACGAATGCTCGTACGTGCGCGCACACATCTCGACGGAGTTTCAATTAATTCTGGCCCGCAGTTTCGTTTGTTTACACGGCGACCGCGGCTTCCGTGCGCCACAGCCGTTGCAAAATAGCCGGGCCGATGATCCCGTCACGATCCACCACCGGCGCGACGGGGGTGCGAGCGCGAGGGTGAGCACCGTTGTTCGCGCGCGCAGGCGTGTCAGCTGCCGCATTCTCGCGTGATTTTCGCGGGAACAATTACTATGTAAATACCGTGGCACTCGCGTGGCGCGCGCACGTGGAAGAAAGTAATTACCGCAATCGTCATCACACGCGAACGTAACTGCGCGCGTCGCGAGATAAATATTGTCCGATATGTTTTTCATTTCTCGCGGCGAGCGATCTCGCGTCGCGGAATGTGCATGTTTAACACCCCTGCCGGGATGGATCTCATCGTGTTTTCGCTGAAGGAACAACAAAGACGGAGACGACTAAACGATAGGAAAACTTGCCTCTCGCTGAAATCGCAGACCGCATTCACAGATTTCATTTCATCTCGTGCACGTGAAAATAATTTCTAACGTTCGCGATAATGTCGCGATAATAAGACGATAGACATATCGTTGAGCCCGGCAATCAATAATGTCGAGATGTAGGTCGCTCGTGTATTATCGCATCCCTGTGTATGTTACACACCGATGTTTGCCGGAAACGGAAGACTTATCCGTAATTACCACAATTACCGGCGACTAATGATACCGACCGGATGTATTGTTGTTGCTCGTAAACACGCATTCCGGCCTTAGCTCGTGATTCGAGATCACGTTGTCGCGTTCGCGAATCGCCGCAAGAAATCTATCGTTCACGGCTAAATTCCAGCTTTCAGTGGCTGTTCATTTCATTCCCCGCGATACGACTTCATTCGTTCGCCATTTTCTCGCCTGGCGTGCCCTTTGTTCTCAGTCGGCACAGTCAGAGAAATATTTCATCTGCAGCTTTCATGTCCACTCTTCGTTATTGGGACTTCCATCCGATCGTGATAGACTTTGAGCATGGATAGAATTATTATAATTGAATTATTATAATTCGCCGCACAATAATGAGTGTCTCAAGTTTTCGATTTACTTTCGATTTACTTAACTTTTAATGGCGAATACAAGATCAATCGTTTTAAGAGAAAATGTATTTGTATTTAAAACAATAATGGCTCATTCGTGCGCTCAAAAATTCTCTTATTCTTCTCAGCGCTTGACGCGAGAATTAAGCTGTCCAAAATCGATTATCGCTCGCGTGTTGTTCTTTCGTTCTTTAATCATGATGAGGATTAAGGAACTTGAGGAAACGTGATTGCAAAATTTTCGAGCGATTTTCAAGCATACTTGTGTATTTTCCTACTTTCTCTCTGCAGAAAATAAAACTTAATTATGAAATAACATCTAATGATTTTTTAAGCAATTGCTCTCCTAAATTGTTTCCAGATCGAGAAAACAAATTATGGAAACAAATTACAGTTACAGGTAACTTTATTAAAGAGCTGATGTATTATTTCACTCACGAATAACTGAAAAGTTGATGATTTGGAAAAGAGTCGATTTGGAAATCGTTATTCGACTAGTCGAAAAGATAACTATAATTTCTGCTATTTTCATTTCAAATCGAGTTATTAACATACGCGCACGATTTAAGCACATTTTCAACGTATTTCACATACCTTGTTCTGTGATTATAACGATCATTCACGTATTCTAATATAACGTAATATACATTCTTAGCGTGAAAATGACGGAAATGTTTAGCAAATCATGCAAGCTAAAATCATGCGATCTTTGAATGCGATCTCAACTCATCGAAGTCTCAAATAAATTGTCGTCTGAAAACAGTCGGTAAATTCTGATAACGCTATAAAATGCGAAAATTTACAGAATACAAGACAGCGCTTACGTATATTATAAACGAAAATGATTGAATTTATTATTGAATATACGCGTCAGTCATCGTTCGACATATCGACGTTCCAATGTCGATATATCCTCGGCTCGTCGATTCCATCAAAAAAAAAATAAATAAATAAATAAATGAATAAATAAATTTCGAAAGAGGAAAGGCCAGACATTTTCCGCACTGTCACATTTCATCTTCCGTCTCTCAGCGCGCGTTTTTTCAACGCGCGCATGCGCGATTATGGAGAAGCAGCGAGCACTCCATCGCACGCGCGAGAAATTGAAATATGAGAAATCGCTGCACACACGCGCGCGCGCGCGGCCGTGCGCGGAGCGTCACGTGCATAAACATCCATCGGTCTTTTTGAATGTAATCGACGGTGAAAATATTTCAGCACCGAGGCAAGGGACTTTATCTTCCTCTATTCCCCTCGTCTTTCCGGAGGATCCCTCATCTCCCTCGAAAGCAAAGACGGGGAGCATCGGACAAGAAGAAGAAGACACCGGGGAAGAAGGCGAGCGATGTTTGTGTATTCGGAAAAGGCTCAGACTCATATCGGCAGATTCTTCGAGCGTTAGCCACGCTACGTGTATATAGGACCACTCATCTCGCATTATTAGAATTTAAGCCGTGTCACGTGTGCTTACTCGCTCCTATCCGTTCGATGGATCGATAGTCTCGACGCCAAGGCCACGTGAGATATTTCGCACGTTTGTCAGCAAGTAGCGGGGATCCGATTGCGCAAAATTATAAGCTAGATTAGTCTCTAGCGAAAGTTTTTGTTCCGCGCGACGCGGTTATTAATAACGCGAGATTTATGCGCGCCGTCCTTGTCGCATTTCACTTTTTTTTTCCTCTCTCTTTCGAACAGTGCGATTCCTAGCGTTCCGGCCGGCGATGGTGAATTAAATCTAGCGGATTATGAAACGCATCGCAGTCGAATGTATGCATAAGAACGGGGTTTACATTCGATTCGCCGGCAGGGAATATCTGGCCGGCTGTTTGTATCGTTAACCGCCTCCTGCGCGAAGGTAAACGATTTCATAATGGAAACTCGCGGTTGGATATTTCAAATGAATCGTGACGCTCACCTCCGACGTGAATTACATTTCAAGAACCAATCGGCCAGTCGTGTTTGCCGAGGGCTTATTAAAAAGTCCGCGATTAGCTCGCCCGAAATACGTGACGCGGCGATTATGCCCAAGCAAATTGTAAACGACGCGAACGATCCGGTCTGTTAGCAGCGCAAATATTTAAATGTCATAATTAACGTAGCGATATACCATCAGCGCGCGACGCGATACCGAATGCTCGCGTCCAATAAATTTCATTCGGCTGAATCGGACGCTCGCTTCATCCGAGCGCTACTGATCTCATGTTTCCCATCTGCTCCCGCTTACTTTATCCCTAATGGATACCGATGCGACACGATTTTTCCGCGATCTCCTCCTCTCGAAGAGAACTTGTCCCCTCCGGTGAGCCGCGTCTGTTGGCAATTTTATCAGTCACGCGGATGCTCCAAAGTTCCAACAGTCGCTTACTATGTATTCAAAACGAAAATTCCGCAAGAGGCGGCGCAAGGGGTGAATGTCTTCCGCGCGGCGTGTGTAACCAGCGACGCGCGTAAGCCAGCAAATTCCGCCTCCACCCCAGCTGCAGAAGCCGGATGCACCTTATAGCCAATGGTAAAAGTAGCCGAGCCATTGAAAGTTTAACGCGCCGTAAGCACGTGAGCCTCCACGTAACTGTATCGCGCGCATTCAGCTTTTTCCCGTCCCTCGCGACGAGTCCCGCAGCCAAGATTGCAGCCGAGATATGTGCGTTATGAGCCGGCCATAAATAAGCAGCGAGCTTCTTACACGCGCAGCGACATCGATATAATTCGTGATGCTCGAGTGAATCGTGCTTGATCGTCCTTGATCCTCGAGAACGCTTGATCCCGTCCATTGCGAGGAAACGCAGTTTCCAGATTTCTTGCTCAAGTTTATGATACGAACTTGTTTCGCGACCAATGGAAATCGAATCATTCGTCATTGTGTCTATATGATTAGGCGTATCTCTTGTTGATCGATGATACGCATCATCTAACTTTCTGCAAAGTGAATCTGGATTTATTATATTGATTTATTACATCGATTATTTGCTCGTTGAATATTTCTGCTCAATAAAACGCGATTACTTGTCCAAGTTACAAATTCGTGATCATCGAACGTGAGCTCGATTTTCATCTCGATTACGATTTACGCGTGTCGCCGCGATGTGATACAAATAGTACGGCGATGTAGATTCTTATGTCATAAAGGTGGCGCGATATTCATAATATCGTGAGAAAAAAGGAGAAACAGAGAGAGAGAGAGAGAGAGAGAGAGAGAGAGAGAGAATTCTATTCTCTTTGGCATTATCCCGAAAGGATAAGTCGTTATGGGGGAACTGTAATTTCGCGCACCTGCAGATATTTTCTGGTCTTCATTTTCCGCTCAATCTCGAGGGAACAATTGCATAGAAATTGCCGCGGCAATTGTCTCAGACGCCACGCGCACTTTTTCCTAGGTGCGCATCCTTCGGCGAGACTGGAAGGGATCGGCATTCCCTCAACAAAGATTGACGCGCCAGTTTCTCATTAGATTCTGAATTTCTCTGCATCGAATGAAGGTTCATGTGCGTATCGCGACATGATATTCTGAGCAGCGCAGAAGAAGAAGCTCGAATAAAATAAACGATTTATACGCTCTTCGCGAATGTCCAGTCAGAATTCGTGACGCGCGTCGCCCCAAATCGCGTTCCTAGCATCGAGAAACATTAATGCCGTGACATCGAAGCACGATTTCCTTCCCTCGGCGACGAAAGAGAACGCTAACGGAGAACTCTCGCGCAAACACGTTACGTCGAATCAGAAGTCGAGCGTTCTCCGTTTACATCGCGTGGCGCATAATGCTAATCAGCGCCCCGGGCGAGCGCTTTGGAATCGGCAATTAATTTCATGCGCCCGATCTAGACGAGGCAGGCTTCGGTGTGCAACTATGTGTCATCAGTTAAACCACCGAATAGCGACATATCATCTCGGCGATACATTAACACGATACAAGCACGAGGTGCATTATCGCACGCGCGCAATTTCTCGAAATCTTCGCTCACGCGATTCAACGCCGGAGATCTACCGGAGAGCAACATTCGGACATTCCGGATATCGTAAACATTTTTACGACTTGGGACACTCCGCAGTCGCTGCAGAGAGTTCGGCATCGGCATAACTTCGTGCCACGTTGTCGAGAAATCGATCAAATCAATCGAGTTAACCGATTTGATGTCTGACTCGGATAAACATGCACGCGACAATTCTCCGGGCGTCATTGCGAGCCAAATCGATTGCGAAAAGACTATTCTTCGTGTGTGCGAATGTCACGAGATCTTTACAGATACATTTCCATGTCTCTCCAATTAATTCCGATGAATATCAAGCTAGCATACTTATTAATGGACTGCATACTGCAATTAAATGATCGTGATTTTACATTATGCCGTATTTGAGATATTCTTACCGCGTGTTTTATTGCATATGTTTCTATATATTGTGCACGTTTTACACGATATAAATACGATATAAATGAGACGATAAGTATGTACTCGAATAATATTCAAGTAAGGATAAAAGCAGATTTTCTTCGTTGATTTAATAAAGATGGATTCTTCGTAATTTATCATTTCCGTTTCCTGACAATTCCGTTTCAATAACGGCGAAGAGAAATGAAAATTGACAATGATATTAACGGTTTAATGGATTTATAAATAGACGGCAGTCAAAGTGAGTTTGCATCGATGGACGGATATAATTTCGCGGCTAGATGGTCATTGCAAAAAGAATTCCATTTTTATATTCTTTAATACATTCTTTCTGCTGTGATAAGCTTAAATGAGAGAATTAAATCGGATACATCGATACGATTACATGCAATATCGCGAACCGTTAATTGCGTATTTAAATCGCGAACGCACAAAATAGCAATTCAAGAGTTTATAATAACGTAACTCATGCCATGTCACACAAAATACGATAAACATGGAATTCGATAAAATTATACACGCCTCAAGATCGCCCTTTCATTACATCTTTCATATTAATTCCCCACCGCAATGTCTCCGGGCAGAACGAGCAAATGCGGATTTCGAGCTGCGCAAACTCGTAGATAAATAAGGATGAGAAGTCTCTGTTGAAAATTTTTTTCTCATAGTTTAGCATCAGATTACATCAGACGCGTATATTTAACCAGAAACAAGAAGACACATTTACATAACAACGGCGGTCGCGACAATAGTGAAACAAACCGCGGAAAAAGCAATATTGCACGCAACATCCGGCGAAAATTCGAAGAATTCGGTTCACATGGAACGATATTTGATTCTCGCGTTTCGCGGTAACACGCTTCCAAACGGCGATCGGTTTATCGACGACGAATGTCTGGCGATTTTCGACCACCGACCATTTCAGTGGCCCCGCGCCCTTTCACGGTGCCCTTTACCGTTCGATAAATGGAGTAAACATCGTGCCACGATCAAAAGAAACTGTGATCAAGAGCATCTGTCCGTTCGAATTGTCTGTACGATATCTCACAGAGGGATACGCTATCAAGCACGTCGGTACATCTCGCTTTCTGCCATTGCATTACATTTCTATCTGGCCGACATTCAACGGCACCATCGTGCTTATTTTGTTTATGCTATATATTTATCGAACGCATCTACATTGACATACGCGCTCAATTTTCTACGAAATATCGAGATAACCGTATAATCCTCCCATCCTCCCTCGCCGACCACCCTTGGCCTCTGCTCGGCCTCCGTTGAAACTCAAATATTTCCCCTTTTGATATCGCGAAACGTACGGCAGATGTCAGTTCGTGCGTGTTCGATCTAGATTTTCAAATCTACGCAAATGCGTCGGTCAAAGGACGCGCCGCGCGTCTGCGAATCATGCGAGGTTGCAACGGGAGGTCGTTGGATGACAGAATCCGCACGCGGGGGCTATTTAAAGGAATTGTCGGATACGCCGGATGAGCGGAGCGGGCATCGTTTATCGCGTTAAAGTAGACAAGGAGTGTGACACTTGTATTGAATTAGACAAGAACCGTGCTTCATCCCGAAGCGCGATACATTAGCGGCCGCGCCGGGTGCGCGCACTTGCGAGCGCATTATGCATTTGACAGTCGCAACGTCGCCCGGAGACATATAACGTCACGGCCGGAGAGTAATGTCCCTTTCTCTCTCCCGCTGGAACTTGCCGGTGTTTAAGCTCGCGCGGCAACTTTCGCGCGAGTTTGGCGAAAGACACCGACCAATTTGCGAATGTCGACGGATTATTAATCATAATCCGCTCTAAACAAGTTCGGCCGTAGCATTAATCGCGAGTCGCAATTATCCATGGAGTAATACACGGCCGGCAAATGCCACCTCGCGCCTGCACGCGGTGGATAATTAATTCCTGCTGGCGCGATAAATAGTGGAGCCGTGTGCGTGGTCGCGGCTTGGCTGCGCTTCTTAACGTAACGGAGCGTGCTCTCGAGAGTCTCCCCGTTTATCGTAAAGGCGGATATTCGCGGCAAGACTGCGTTATCGCTCGGCCACGTTGCATCCCGATTTATATTCCGGTATCCATAACGATCGCGACGGCGCGGGGGTGGCGAGGAAGGGTGAGACGAGATTCGCGCGACCGCGGGCTCAGCAGATTTCCAAGTCTTCCGCAGCCGGCGACGCGATATTCGAGAACGGCAGCCTGTCATTGTCACGAAACGGGCCACTGTCGCGCCCGTTCCCCTTGGCGTGCAATGTCACGTGTAATATCGTTGCAAAGTGGAATTATTAGCGGCGGTGAATAATATCCCGCGTGGATTTCCGCGCGAAACGCACGCTCGTGCGGTCAGAATCGCGTGACAGGCCGCGTCAAAAGGACGAATTACCAAACGACGTGTATTTTCCAGACAAACGAGGCTTGCCGTTCTCACACCCTCCTCACCCACGAAACTGTCGGCCGCTGCGACGACAACGGCGCGAATAACAGTAATTCCACGGTATAACGGAATCGACCGTTACGGGTTACGGTAACGGCGTTAGCGATTATTCGCGCGGGTTCGCCAGCTCTCTACCGTGATTATGCCGGCACGTCGGCTACATTTAAAATATAATGCTGCCGAAAAACAGCGTTCTGCTAAATGAACGATTAGTGCTCAATGGCGCGCGGCCAATTATCTCGCCAGAGAATTTTTCTGGAGCGCCGCTTCGATGGATTATTTTACGTTGCGTCTTATTGATACAACTCGATCGACACGAAAAGAGGAAAGAGCGAGTGACGATGCTTTCTATCAATGCGACAACTCGCACGGAAATATCCGCTGAATGTAATCGAACGTCGTATGAACGAATATTAGCAATGCTCCAATTATGCACGACGGAATGTGAAAACAACGCGTTTGTACTCATACAAACCTACGATTCGACTAATGATTGCATCGCCTGGAATCTGCTCGATGCAAATGTCCGCAAATTAATTATCGCGACATCTGTGAAACAACACGGGTAGAATTTCTCACATCTTACGAAGCGCAGGAGTACGCGGAGAATAATACAGTAAATTCCGTAAATTAAATGATCATTGTAGCTCACTGTGAACGGATGTCTCTTTCAGGCAATCGGTTCTGTGTTTCTTGACGATAATTTCTTGGCGAAAATTAAATTTTGATTAGGGGGATCAAAAATTATCTGATGTATCTAGTGAAAATTCGTTTCCGTTTCTTTGAGGGCGCAGACAAGGCGGAAAAATAGATTATTGATATCTCAGAGTGAGCGACGGTGGAGTCATGCAAAATTTGGCACGACGTCAACAATAGTATTTGTTTATGCGATGTAAGCGAGATTGGGAAACAATGCCGATTGTTGTATCCATGCAGTTTACATGGTTATTGATTTTTATTAGCTCGCGCGATGTCCGCGGGCTGTTCAATGCGCTGAAAAGCCGTTTTCATCGGAGCCGCTAATTATAATCCGATCATTATACGATTCCGATGAATTTGTCATAAAATCGCTTACCGCTCATGCGGTAATTATGCCAATAGCGTCACGATACCCGGAGCTACAGAATTGGTCGTTTCATCATTTTTCGATTATCAAGCTGATTTAATGTTTGACGCGTCCACTATCGAGGTCTTAACGAAGTTTACGACGGTCGAGCACCAACGTATTTGTGATTCCTCGATTTTTCTCGCGCTTTCGATTATCTGGCCATGCATTCGATGCTACCTTCAAACATTTTAACGAATAGCAACGTCGCATCTCTCTCTCTCTCTCTCTCTCTCTCTCTCTCTCTCTCTTTCTCTCTATTCATAACCGCGTTTCTTTTATCCAGTTATCATGGCAAGAGAAAAGTGTTACACGCACTCGAATATCGGGGAAACTAGGCGAGAGCGATGACAAGATAAATAGACAGATAGATAGATAAATAAATAGAGAAAGCGGGGACAGCAGCAGTAGCAGCAGCAGCAGCAGTGGCAGCAGCAGAGAAAAGTAGAAAAAAGGTGGGAAAAAAGAGAGAATGAAAGAGGGATGGGGCGGAGGGCTGTGTCAGTAGAGTACAAACGGAGGCAGCAAAAAGGAGAGTGCATAATGTAAATGAAACCTGCCTCCTTCTCTGCCCTTCTATCCCCGCGGCTGCCACGCAGTTACACATCTGCGAATATTTTTCCATCTACATCTCCTCGTGAAATACAGATATTCAAGAAGCATCTGCCCATCCCTCCTCCTGCCTCTACCCTCCTCCCTCCACCCTCCCCACCTGTCCGTCTCCCTCCGCCGTGCTCACCCACGTCATACTCTATCCACCCTCGCAACCTAAGACGCGCGGCTCTCCTTATAAAACCGAACTTCGACAGTTCCGCTCTTCCCTGCCATTCTCCCTTTTCTCGGTTGCAGACTTCGGAAAAGTGGTACGTGGGCGAAATTTCGACGTGACGAACATACAGTGCCCTGTATCACCCTCTCCCGTTGCGCCTTCTCTCTCCGTTTCTCTTTCTCTCTTTCTTTCTCACTCTCCTCGAGCCCGCATCGTTTCTTTTCTCTTTGTGACCGCTCTTTGCCATCAGTGCCGTCATGAAGGAAAGTAAGGATTCTTGTGGCCATCGACGTATGTAAAGTGAAAAGATATGGCGTGTAATTGAAAACGCGACGGCATGCTCGTTACAACGCGCAACGCGCGCGAGAATGTGTAAAATGACGCACCGACTTTTGAATTCACATTCTTGAGGATCGACAGACTAACGGACACGAACGGATTTTGAGAAATCTGACTCTGATCGATCGATTTTCTAAATCTAAAAAATCGAGAGACAAAGATATTGCTAAAACCGAAATCGAAATTGGGAGAGAGTCATCGAGACATTCAGATTGATTGAATGATATTGATGAGCTACATACGCCAAACAATTAAATCTAAACTATTGTTATCAATTTCTCGTCGCGATATGCGCCGATCGATGTATCTCAAATGACAGAGCTATTCTAAATAACGTAGGAAGTAAAAATACTGGTTTGTCAGTCCTTCATACGAACTTAGACGAGATTGCATACCTTGCAGTTACAATAATATTCTTATCGCATATAAACAAACATAATAATCATCTCCTAGAGATCAATATATTTGCATTGGAGAAATGAAATATCGAATAAAAATATCCGTGTCGCTTGGGATCGATTGAAAGCTCGATTCGGCTGATAGATAAAGTACTGAAATAACTATACAGATAAATATTTCACTTTCATCACGCGAGAAACGATGAGAGCGACAGGATGGCATTTTACGAGGTAATATTTTTAAACTCGAATTAACTCGCACTCCTCTCATCTCCCACGAGGGAGGCCGCACTTGTCCATCGATTAACGATAAGAGAAGAGACAAGAGGGAAACAAGTAGAGAAACGAAACGCAGCGTTCTGCGAACTCCTGATCGATGCCGAAGATTTCGCGACGGTCATCGTTTCGGCTGCCGCTTTATCGCCGAATTGCCGAAATGGTCGCGAGGAAGCAGAGAATGGAGAATGGTCCTGAATCGCAGATTAATTGCGCGATTCATCGGGTGCTTCGACGAGTCAGAATCGCGGCTTAAGCAGACGCGACGAGACACTTTCGCGGACAGTCTGAAAAGCGCGACAACAGGTGCGGCGCCGAAACAACCGCGCAGAAGAGATAAATGTCGTTCAGCTTTTTCTCTCCCCATCTACCCCACTCTGTGATCACACGCGATGTACAATTTCGCGCAAATTTAGTCATCGCAGTACCGGCCGCAATCGTCCATGTCCTGTCCGTAATTCTGCACATTTTAGTGTCGACGATCGCGGGTAGCTTCCTGTCCCACGTGCACGTTCTTTGTTTATATCAAAAGAACGCGGTGCAAATTGCACTCGAGAGATTGCATTAACGTGCTCCGCGTATTCGCGAGTGTCGCATGACAGATCCGTTCGATCGTTCCGCAACGAGCAGACGCAACAGCACTTTTGCGAGTTTTGCCTTTCGTCGGTTAATGCCGGTCAGCGCTTGCGATTCGATAACGATTCGATAACGATTAAGAAACGTGAACATCAGAACTCGAGCAAATAGTGCGACAGTGAACACGCAAGGTTATCTCTGCGATTAATCACTGAAGGAAAGTGTGACTATGTCGCGATAATTCTTGAAAGGAAAACGAAAGAGTGTAAATTACACTCGGCATTCGCGCGCGGTGCTCGATAAATTTCCACGCTAAGTATCAAAGTTCGCTGCTACGCAGAAGAAGGCGCGACATGTGTTAGCTACGTGTGCCGCTGCTTATGGCATTAAGAACGTGCTCCAAAATGCTATGCATAGAGAAGCCAATCCCGTAGCGCATTTGCAGCACATTCCGCAGCTACGTTTCCATGTTCGCCTCGGCATCCTCTTCGCTAAATTTGCTTCCTTCCTCCGGCTTGTACAACATCAGGATTTCATGTACAATGAAATGAGCGCAGAACAGCGAATATATGAATATTTGCATTGAAGATGCAGGAGAAATTCTCTGTTAATTGCACGTAAAAATTAATATTAATCGAATAGAAATACTATCGGAAATTCCAATTAAACGTTCGATTAAGCGAAACTTTTTATCGAGCGAAGATATAAAAAACCGAACAATCATAATCGGAGAAAGGCGTATTATTAAATAAGAAATTAGACATCAACGCAGCGAGCTAAGCGCCAGGAATAATATTCCAGAAGAAGAATTAAACACAAAAGAAATCTCGAATTCCGCGTTTGTCACGGAACGCCGTATCGTCCTTTACACTCGCTCGATATTTGACTTACGTTCTCCAATTTCATCGAAAACACACGATCCGCGGTGCAGCGCGACGCGCTGATATGCGGGAAGTTTTTCAGAGGATTTCGATACATTCCGTTCGATTATTCGGCGGAATCCGTTCGATGCATCTCGTGCGGAGGATGAAATTGGGTTTCCGCGGGGAGGAGGCAAACGGAACAAGGGTCGCTAGACACGACGGAAGATATCAACAGGAGACAGGAGACAGGCGAGAGACGCGGGAAGAAATCCATGGACCGGCTTTCACATGTTTGCGGCGACTGCAAACATTGGGATCAATTTGAACTCAGATGTCGGCAATCAAGAGGGGTCGACGGGCGTACTTTGAGACGCGCTGTGCGCGAGGGTCCGAAAAGGGAATAGAAAAGTTCGCCCTGCACGTACAGTGCCGAAGTTCCAAAAGAGAGCAACTTTGATCTGTTATTGATCTTGCGTTCTTTGTGTTACTTTGCGTGCTATTTCTCGTAATATACATACGCGATCATCTGCTTGATTTGTCTGATACATTGCCATGCGATACGAGAGAGAGAAAGAGAGAGAGAGAGAGAGAGAGAGAGAGAGAGAGAGAGAGAGAACATTTTCGATTATTAATCGCGAGCTGAACGTTATTCAAGACTTGCTTTATGTGGTTGTTACTGATGTTTTACCACGATAAGAAGCAAGATCTGAAGAAACGTGAACGTAAAGATAAATTAGGGAATAAATTAAAATTTTCCATCTTGTCGCCTGTTTTATGTTTGTCCGTTACATTGCATCAAGGTCCAAGTTCTTTGCGTTTAATGCATGTGCATCGTATCAAGATGACTTTATTTTGCGTTTGACAATCAAGCGGGCAACGCAATTTGTTTTAGTCTTCAGCTTTTCACAATCCACGAGAATATTTCATTAAGCCACCGGTGTGCTCGAAATTTAGTATCAATGCACGGAAGACGCAAACAATGAATCCATATGCATCGTTTTCTGTCTATTGTTGCCGAAATTTGCTCTCGCGATTTTCCGGTATTCTTTCCCGACGCCAGAGTTAGCGGCAACAACTGTTCAACAGTTGTTACTGCTATCCGCTGGTGCAAGCTCAATACCCTTTTCGAACTGGCCGCAAAAAAGAATTCGCACAAAAGCCGGTCGAAGGGAAAGCGCATTCGCGAACGCGCTCGCATGATTGAATCGTCCGTGCATTTCCGATATTGATCGCGGCAATGGCAAAAATTCCATGGCATATCGAGTATTATGGATACCCTTGTAATCGTAGACCCTTGTAGCGTCGTGCCGTGCATTCCGTCTGATTTCCTGGACGGCTGATAGAAGCTAGCTAGCTGGTTCTTTGAAAGGGCATTATGAAACAGGGCCATTAATTCGTAGACCTCGCTTTCCGCAATTCGATCTTTGCGCTATCGGTTCTGCAACTATACACGATATTTTTTCTCTCTCTCTTGACGGGCGGAATCGGGTATTGCTTTCCATAAAACCAAGATTCAACTTTACGCCTTTGCCGAAATACTTTCACGATGCACGAGGAGATAAACTGCTCCTGAAGTTGCAACATCCTGGCAAAGCTAAAATTGATCGCTTCCGAGCATTGTCTCGGAATCTTGACACTTATACGTATATTTGTTTCATTAATAATTTTGTAAACATTGGGGAAAGGATAATCAAGTGGTGTTTGATCTGCACTGATTCGACTGTCACACTGGTGCGCTCCGATGTAAAATGGTACGTCAGACATCAATATCTCGTGCCGGAATGATACTTTATGCTTGGCGAAGTGCTCATGGCATTATAAATATGTCAACGATAAATCTTGTCATCTGCTAGCCGAAATAAAGCGAGAGGAAGAGAGAAAGAGGACGAATCGATACGTTGGACCACTCCTGGTGCGCAGGATCGACATCCAATAGGTCGCGTGCTCTCCGAGCGCATTCCGCGACACATAAATAACTATTATACACACAGTGCCATTATATTTCCACACACGTACGCGCATTCACCCTCATTGAACGTCCGACACGTCGCCGCGAATGTACGGCGCCACCAATGCACAGTAATCCGATGGGCAGTGCGATCGTCGTCGGATGACGACGTTTAGCGCGCCTGGCAGAATTTCTTATTGTCCGAGCGGCATCATACAACGATTTATGTGGCTATATTTCGTTTCTCAATGAAGAAACCCTGCCTGTCCTGCCGCGTCACGTTCCCCGCTTGATAGATCGCTAAGACGGAACATACGCGACGTGTTCCGTAAGCCGATGTCCACGTCATGCGTTTACGTATCTCAGATATTTATATACGACGCATCTTTCTTTCATTAAATCCACGAGAGAAACAGAGAGAAAGGGAGAGAGAGAGAAAGAGAGAGAGAGAGATATCGACTGAAAGTCCCTACACAAAATTAAATCGAACAAATTTCCAAAGGTAAAAATCAATAAAGTGATACCTGATGCTTCAAGCTTTGAATATTTAAGCTGGATCTGGTATTTATAATATCGTCAGCCGCGTTGTGAAAATTAAACTAGATTCAAAGAATCTTTTCACAACAAAAGTTTCGAACGCAGAGAAAGGCGAATCGTATGCAAAACTTTTATATCGCTTCGTAAATTAAAAAGCTTACCGACCATCAAAGGAAATGAAACATCAACTTGTCTTAATTCTGTTGCGCTCTCTTACGTACGTTCGATTAAATGCGACGACGATATTTCTTGTCGGACGAGGAGCCGATTTCTCGTCGAAATCGCGCCGCGATTTGCTACGAAAGAAAGCGTAATCTCAGAGCTGATGACCGCGCAATCGGTGAACGAACCGCAAGATCGGTTACCGAGTGCTCTCGATCGAGCTATAATCTCCTGAATAGATAACAACGTAGGAAGGAGCAAGCGGAGCGACGAGGGCGATAGCGAAGAGAGGAGGAAAGGAAGGGAGCCGAGTAAAAAGACGAGAAAGAGACCCTCTCGGACGGTAAAGAGTACAAAGTTGGCGAGAGAGGATCGAGACTCGGATACAAACTCATCCTCATCCCTCTCAGCCGCGTTTTCTCACCTAACCACCAGCGAGCGCCTCCCCCTGCGGCTTCCTCCGGCGCAATCCGCAATCGTTAGCGCACCCCTGATAGCGAAGGGGGAATAAAAAGTTGTCTGGAAGTCCGGGCGGCTTTCCTACGAGTATCCAGAGGGTGTATTTTTTACGACGCTACCCGGTGCACTCGCAGACCACCAATAAGGGAGTAAGGCGAGCCGGTTCCTCTAGTTGGCGAACAGCTTGCGAACAACTCGGAAAAACTACCGCGATCTGGTAATTATCTCTTAATTACCGCAGACAGTTTCAATCCACTCTCGAAATTTTATTAAGTATCCGCTCCTTTGTTCTCCCGCTTTTCCAATATCTTCCCAACACCATCTGTCATGATTTCATTCCGTTGCGAAATAGCTGAAGCAACGAACAACAAAATCGAGCGAGCTCGCAAGCTTGACGTAACGCTGATTTAACGCGTATACGCGTACTCGCTCTCTCGGCACATCGCTCTCCCTTAATAGCGGAACTGCGTCCCGTTATATTATATCCCATTCTTCATGTTCGCCAACGCGAACGATTACCTTTGACTGCGCGAAATGTGTAGCGCGCGAAATAAATACGTCGGGCGAGAGGGAGGGGGGGCAGAAGCGGATCCATGATTTAGGAAATCCGCAACAAAATTCTAACGTAAGCCCGTTAACTATTATGCACGGTCTCGCGCTCGCTGCCGCTCGATGCAGCGGCTTTCCGTATGTTCGCAGCATGTTCCATCCGCGACAGAGCATTCATTTCCCATGTGAACCATGGCTCACCTGGTGCATTCCCCGCGTCAACTATGTGTGACTCACCCTGCGAGATGTCCCAGTGCATATGTATGTATATGCACCTCGTGTGCTCCTCTTTCTCTCTCTCTCTCTCTCTCTCTCTTTCTCGCGCGCGCGCGCGCCTCACCGTTACGATAAATCATAACTCGCCGAGTTTCCCCTTTGCATCGACCGAAAAGAGTCTCGGCGGGTCGGAGGGATCTTTTGAAGAACCTGATGGGACAAAGAAGGCCGTATTTTTCCGAGGAAAATCATTTCGTCTGTCTCCACGGCGCTACGTGAGTGAAGAAACTCACGATGAAACACGGCCAAACTATGAATACGAAATTTCGTTTGCAGTTCCCGCTCGTTTCGATGTCTGCCGATCGATAGCGATCACGGGACGATCGATTGACGTTTGACAACGCGCTAAGAGGATCTTGCATGCTTGAAGATAATTTTACTACTTTTTCTCTACTTTTCCATTTCATTTACGGATAAATACGTTTACCAGTATCGTTCTTTGCACGCTCCTGAGTGAAACGATTTATTTGACGCTAAGGTAAAAACTGATTTATTTAACATTAAGCGATGGAAATTAATCTCGAATAATTTCATAATTTCCCATGATAGCATGCCGGTTCGGTTTCTCAAGCAATCAATGAAACTCTCCCTCGAGTTCACGCGAATGAGAATTAGCACGGAAATCGTAAGGTAGCGGTAACGCAAAGCAAACAACAATAGGGCATTGGCAGCAACGGACAGTAATGTTCAATTTACAATTCACATTTCCCTGACGGTTGCATTTTGTAACGTGCGGCTTTACAACGACAAAGAAAGAAGGCAGATAAACGGCCGTGTCCGCACGGCTTTCCTGTGCGTAACGCAATACACGCATAGAAAACCTCCTATGGGAACCGACGTGAGTTCATATGTTTATCGCGCATACATGTACATTGTGCGCGCATATTGTTGCGTATCGACGATTGAATCAAATACAACGTGTGGCAGGCTGCAGAGAAACGATTCGTACGTGGTTTCCTAATTCAATCGGGGAGAAAGAAGCGACGATGGAATAAAAATCGAATTGCAAAAACTGTTAAATCGAATTTTCGGCCTTCGCCGATATTCCCTACGGTTATTACCATTGCGAAAGTTGTCGATAAAATAAAGCTACTCTCGGTACTTTGTGCGCTGGAATTGTGCCTCGCGGGCTGATTTACCAAAGAGTACTAATTCCGCGATATTGCGGCCGGGGATATCACGATACAGACAGGATTCCATTGTACACAACGGCGGGACCGTTTAATGAAAAATTTCTATTAACAATTCATATTACTTTTTCATTATTAACAGCGCACTCGCGCTATGCCCATCAATAAAAGCGTAATGCCAACAGGTGGATAGATAACTGACGCGTAAGTTGGATTAAAACAAAAAAGTTTGAGCGGTGGATGGAGAAGAGAGATACAGTATAATTGAGTACGAAGGTAAACGTCAGCCGGCAATCAGGCAAATTAGTAAATTGAAACGGGAGGATCAAGCGGGCTTTTTAAATCCGATTCACCTGCGCTTCCCTTTATTTCATTCTCTTTCGTCACTGTTCGCGTTGGCTCATCGCTAATGCCGTGCTTTAACGCCCGATGGATCGCGGATTTATGCTCCGCGATTAATTCGTCCTAACATGGTATCGCGGATGCGGCGATAAATCCAATCGAAGATCGCCCGAACGAAATTACAGACTCTTATCGTCGCGAGAGATACGCAATCGCCGGAAAGGCGAAGGTCTTGCGTGAGGAAACGGTACAGCGAACTTGGTAAGCGCGGAAGACACAGACGGAAGCTGACGGGAAGCTTTTCATCCTGCAGCCACCCGTGGCGCCTGTAGGAATCCAATAATTTATTGAGCTGGATATAGAACGATACTTAGCTGCCGGGTATATCCTCGTGCGGTGCACTCGATACATTCACGTGCAATTTCACGTTTGCTTCTGGTCTAGATTTTTCGGGAATACAAGAGGCGCCGAAGAGACACAAGATCGCCATAAATTTATGAAAACTGCAGCTTGGATTTCGATTTCTCTCCCTCTCTCTCTCTCTTTCTCTCTCTCTCGCTCGCTCGCTCGCTCGCTCTTCCCGCAGGTATATTCAAAGTCATCGTCGATAGCGAGCCGATATTTGTCTTGCAGACAATCGGCGAAAAACGCTTACCGATTCCGCTATGAATATTCGCTTCGTTCCAAGAAAATAACGATAGCTCTGTGTGATTCCCAATGTAAATCAGGAGAATGCAACTTGCACACGGTAATGGTATGATTTATGCAGCGAATAAAATCTGTAAACATATCGTCACCAACTATTAAAATGTTGAGCTCGTCGCTTATTGTCAGTTGAATATTCCACGATGAACATGCATAGCGTGGGAGAAAAAATATTCCTCTCTACCTCCTCTCTTTCTACTTCCCTATTGTTTAATTTTTCATCACAGTATACACACGCATTACAAATAACAAAATGATAACAAAATGAAGTGAATGGAATTTTAAAGCGATTCGCTCGTACGCGAATGCGTATAGAAATGCATATCTAGAGTTATAAACATAAAAGTGACAGCCTTTCGTGACATTATTTATCACGAATTATTCTTTAGTCGGCAACATATTTCGCGTGGAACTTGGCGATAAAATCTGTTTTATACAAAGTAGCAAATAAAACCTCGCAAAAACGTACGATATTCTATTCGCATCGATAAGAACACGCGAGATACACGCATCGACTTTGCACGCACGGAAGGATTTAAACCATGCGTGCAAGAAATCGTCGGAAATCGCACCACGATACAAAACGATCCTCTAACGAGAAAGCAGTACATCTACGCACTTCGGCGCAGTTGCATATACGGCATACACAGGGCATGTGGAGTCACGAAGCACCCCGTAAACGTCAAGCGCCGCAGATAAAGAAGACGTTTCGTTGCGATTGCAGTCAGCAATGAACGGCATCGTTAAAAGAATAGAGAACACGGATCTCGAGAAATACCGCTCGCGTGAATGGCAATCCAGGTCACACGAGCGCAAAAAGTACCGAGTGCGATATCGGACAATGTCATTTTCCAACAATACAACGCGCCTCGACGGAGTCTCGACGAAAACAAACTCGCGCCGCATGTTAATCCGAGGCTCGATATCGCTCTTGCATCATTAGCCATGTCCACGGCGAGTTGCAAGGATTATCGTGGAACAATATTGATCGTACGGGCAGGCTTTTAATCTGTCTCACGCCGGAGACAATATCGCTAAACGCTTTCGTCGTCGAGAAGTACCGGCCAATTTGGCCGATAAGCGTCTTTTCGCCGAATGCCGGCAATGAATCTTGGCTCGGTGTGTTACTTGGCGTAGTTCTAAGATTAACATTCATTTAAATTACAAATTCAACTACCCCTCCCTCTCCGTATCTCGCCCCCTCTCCCGCGTTTCGAAACACGCGCGGGCATTCTGGGTCAACTAGGGAGGAGGAGGACTGATAGGCGAGAGGAAACGGACGAATTATTTAAAACGATCTCTCTCCGTTGCATCCCTCGGCGTGTTTTCTCTCTCCCTTTCTCCCTCTCCCTCTCCCCCTCTCTCTCTTTCGCCGTCTGAAGGAGAGCGGTAACTCTAGTGTGATGAGATTGCTCGAACAGCTTCCCTCAGCTACGCCAAAACATTAATTCCGATAATAGCATTAACCGCACATCTTCGCGCATCTTCGATTCTTGGCCTTCTCTCTGTCTCTCCTTCTCTCTTGCTCCAGTTTTCTTTTCTTCTTTTCTTTTCATAAAATTTCTGGGAAGGAGACAAGCACGAGAGATGGTTCAATTTATCGCGAGCGATTTGACTTTTAAAGGAGTTCAACGAAATTTTTCTGCTCCTTCGCGGCGGGAGGACTCGTGGCTTTCTCTCTTTCTGCCGGGAAATCGTCTTGCACTTAACTGGCTCGAGAGATGATTAAAACATGAAAGGTCATGTTTTAATCGATTTCCCGCGAAGGCAGTTGATTCTAGTTTGATTGATTTTTAGATACAGGATGGCAGTAATAAATTAAGTGTTAAGCTTGTAATGGATTCGCAACGTTTGCCAATATTTTGGAAGCATTGTTAACTCGCGTCTGCGAAAATGATACGATACAATCGTAAAGATGCATTCATTTAAGATATTTGATATATAAGATATATAAAATTATCTGGTCGATGCAAATAACATTTCGACGATCTTAAAAATATGTGGAGGCATACAAAGCTTCGAGAACCGTCACTGTTCAATTAAAATGCGCGTTAATAATGAAACGTCATTTTGTAAATCTCTTTGGAATTAAATTTAATCGTCAAATCGTAAAGCGCCGAATAAAGCTTATTGAAACATTAAATCTGCCTTCCCTCTCGCGTTGTGGGACTTACCTGAAATTTCCAACAATTTAAATCACATAAATAGCGGAGAAAACTTGCGCCTTTGAAATTCAACTCACTACTCCAAGAAGAAACTCCTTTGCGACTCTTCTTTTCCGGAAGAAGGAGACCCGCAAAAGTTTAGCGGGATCATAACATCTTTCCGAAGATACGTTCGTGAAGTAACTCTCCTAAGCGTGACGAAACGTCATTCGATAACAATCGAAGTCGAACAGTCGAGCATGCTCGCCGTGATATCCGCAACGAGGAAACGGTGAGAGAACGGAGAACCGTTGAATGGCAGATGCACTATCAGTTTCGATTATTATCGCCGAATTTGCTGACACATAATCGTACGTGTCTACGCACGCGCGTACGTTTGTCATCATCAGAGAATAGTGCATAGCGGTCGCGCCAACGCTATCGACCGTTTTCTCTGTCAAATTCCGAATGCTGACGATATTCTAATCCGATATTAAAGCGAAAATATTTGAAACATTTAATTTTACTTCAAGTCAACATTGTATTATGCAGCAAAATGATACAATAGAAGAAACCTTCTTATAAAAATCCATCGAATTTATCACTTCAATCACTTTCCGTCGATATTTTCCTTTCTCCTTACTTTATCGATTTCTCTTATTTCTTAACACGATGTACTTTCATATATCTGAATAATCTCAATGTTTATATAATAAAAGAAGCTCCATGTTCCGACCTACATAATAACACGGCACACAGAGAGAGAAAGAGAGAGAGAGAGAGAGAGAGAGAAATAGCAAACATCGGCTTTTATCTTCTCGCATTTTACGCGGCGCTCTCGAGTCGAGAGCGCGTAGCTGGATGGCGGTTAATTAAGAAAAAGGGAGGGCGGGTGGTAACGCGACGGGGTCGTGGCGGGGATTTAATTAAATCAACGCGCGATAAATTCGAAAGACGAATTCTCACCACCGAGGATGTACGTATCTCCGTTCCTTCTCTGCAACGTGACCGGCCGCTCTTGCCACTGCAGATTAGAAGCGAGATTAGGGAGATCGGCGCCGGAAGCGGCCGCGAAACCGGCGATAAATCCTACTTCGATCTTATCCTGATGCTTTCTTTCCGCAGAATCGACCAAATCGGCTGGCGTAAACGACGCTTAAGGGGCGACTTCCGAACGTCGAGCGCGCACGTTTCCGGAGTAATTACGACTTGAATCGCGAGATTCTCCGCGAGATGGATGTGTTAATTACTTTCGACTTTCCGACTCGGCGTGGATTAAGTATCGGGCGTACCAATGCGTTTTGTTACACCGATAAAATGGCCGGCGATGTGCATCGAGCTATCTCGCGGCTCGGAAAGTTCTCTTTAGCTTATTACCGATCGTTAAAATTTAAATTAGAAATCCACGAGTCTCGATCAATTTCACGTGCACGCATTTCACGAATAAGAAATTTCCGTGTTGCTATTATCGTCGCATTATCTATACTGTAAATTCATCGTTAACGTACCATTCTGTTTCGCGAATCTACGACGCGATACTTTATAACTAACAGATATCGCCATCGTAGAATCTTCCATGAAACGAATCGGGACCACGGATCGAGTTAATAAAGATCTGATTAATAACCGCCGGACACCGCGAGCGTTCACGCGGCACGCGATTGTCTACGTCAACTTCCGCAAGTAGAACTCTGAACTGGAAATTGCTCGTTTCATTCGTATGCGCGGAATCCCGCCACCTCTCCCCCGCCCTTTCCGACCCGGTCAGACTAGCTCGATCAAAAGGATTTATGAACCACACTCGGTAACGTGAGTGCGTACGCGCGTGCGTGTGTGTAGGACCACAAAATCTGTTTTACAGAGAGACATTTACGAGGATATCGAACGAGACGGATATCGAGTCGCCGCGATTTCCCACGAGCGAGATGTAAAAATAGACGGCGGGAAAAAAGCATGGCCCGACAGGAATCTGATCTGCTATCCTACCGCTAACAAAATGGATCGATTTTACGGACACCTGCACACCCGTTCGTCCACCTGCTCGCAAGTTCTCTCGGCGCGCGGCGCAGACGGAATTAATTTACATGCTCTGTCGCGGCAGCCATTAACTTCGAGCAAGTTCCGTCACCGAGTTGCTCAACGTAATTTTAATAGACACCGCGTATAACTGTGACGAAAATTTCAGGGACTTTACGAATGATGTATTTAACGTCACGCTGATTATACCTTTTTTTAACTTTCTTTAACTTTGGGGCACGCGGGTCTCATCGACCGTTTGCAACACGCGCGTTCGCCACCTGATCGCGCCGTCTGCTTTTTTTATTTTTCTCCTCCTACTCTTGTTCAACTGCCACGGCCCAGCAAAGCTGCATTTAAGCGCGCCGTAATATCTCGTCAAATTCCGAAGCATAACACGAGCGAATTAAATTCGACATCACCTCCGCGGCGGAAATGAAACGTCGTCGTACGGCGGGAAAAAAGGCGCCGCGACCTCGTTTACATTCAGAGCGCATTCCTCCAGATCGAAACAACCCGCCGGAGAGGGCTTATGCGCGCCGCAAAACCGGCATCGCCTAAAAATAAACATAATCCGCTTTGTACGGATACGTGCGGGCGATATCGAGCGTCGGGATCGTCGATTCACCGCGATTTCCCACGGGGTGCTAAGGGAAGAGGCCGGGGTGCACGAAGGGGAGAAAGAAAAAAGGGTACAGGGAAGAAAAGATCGATCGCTCCGCAGATTTAGCGGATCCATCGCCAGGGATATGCAAAACAGTCGCGAGACACGCCGTTCAACCCTCGTTTCATCGGCCTCTCTCTTTCTCTTTCTCTCTCTCTCTCTCTCTCTCTCTCTCTCTCTCTCTCTCTCTTGCTCGCTCTCGCTCGCTTGCTCGCTCGTTCTTTCATAGCGGCCCGCGCACATTTCTTTCCCCTCCACCCCCTCTGTCTCTTTCCCTTGACGTTTCGGTACCGCGTGGGCGGATAGAGTGCACTCCCGGCGGCGATTTTTGCACGGCGGAAACCGCTATTTCAGCCCCGTCTGAGCTGAATTGCCGCTCCCGCGAGGAGATCGCGCGAATGGCGACGCCAGAGTCGACCAACCGACCGATGAGCGTCGTTGCCACGGGGTTACGGTAGAGTGGAGGCGACGACGAGTACGACGACGACGACAAGAAATGACCGGAGAACGTATTGCCCCACAGCGGAGATTCTCGGCCGCCCCGAAGGTAGCCTTGAACTTTGCCCCGAGCAGTCGTCCGTCTTGCGCGAATTCCGAACCTTCTGATTGATAATGGGCTGATCGATCAAGCGCTCCAACGGCAGCGGCTCACGCGTCATGTATCATCGGCATAAACATATTGCCACGTTGCTGCATATAGTCACAGTCGTTAGGGGGAAAGGGGAAGAGCGGGCCGGTGCGGATGTGTCGGACAGAATTTACATGCGACGCTGTTGTAAACGATCGCGCGGCAACTCGAGCTGATGTAACGGCGGATCATGCGAGCTCGACTTTCAACGAAAACGACCCTCTCGTCCTCCCCTCCCCCACTTTCACAACCTCTTTCGATAACGATTATCGATCAGTAGGCGGATTAATAGGCGTGCACGAAAGGCGCGCTTTTATAAAGCGCGATGGATATATGCACAGACGCGTGCACCAAATCCGTTATTCAATATCGGACCACGATTCACCAAGCGATGTCTATTCCTTATTTGTTCTGCATTTTTATCTTTTTCTTCTTTCGCTTTTTCCCCGTACTAAGCGAATATGGCCAGGCGAGACACGTTGATTCGCTCGCTCTCTCCGCGGCGATCTTTAATTTCCGCGCGTCAAATGAGAATTGGAAATATCATTCTCCGTTTCGCGCGCGACCATAAGATGAAACTTCGATAATATCAGGCGGCAGCTCTCGCCGAGGTGGGATTCCGAAATCGCGCGCTGGCACGATTAACTTAAATATTAAGTCAATAGATGGGCGATATAAAATTTGCGTTTCGTTCGGTCGTTTGATTAATGAAAATAGCCGAGGGGATCAGATGGATTAATTCGATGACGGAGATCTTCCGCAGAAAGGCATTTGCAATTTCAAGCTCTGTGAGTGTATCATTAGACACGCGCGTTATTATGGCGATTAGGGAGTTGTCGTTCTCGACAGTCGACTCGGATGCATTTGCAAATGACGAATGCATTTGCAAAGAGGGAGCTGCGAGTCTGATTTTAATTTTAAAAGTGGTCGTTTTAATAACTCCTGAATGGGATGACTCCTCACTGAGAAACCAAGTGAGATCCTCATGCGCAAAATAAGTCGCGATTCGAGAAAAGAAGCACAACAGCTCCATCGAAATCTCGAGCGAAGAGCACATCGATCGCGAGAAAAGATTAACCACGCCGATTCGAGTTTTATGGGCGAACGCGCAACGATATATCCGAAAAGCAGAACGCTGAGAGCGACTTTCGATGCATCGATATCCAATGTGTATCCAAAAAGCACAGATCGGAGCGCAAATCAGCCGCCGAAGAGTGCCGATCAATTGGTCGAGCAACTTCACGAAATCCTCAAACGCGATCGTTTCTATGAACGCACTCTGCTTGTACGAGAGATAAACTCCAATCGTAACAGTTGTTTGATGTAATAATCGTGATCGAGTCTTCGCTTGAAAGTGAAATCTCTATCACGAGATTCTCAATCGCGTCGTTGTCTCCCACGTTGACTCGTGGGATAACGCGCTCGCAATCATTTCGCATTCAAGTAAACGACCACTAACGACCACGTCACACAGCAGCCCATCAATTCCCCGAACTCGTTCTATTTCAGCGTTCGCCGGGGAAAAAGAAACTTATAAAAACGATTACGAGGGGGCGGAACGGCGACGGGGATCGTATCGTCGCGGCGGCGAAGGCAAATGAGATAGAGAATAGCGGTCGGTTATACGTGAGTACGGTAAGCGCGGCGTGTCTATGGAAGTTCGGTGCACCTCGGCGCCGCCGTTGCTCGGAAAGTACAGTGGCAGTAATGGTCCAGTAAATCACATTATATTGTTTCTTGAGGGGGAGGCGAGAGGAGTGCGTGTGGCGCCCGAGGTCCGCGAGAGACCTCCAAGGGAAAGCACCCGGGTTTCGCATCCCTCTCTCTCTCTCTCTCTCTCTCTCTCTCTCGCTCTCGTTTTCTCACTCTCTCTTTCTCTCTCTCGCTCTCGCTCTTACTCGCGCGTTGTCCGAGAGTCGCGGGAGAACGCTTCTCTCCGCAAACCGTTGGCCGCGGAGATTGTGGAATAAACGCGAGTTCGCACGCACACACGTTCCCGTAACAATACGATACGGCCGCCGTATACGATGACACATCCGGGGAATACGTGGATGCTGAGCCGGTATTTCGTCACACGTGTTATCGAAGACGGTGTCTTTACGTTGAACGCGCGAAATTTATAGAAGTCTCGTAAAGCAGATTTCTTCCGGCAAGGCTATCCGGACTGGATAGAGTAACGAGGCGACCGTCGAATGAGATTGCGGAATGCGTGTTATTAAACTTGCGTCCAGGCAGGTTTGAGGATTCGCTCTTGAGGGACATGTTTGTCAATATGATAACGAGGCATATAGATATAATTAGAGTATAGTTATACTCGCGATAACAATCGATTTGTATCAAAACATTCCGAAATTGAGAGATCATTCATGCGGTGCAAGTTTTATTTTGTCACGCGGGTCATAATCGTTTCGCAAGGCTTTCACAATTGTCTCTTATCCCTCGAGAGTTATTATTTAACTGAATATCGTTTCTTATTTTTGAAAAGAGGAATAACGGAGGGATATATGTAGAATTCTCCTATTGCCACCAAGAGTGACTCAATATGAGAACTACCGTGCCATCTTTTATACCGTTTGATATAAAAGAAGAGTACTGACCAACCGGCAAACATTTACCAAGGTAAAAATACATTGTACATCATCTCTTAAAGCACTGCTACTTATTCCTTCTCGCTTTGGCGTCGAGTAGCGGGCAGATTGCACTGCGTAAAAAAAGAAAAAATTGTCAATACAGAAACGAGTAAAAAAATAACAAGACTGAAGGACGAGATGAAGCAATTCTTCTGAAGGATTGAAAAGTAATAAAACGCGACGCGAGAGATATGTAAACGTGTCATGTTCCTCCAAATGCTTAAATGCACTTCAGAAAATCCCGATTTCTCCTTAAACGCATAATGAGGTCATTTAAAAATGCGAGACAGAAAAACGGATTGCGCGAATATCTCGCCGGAAAAGTGTCTGAATATATTGATGGCGACTCCGGCTCCGGATAACGATTCCGGCGAAATCCGTTGCAAGACAAAACGCACGGTTGCAAAATAATCGCGATGAATAAAAGACAGAACGCACGAAGCTGTCTCCGCGCAAGTTTCGCACTGATCATCGCAGTCTCGAAAAGGACGTACAGGTATAACAAAGATTCCCGAGATGGTAGCAGGAACTCTAAGCGTTCACCAGGGCGAACGCGTTCGCCGTGTACCCATCCTTTGGTGGGATAGCCGGTGCGCATTACCTTGCCACGTTGAAAAGTGGTGAGCAGATTGCAAGAGAAAAGGGATATCGTATCCGAGAGCCGCGTCGTTGAGAAAAGAGAAAAAAGGGAACGACCAACGAACGGAACTTGAAAGGGGGCGCAGATAAGGAGGTGAAAAGGAGGAAATGTCCACTAACAAGTGGAGGAGAGGAGTCGGGGGGAGGGAAAGGGAAGGGAATGCGAAGAGAAGAGAGGAAATGGAAGCGAGAAGGAGAATGTGGTGGAGGATCTTGAACCTGGGACGTATATCTCGAAGTGGGAAAAAGAGGAGGCGAGGTCCAGGGACGTTTATCGGACGAGATGAGAGATAGGTCTCCGCCAGGAGATAAGACAGATTTCCCGGCCGCGATCTTCTCTCAACTCTCATTTCATAAGAGCGAAAATATTCCGCGGAGGCGTTACTCTCGCAGCGTCTGCCGGCAATAAAACGTAAAACGCCTTTGAAAGTGCGCGCACGCCGGCCGCTGCTCGCCGCTGCAGGCTTCTTCCGCGCCGCCGGCGTAGCACTTGGCACAGAGTGAAAGAGAACGGCAATTCCTCGATGCAATGGGGCAACCGTAAACGTTTACCAAGGTAAAGGCCCTCGTTGTAGAATCTTCTCTCGACGGCGGTGGCAACGGAACGCGTCCCATTGCCCCGGTCGAGTCGAGGCAGGCATTCGAGACGTGGAAGGCAAAAAAGGAAGAAATAACACGGGATATGGATCTAATGAAAGAGGCGAAGATAAGAGGCGGCACGAGGAGGCGAACAAACATCTGACGATAGCAGCGAAGACCAAGGAAGACGGACTCGAAGATAAATAACGTATAAGGAGCAGAAATTCGAAAAAAAAGCGGAAAAGAAGGAGACAGCGATGGCAGGAAAGAGAAATGAAATGCGGGAAGCATGAAAGGGAAAGCATGAAATAACACGAGATATAGATCTGATAAAACAAGCAAAGACGAGGAGAGGAAATGCTAAGAAAGAATGTACCGGCATTCTCTAGAAAGTATGCGCAGTGGTTAGTGTGCGCTACTTTGTAACAAATTACAAAAGGAAATCCAACTTGATGCAAAAAACGAAAGAACGAGGAAGAATAGCGCGAATAGATGAACAAGGATATTGCGCGGAATAAAGAAGCGGAAACGAAAAAGCGGGGACAGAGTACTTTTCGTCCAAGGACCGATAATAATCCCGCCGAAAATTGAAGCATCTGCCACGTACGATCCCAACTACGTCCTTTCGTTCCTTAGTTATCACCTTATTACGTAACACGCGTAATGTCCATCTGCGGAGCGATACATCGTGCGACAGGTCGTCTATCTGAAAACGCTCCCTCCACGAGATCGTAAATGTCTCTCGGCGTGACTCGGCAAGGGCCCGGTTTTCGCCGTAAGGGCTGTAACCGCGGCTTAGAGGCAAGCGTCGTGAATCTGCGAGGCTTTGGGGGAGAATGGCAGAAGAGCTGGCGCGGGAAATCTCCCCGACGAAAAATGGAAATCCACCGATGATTAAAAAATAACTTTCGAGGATGAAAGCTGATTCGGGTTTCTCGATTCGAATCTCGGGGAATGGCATATAAATATATCCGGCCGATATATTCGATTCGTTTCAGTAGCGGCATCCAGCCAGGCGGATTGCGATGCTGCAGCATCGCAAAGTGCGCGCATGTCCGATATCGGCGGAAATGAAGAAAAGAGGACGCGATGTAGTACGGAAGGCGCGCTCACATATCCACATTTATTCCGAATCTGTATACGCGGGCCGGTTATCCCAACGAAAATATCTCGTGACGGTGTAACTGATCGAAATCAACAGAAATCGTGATACGGAAATAAATTAACATAAAAGCAAGTTGCTTCAATAGTATTTTCAATCATGATGTTTCCAGGTAAACCGATACAATAATGATATGTATACGAGTAATGTGTATAGTAACAAAGGAAACATTTAATCAGACGTAACGCTAAACTTTTCGAAACATCCTGATTATTCAATTCGCGAGAAGTGTCTGTAAATAAAAGAATACAAGTATGCTAAGAGTTACGTTCCACCAAACATGTAAGTATGTATGTCAACAAGTATGTCGATATTTTCATCAGCTCGATTTTTCTCATCTTTCGCATCTTGTTTCCTTATTTAAGAGACGCGGCTCCAAGCACGCGTATATTTATATCGATACATGCAAAATAATGGCTCTCTCTCTCTCTCTTTGCTTTTTTCGCATTCAAATCGCAATGAATGGTTCGTGCTTCAAGATATTTTCGCTCGATGCCTCGATGGAGATTATTTTATCGCGAGATATTTTTGTTGACCGATGCGTAATAAGTATAAGAATCGGAAGAACGCTTGCTTTAAAAATAGAGACATCTTGTTTTTAAAACATCGCCGGTCTCGGACGGGTGATGAGTTTTGAAGACAGAAATGCGAACTTCAGCGTGCCGCGTAAACTCGAGAGATTCGGAGAGAACGAGATTCGCGAGAGTTCCTCAGCCTCGACACGATTATGTACTAATGCTCATGTACTAATAACTAGAATCGTGAAATGAAATAATCTCAAGTTAACCTTCCCAAATTACCGCACTCGTTTCCTCAAGTATCGATCGCGCCAAGAGTTTATCACAATTAGTCTTATCATTCTTGGAATCTCCCGATCTCTCCTCGCATCAATCCAATCCTTTCCTCATTACCATTTATTTACATAATTATCTATTTATTTAAGGAAAAAAGAAGTTCGCCGTCGAGCTTTGCTGGGGAGCTTTGGTAAAACGCAAGGGCAGCGGCATACAATGCGATTGCCAATAACATCAGGGGTAGTTAATGGTTCTCGGTTCGTTCGCGTTGGCGGTATCCAATATTTAAGATTATTACTCACGCCTAGCTCATAAATTTTCAACGAGCGCCGTCTCCGCGGCAACTGCCGCAGTTAACCTGCAGTGGCTGCCTCGCGGCGCAGCCCGGATCTAAAGGAACTCCGTGGCTCCTTCGTGTTCTCCCCCGAGTTGGGGGAGGCAGGCCGTGCGATCGGCGACTTGTGGACAGCGCACCGAGAGCACTTCTCTGAGTTTGCAGCGTAGTCTTAACGAGGCGACCTTCTCGCAGTCGGAACGACTCATCCAGCGCCGTAACTTACGGGTTAAGACGCTCTTTACGAACTGGATTTCACACGTGCGAACGTTCGCTCGAATCCCCGATTACCAGCTGCTCCAAAGTAAACCGACTGGGAGCGGCGATTTGTTTAACCCCGCGAAAGCTGCGGTTCGCCCTGTTTTCCTCGGGGTTAATCGGACGAGGCGGGAACTCGCGCGATCGTCGTTCTCAATCGAGACGACCGAGCGAGTCCTCTCAGATTTTTGATAATCGATGGCTGTCTTTGTACCATAATAATTCATCGGAACGTGAACGAACGAATATGGTAAACAGAAGATAATCTTGCTTGATAAATGAAGAATCAATCTTGAGTTCCTGCGAACGTTATCAGATCGCAAAGTGCGCGCTGTTGTGCGGATGCTGATTATTTCCGCCGTTCTGTAAGCGCATCGATGATCGGAGCCGCGAACCAAATTACGAATCGCAAATTAGAATTTATGATCTCCATTGTGATGCAATTATCTTACTTAATCATTTTAGAAAAAAGTATATAGTATCCTGAGAAATACCGGCGTTCTCGCGATCGCATGATACGACGAGATTTCGCCGTAAAAGCAACTCGGGACTAATGAAATGTCGGTGTTTAAAATTTATCCGCCCTCACATCCGCGCATCAAGCCCTTTTTTTTATTGCGTACAAAGGTTTATGGTCTCTCGTTTTATAACCGCCGCTACCTGCTGCCTATTCTTTACCGGCTATTCGCGACGGAACTTTCTTTCGCCGATATTATCATATCTCTTTCTTCGATATCGCTTCATCCGAGCCGCGTGCTGCGATGCCATTACGGGATGTTTAATTTAAAAGACCACGGTCACGCACGCGGTGAGCGCTACGTCATTGCGCAATTGCGCCACGGAATTATAAAGTTTCGCAGAAATGCCATTTCGCGTATTCATCACGGCAGAATTAAATACAAAGCGCCCGTGAAGTGTGCGCGCGTCCTCTTATCTCGAAATTCACAATTTACAGTGCGAGAGAAGTTAATTCAGTTTACCTTTAATATCTCGCACACATGAACCCGCATTCGCATAATCTAAAAATATTTTGAATCCCGTACGAGCAAGTAAGCAAGCAAACAAGCAAGCGCTCCGCCCACATGCGCGCGCACACGCGCGCACACGCGCAAATCCCGGTTTTGTGATACGCCAACAAAGCGGTTGCATTTTATTTACCGAGAGCGTCCAAGTTTTTACCTCATAGCCTTTTATTGGCCGGCCTTCGCCATTACGCCCGCAACATCGTTGACGTGGAGAGGAAATAGAGAACGCGCGCTAATTGTCGAATATATGAGAGAGAACGACAGAAAAAGAGAGAAAGGTCGCTCCGAAACGTTTCGCATTAAAATCTAACATCGCTGTCCATTGCACTGCGTGTATTTTTGTCCGTGCTATGATCGCATGAAGACCGTACAAATCGCGAGCAAATTCCATTCCAATTAAAATCAGGATTGCATTACAGGATTGTATGCCGGTTGGTTGCCTCTCGACCTCGCATTGATGCGAACTGACCCCGTGAGCGCGATCCAGGCGAGCGACGAGTCAAGTCTGCGATTCGTCTACAAAGGAACGAGGTTCCGTAATCTCGCGACTTTACGCAGATAATATTCAGTTTAGCGGAATCGTCGGGCCCGCGATATCCCGCGAATCCACGATCAAGGGGTGCCTGAAATTTTCTGGCGCGCGGATACGCGGAACGAAAATGTTCTCGAAATTCCTGCTCGCCTCGCGATCGCCCGACAGGTATTTGACGGGCCGTACCTTCGTTGCGTTGAGCGTAGCTTTCATGATTATCGTTCGCGAGTCGATATCAGCGTTGATTCGCGCGATTGAAACCGAGACTTCGTTCCCGCCGGCGGAATGAAAAGAGAGAGGCTATTGCCGATGAAATTGAGACGCGTAATTAAGCGGCGATCACGCACCGCACGCATAATAGCGAAAACCGCAAGTTCGAATGCGCCTGTGATCCAACGTCGAAATGCGCATCGCATACAAGATACGCTCGGCGTATACCGCCGTCCATCTGCCCGAGTGCTTCGAACGTATATCGTACAGCGATATACGTTCTGGATTATCTTAATTTCGGCGCTGAGCAGATTTAAAATCGAGCGATTCGATATTCGAGGCATTAATGAAACGTATTCGGTAAATCAGAGTTTAAATCTTGTTAGTCGCGTTGTCTAACGCCATGACGCATTCGATGCAGAGGCTAATTTCTAACGCAACTCTTTCATATATATATTATTCCGTAACGCACGCGCGCGTATGCGTTTCATTGATCGAATGCTTCCGATCAATGGATGGTGTCAGCGTTATATACCGTATTTAGGCTTATCCGCTTCCCCTATGATGAATGACTGATAAATACTGCGGCTTGCGATGGCAATATCGGTTATTGTTGATACTATTGTATTGCATTATCGTAATTAGAGCTACGGCTATTGGCATTCGAAGGGATTCCTGAAGCTTGGCGTATACCACACGGCGCGACATAATTTACGGAAATAGCCTGGGCGATCGCGGTTGGCATAGCTTTGATAATATCATTAAACTTGCATGCGCTGCGGTCGAAGCATGCGAGTTGCGAATCTATTTTTAATGGGCTCACAGACCGTCCCAAAGGAATCCTCTGTTTTCAAAATTTACAGGTTCGAGATGGCGAAAAAATACCGCCGAATAAGGCGACGATACCCATCCCGTAAAAACTATGTCGCAAATAAGTTACGGGGCATCCTCCTTCCCTCTCTCTCTCTCTTTCCAACAGAGCGGAGATAAGATAAAACATTTTTTTTCTCCCTTTGAAAAGTTTTAATCAGAACACGAAGAGAAAATGCAAAGACTAATGTGCGCGAGATAATGTAATCGAGTAATTGAGGTGTGCTCGCTGAGATATAACGAGGCAAGAATTTCTCTAGGACAAAATATAATGAATAATGTAATGGGGATAGTCTACAATAAAATACTATAAAATTATATATAAAACTCGTAAGAAGCATTTTACGGATCATGATTTTTAAACAATTTTTGCGTAATTACATTTGCATTCCGAATTAAACCATTCGATCTATATGCTCGCATATAGGAACCACTTTCTCATATCTCGGGAAATGTTTCTTCAGTAAGGCCGAGCAAGCAGCATCACCGTGAGAGCGCCGTAAAGTGTATGGACGCGCAGTTTCATGTTTCATCGCCGTTACGCGCCTTTTCCTCGGGGAGAGGAAAAAAAGTGCGTTACCTTACTTTTCGGAGAGCCCTGATACCGCCCTTACAAAATATTCCGTGCACAAACACTTTTAGTCGCGGGACTCTGACGGAACGTGAGAAGTAAAGCAATGAACGACGTCGCATCGAGAGTACGCTAGAAAACGAAAGGCGAGGGACAAGTATAAGGGGACGGGGGGGAGCGTCTTGGACAAGCGATAAGTATGATAAGCCATCGCGCGCGAATCTCACGAATTCCGGATTCTCGCATATAATTTAACGAGCCGCCGTTCGGCGTTATCGCCGCCGATTTGCAGGAAGATCGTCATCGACGACGACGATGACGACGACAACGTGGCAGGACGATTGCGATGCCGGCGTCGACGCTCGTGTTTTCGTCGCGGGGCCGCAGCCGGTGCGCGCTTCGATGGCGATTTGAGAAAATGAAACTTGCGCGGAAAAATCAGACTTATTCCCCCCGCCCCCCTTCGTCCGGACCTGATTTTCCGAAGTGATTCGATCCGGTATCACCGGCGAAAAGAGATGTTTTCACGTATGCCCGTAGGTATGCCCTAGATCGACGAGATGTACGCTTTTAGTCGCGTTACTTCACGGAAGTAATGCCGCTAACAAGATAATTGCATTTTCGCGTATATTTATTCGATTCCTGAGACACTTTCAGCGAACATGTGACGACTCTTTCCGTTCCTTCCTATACGCTCTAAATATTCCCCTGGATGCCATGGTATCCACGTTAACATGTTTCACAATTTATCGTAAAGATAAATACGTGTAATAACGAGAAATCTGTTATTTGAACGATTATAAGATAAAGAGCTTTAAAATGCAAGCTTGACACGAATAAATTCAGAATTACATTCGTAACCTAAGGTATGAATAAATGATTCAGCATTAAACGACAAGAACCTTTCCGATCAACGTATGAGCGGATATCCGCGGAGACAATTATCCGTTATTTAAATTATCCCGTGAACGAGATTATTCGAAAAGCGACAAAGGCCAAAGCGATATCTCGTGTCTAATTAAGCCCAGGCGAAAGATCAAGAGAACCGGCTATGAATCGGTCCGCAGAACCGAGAGGCGATACCTCTCTCCTCCGACTTACAGAGCACGTACTGTCGCAGTCAGGGCTGACCTACATAGGTCGCACCACTGTCTGATCCCATGCAGACCTGCTCCACTAGGCATCGGCTTAGCGCGCGTTGCACGGCGGCGGCGTTTTGTCCTAAAATCCTAGCGATGCGCAAGCCACGGAAACTCGAGAAATTCGTATACAGTTTGCTTTATATCGATGAGACGTACGCAATGCCATTGCTTAGTTACATTGTTCGAGGAACATTGCGCAACGATTGCATTCGTTGCTAACGCTCAATTAGGAGACACAAGAGGTACAGGATGATAACGTGCTGCGATTAAAAGGAGAACGATGATACTTTTGAATAAAATATAATGTAATTTTAGGTCCCTCGATACGAATTTCCCGTGCAATTGTGCGCAAATGAGCAAATATGGATATATCCGAGGATATATATAAGCGCGATCCATTGTTGCGATAAATTTAGCGATGATCGCTAGTGATATTTTTTCGGATCGGATATTTCTGCGGAATGCGGAGGCGCATTCTGCGGCATTACGTTCAGCAGCGGGGAAATGCATTGAAATGATAAAGAGCGGGAGAAATGAAATTGTTGCCGCTCGTTGTCACGTTTTTACGTCCCGATAGGAATCTCGGTGATTGGCCGATCCCTGAAGACAATAGACAGCGCGGGACTGTCGTTTATCGGATGAAAATCGTGCGAACAAAGAAATCGATGTTATGTGACGTTCGAGTTTACCGAACGTTCTACCGAAAGTCTCCAAGGAATCTAATGCGAATGATCCTCGGTCCCCGGTATCGCCGTCAATTGGAAAAGGCGTTTCTGATCGATATCTCCGTTTTTTCTCCGCCGTTATAAATCGGACGTGAACTGCTCCCTCGGGAGTGACTAGATGATCGAGAAACTTTTGCAGATTGTTCTGACGTATCTGTTCCAGTATTCGCTCGACAAAGTTGCTTGTATCCTTCCCGTGCGCTGTCGCGCGACATGAAAAACTCAGACAAGTTACATGCGAGCGTCTTCTATCCTGATAAATATATCTTTCTTCCCATACCAATGTTCCATACTCGAAGAAATTCCCGAATCGGCTTCCTCAACGTCATAAATCGTATGATGGAAGGCAAATGGCGAAAAAAGTGGTAAAAATGCGCGTATAGCCCGACGCGTTAATGTTTGGAGAAATGCGAAAATCGAAACTCGCACGTGAGATCACATGCGAATACCGTTTGCCCAATTTGTCCTTCCAAACTTCTCGCCACGGAAATACATAACGGAATGCACAAACGCATCGTGACTTCGCAGCAGCGCGCGCCCGCGCGCGCGCATCGATTATCGCGGCAGCCGTGCCGCGCGCACGTACCTTCCGGCTCGCGACAATAACGTAAATCGTCGAAACTATCGTAATCCCCGCGTGCACGGGCGAACTTTAACAATTATATTTAATACGGGGTGGCCGAACCGCGTCGCCGCCCGCCCTCTCGGACAGGGGGTGAGCGAGGGGGCGTTGTAAGCCATGGATACGGTACGTATGCCAGCTCGAAATTCATACCGGCGTGTTTCTCGCGGCGCGACCGCCGACCCCAGGTGAAATCTATCCTCCGTCTCTTCGGCAAGCCCGCTCTACATTCAGCCACCCTTCTATTCCATCCTCGGCCATTCCCGTCTTCCGGATCCCTCGTTTCTGTTTCGCCGCTGCGCGGCAAAGTCTAATCAAATTTAATAACTTTTGTGCCACGTTCGCGCGCCCTCCGAAACCGAGACTCCCTCTTTCTGTCCTTCGTCCCCTCCTCCCGTTCGCACGTTCTCCTAATTCTTGTTACTCTATTTCTCATTGTCCGCGTGTCTATCTACGTTCCGCCATCGTTCCGTCTCCGCTATCTGCTTCCGGTGTGGTTTCCGTGTCACGTTATAAACTTACGTCTCTCCCTCTCTCTCTCTCTCTCTTTCTCTCTTCGTCGCGCGCGCGACGAAGCCACTGAGTACCGCAGATTTATGACGGCGACATGCCAGACCTGCTGAAACGATCCTTGCCCTCCTCTCCCGGCCCTCCCGTCTGTCCGCGACTCCATTTTCATCGGCGCTAGCTCCTGTCCGTATCTTTTCATTTCGCCCGCGAATTTCGCGAATTTCGCGTCGATAACATTCGCCAAATTATCCTCCTTCCATCCTCCCTCTTCTCCTAATGTTTGGTATATATTTCGGTTCGAGTAATTTATTACTCGCTTTTGATATCATTGAGTACCCATTACATCTATTCCATTTTCAAGCTGCTGCTTGCCGTTTCGCTACGATGTTAGGTTTTTATGTTCCCTCGCGAGCACCACTAAAATCAGAGCACTAAGTTCGGCACACAATGTGCCGAGCAATTAGCAGTTATAACGGCGAATATTCCTACAATTACTACCGACTATTATAAAGACGACTGTAATACAATCCAGCGAACGTATCAGCATAGCGAATGCAATTTTCTATTTGAGGTTTAAAAATTAATTACGCACATTAATTACGTAACGTGACAATTACGACAAGCGCGTTGAGACACATTTATCAATAAGCTAAATCAAAAAGTAACAAGCCCGCTCTGGTGAAAGAAAATCGACACGATCGCTCGTGCGGAAAAATCGAAGGTATACATCGTTAATTTCGAGAACTCAACGTTACGTTGGCTCTCCTGCCCGATCGTAAAAACGTACGACAATTTTATCGGCGATTTTTATTAACATAACAGAGAGCAGCCGAGCTACGGAGCTACGCTGTATAGAGAGATACGAGCAAATCACGTTTACCCCGCGTTCATCCCCTTTCGCGCTCGGTACGCCCACGGAATCGAAAACCGGCCAGAGAACGGCGACATTAAGCCCGAAAGTAAAATAGCCGTATCCGGATTTCAAACGCAACCGCACGCCTATTTTGTAACAGTTAGACCAGCCCGATCGGTCCGCCTCTCCCCGATCCCTGCTGACTTCGCCCCTTCATCCCGTTCTCGACCCGATACCCTCGCGTGTCCCTCCGCGTGTTCCCGTTGTGTTTTCCGCCAACCCTCACCGAAACAGCTGGTACTGTGCGATTTTGTCACGGATTTACCAATAATGTCGTACACACGACGCGTATAACTATACACACCAACACGCGTGAGTATCTGGGCGGGCACGACTGGCTAGCTAAATCGACCTATCACCCCGGTAACTACAGATTAGCGTTATCAAAGCGTTACAACGCGAAAGCGTGGTTTACCTTGACACTGGCCGATGCGTAAGATCGATGGGACGCGGGGTAATAGCAGTGGCAAAAGTCATCGCCGAACGGTCAATTTACAGCACCCTTATCTCTCTCCCTTCATTTTTTTTCTTTTTCTCTTTCTCTTCATCAACGCGATGCTCGCGCGACGCCGACGAGCTATCAGCGGCGTAACGAGGTTGCCAGCGAGAGGGTCAACGGGTGCAACTGCTCGTTGAGCGGTAGGGGAGAAAGATAAGTTCGCGATTATCATCATTTGTGTTTACTTGCGCGCCTATGCGGAATATTTTCGGTGCGTCTTCTCGACGTCATCAATCATTCGTGCCATTGTCATCTTCCCTCCTCTTCCCCATTCTCCTTCCTCGCTCCTTCTCGCGCCGCTAAATCACGTTAACGCGTCCCGCTTTCAGCGCAGATAAAATCGGCGAAACGCGGCCAGCCGCGCGGCAATGCTCAAACAACGATATTGGTTTTCTTTAACGGTAACATGCAAATGAGAGGGAACACGGTTACGTGTTCGTCACGGATAGAAATAGAATCCATGAGCAGAGATACAAAGACACGAGAACAGACAAAAGGATCGCTCATTAAGGAGCCGCAAATCTCTTGGCGGCGTAACGAGGAGCAGAACATGAGAAGGCAGTGCCGTAAATGCTCGTTACGCGCGCGGCCGGAGAAGGAGAAAGGAAGGAAAATATAATCCCAAGAAGTCCGCCCCGCGGTGTAAATATAATCCCGGGATCCGTAGCGCGCGCGCGCGCGTATAAAAATGAATAAGTGAATCTACTAAATACTATTTTGCGGATTCGTTAAATCTTCGATGCGCTTCGATCGCGCTACGCCCCGGAATGATATTTACGTAGTATAGAAGAAATGGATTATCGGTGGCGGCATATATGAAAAGCTTGTAATCAAAGAGGCCGACGCGCACATGCGTGTGTTGGACGTGTTGCGTCCAGAACAAAGGTCAATCGCGAAAGAAACCGTCGACACTCGCGGAACGATGTGATTCGTCCAAATCGAAGGATAATATGTGGCGATTGGCCGATAACTCTGAGACGTAGCACCACTTTTGGCTATAAAAGATGCATGAGAGAGACAGAGTGTGTGATAGACAGTACTCGAGTAATTGCGAACGGCGAAGCTGTAGAGTCAGCTAACCTATCGATATCTTTGCGTTGTATCTTTGCGAAGAAAAATAAAGAGTTTCTTTACTTATTGTATCAATTGTTCTATCAATCTGAGACGTCGAAAACGCATCATACTTAACAATTCCATCAAGATAGAAATATCCTACATTTATATCATCGCCGCATGGCATCCGTATTTTACGATTCTAGACGCGAGCGACTTTGGATCGCGGCGTCACCTTTTTCCCGCCCTCTTCTTCGTTTTCGGAAGCCAGCCGGAGATTATACGGAGAATTCCCAATGCACTTGACGCGGACGTCCTATTCGTTTCCGGCGTTCCAAACACGTAACACAGATGCAGTTTACAAAGCGCGTTATTAGCCGACTGCTTGAGCGCGAGTCTCGTAGCTTCGCTCGGTCAGAGCGTCCTTTCGTTACAACACCGCGACAACGGTGTCCAAGCTGGACAGCGACAACGAATATAAGGGCTGCGAATTCTCGCCGGACGCGAGAAATTCCGGTGAACCGACTGTTCGCGGTGCTGAGCGGTGACCATCAGCAGGTTTTACGCTTTCCCGGTAAACGTGGCTCGTTGCGGGACACCGGCGGGTTTGATTGCGGCGGCGCGCATCACAAACGAACGCGCGTTCAGACACGATGACAATGATTTCCTTGCGCGATCGCGCGGCCGCGAATCGCGGCTCATGCGCGTCGACAGCCTTTCAAAGTGGCCGCCGCGCATTGACAACGATCGCGCGAGGCCGAAATGCAAATAATATCGGCCGCAATCAGTCGCGGCACGCGACGCGCGCTCAGTCAGGACAATTATCTCGTAACGTAATCCCGATAAACGATCAAAATCGAGCGTGTCCGTAGCTCGACATAAAATTCAATTACGACTCGGATTCTCGCCGTTCGAGCGGCTCGCTGCAGCGCGCTGCGATAAAATACGCCATCATCCGAGGCGTACCATTACTCGCGGCGTATCACAGAGAATTTCCCGCGCGTGCATTTTTCAGCAAATATCCATTCTCCGGCCGGCGAGATTGATAAAAGCGAGAGACGCGATAACATACTCGCCATTACTCGCCGTAAGCGCGGAGTTATTTGGCTAATAACCAGCCGTTTCGCTAAGAAGTATCTCCACATTAATGAAACGAGGTATGAAATGAAACGCGCCGCTATTTATCGAGCGGCTATTATTTCGAACGTTACATTACACGGCCCGCCAAGACTCTCCAGGCAGGCTTCTACGGTATTAGCGAAATTATACATCGAGAAAGAGATACGGCTACGTTTGCGCGGCGATAATTAATTAAAGGCAGCCCCGTGCTAAAAACGCGCCTGCGCCACGCACTCGTAAATACCGTGCCGTGTCTACCTACTATCTACTAAATACTCTAATGCATTTCAACAATTCCCAGCAAGCCTTCGGTGCACCTATGCACCTACGTAAAATTATTATCTTAAACCTTTATTATCTTTGAATTATTACCTTAAAACACGATAAACGCGGTGTAACTTTTTACATCATACAGCGCCAACGATAGGAAATGCGCGTTATGTCAGGAGGAAAGGCAACTGCGAGCGACACATCCGATGAGTTACAGGGGTGAGGGCACGGCTTTCCGCCGTGTTATTCTAAACGAATGCCGGGAAAAGCGGCATGAACCGGACGACTTAACTCGGAAAAAGACCGACCTCGCGCTTTTCACGGCCGACAGCGGCGAGGCGGCGGTGAGTAGCTCTTTCTCGCTGTTTAAACGCTCTGCGCGCCGCGCACGATCCGCTCGGATAATGTTTTATATACAAAAGCGAACGGTTAAGGATAAAGAGAAAAAAAAAAAGAGAGAAAGAAAAGAAGGGAGCAAGGCGCAGTCGGCGATATTGACGTTCACGTTACATCCACGTCCGCGCAACTCGCAGACGCCGCCTGATGTCCCTCGGGGAGGAGCACGGGGGTGCTCTCCATTCTGGATTCTACATTCGACTGCATCTCGCGTCACTCTCTTGGCGATAAACATTTCCCCCGGCCTTAGGAATTCCCGCCGACATTACTGCGAATGTATTTTCTATCGTTATCGAGGGAGCGAATTATTCCTGCGCGAGTAAACGCTGCCGATCATCTTCGATCCCCAGGAGGTCGCGATATCCGTTCAAGAACGACGTTCTGCGAGCGTTCTCCTTTTTAATTTAACTCGCTTGTTGATTCAGCTCTCCGTTGGCGAAAATATCGCCGGTATCTCTCGATGTAATCGCGGGGAATAGAGCAGCTATTCGCCGATAGACGAACTGAGGCGCGGCGCGACTGAAAAGAGTGAATGGCGCGAAGTTGTAATCTCGCGCGAGCTTTTTCATCTTGCTTAAACCAAAGTTTTTCGTAATAATTAATTTAAAGCGCGCGATCAGCGATCCCCTGAGGAGTGAGGGAGCGCTATAGCTATCCGTCTTCGGTCAGAAACTGAAGACGGCCCTAGCTCGGCAGCTAGGACGAAAGGCGAACCAGAAAGTAATTTGATTTCTCATTTACTCGAGAACTCTTCCAGATAGTCTGGCATTATACACGCAGTTGCTCCAAGTTTCCCCGCTGACGATATCCGATAATTAATTAATTATTCAAATCTGCACGACCGCGTAATGTCGGCCAGAATCCAAAAACTTTGCTGCGCTGGCCTACTGCCAATCAACTTGTTAAACTAACGTTCCGCCGTACAAAATCTCAGGGAACTTTAAACGAAGCCGGAGAATGGTTGGCGAAAAAGATTCTAAATCATAAATTGCATCGAGAGAGAGAGAGAGAGAGAGAGAGAGGAGAGAGAGAAAGAGAGAGAGAGCATGGACAACCCATGTTACTCTAAACAAGTCGTTTTATCTCTAAATGATAAAAAACGAATCACTTTACTCGCGAGTGAATGACGGAAAAATCGCACCATGATCGACAACGAGTTCCGCATTTCGACGATCGCGTTCGGCACGCGCGAGATTGTAATCGATAATCATTGCAACGAGAACAGGTAATCCAATGGCGTCCGCGCCATGGCGGCTCGAATGCACGTCGCGCCGAAAATGTCAACATGCGCTGCCACGTCAGTGAGAGGAAAAAAAAAGGAAAAAGAGAAAAAAAGGGGGATAAACACATCGCTGCTCATGTGAGCGGCATCCGCGCGCGTGCGCGCGTGTGCATCGCATTCGCATCGAGCTTCATCAATTTGTGGTCGATGCGGCCGTGGCGCGCGTCTCACATTTAACGTATTACAACTAAATTCTCGCGTCTGTTCTATCACGGGCCGTTAACAAACAGTGACAACAGCCGACACGAGGCGAAAGCGAAGCTCGGTGACCCGATGCGTCCATCAGATTTTCGATTTCCGCGCGATTGCACGACATACGCGCCGGTTTGATCCGCGCTCGCCGCCGCAGCACGAAAATTCCAGAATAAAAGTCATAGATACGCTTTGATACGGTAAATATACTGGCCATTGCAGATCCCCCTCTCTCTCTCTCTCTCTCTCTCTCTCTCTCTCTTTCTCTTTCGGTCAATCGACTGACGGATCGGCTAACGCGGAAACACCATCGCACGCAAGCTCGATGCACGCGGCGAAGCCAGCGATTCCATTCCGCAATGAGCGAAGGAACGTGAGGGAAAATGAGAAGGGAAACCCGAGAAGAAACGCGCATTGCGAGGAGCATTGCGAAAGACTCTCACGCGAATTAATTGTACAATCAACGAGGCTATTTTCAGGTCGCGCGATCGATCTGATTCTCGCAACGCGCGTACAAACAAACTGGAATCGATCCGATGAGCGTTTGTGTATCCCAAACGCTACGCTACTGTATTTAATATTGCTGTATTTAATTTGACAGCGAAATGTGAAATTCGTTGAATGCCTCTGACGAGTCAACCTTCAAGCCGCATCAAGTTTCAGTGGAAAACATTGAGATTCATCAGGCAGGCATCTTAATCCATTTGTGTCAAGCAACTGCTGCCCCTGATATTAATACTCCTCGTTAACATCTGCGAAGGTCGTTTATATCTTTTATCGAATCATCTTCTCAATCAATTGCCTCAGCAGTATCTAAGATGTTTGATATAAGCAATATATGCGCGGATACTACTTGCATGCCCGGCAGACGTCGAGCACTTTGAAGCTTACGGCCCGACTATAACCGCATAATGCGTTAAGTGGAAGTAGCGTAACTTTCCACTTGCCAACAGCTTGAATACCGTTAAAGTTGCATAGCGAGTCGCGCGCGTGTTAATCGAATATAACAAGTTGGTCGAATTCATTGTGTGGAGTAGTTATCGCGGAAGGGACAGCGCATCCGGCCGAGAGAGTCGCCGATCTCGCTTTCATCTTTGGAAAATTCTATTTGCGCTCCATCGTGTCGGCCCTCGTGGACTCCTTTCTACTCGTAATTTGCAGGGGGAATTTAGCTTTGGACGTGGCACATGTCAGTGGCACGCGCAAAAATAGACATTTTATCGCGTAATATTTCACGTACGCTTGATACGTTTGATCGTTTGAGATTAAAGAGAAAGCTTGGAAATGCAAATATGATGGAAATGTTTCGTTGAAATAAAATCATTAAAACAATAAGGTATCCGAAACAATATTTCTCCCCTTCTCTATCAGATAAATACGCGTATTAAAATACGCACATGCACGTTATCCGGCCGATATTTAATGCAAATGAAAAGTGAGATAAGGACGCGTAATATCCAGCTTCCGCGGAGCCAATTATTTCGATCTTTATCTTGCAACACTTTTCCCTCCTATCTTTCCTGGACATCTGATATCTTTCAATTCGCCTTCGGAGATGGCGAACCGATTCCAATCGTAAGAATTAGCGTTATTTCTAACGGGGATGAAAGATACGACACAAAGAACAAAGCTAATCGATATTATAGAAATGGAAATGTCAAAATTAGTAAGCCGCGGCAACAAACAAGCCGGCTACGGTTTCAATCTGTTTCAATTTCAATAAAGAGGAGAAACTTTATAAACGACGGGGAGCTGCGAGATATCTTCAAAGAGAGAAAGAGAGAGAGAGAGAGAGAGAGAGAGAGAGAGAGAGAGAGAGAGAGAGAGAGAAAGAGGAAGAGTATCGAAGTCTTGGCGAAATACACGGAGATCAACGTTACGGTAAATATATATATATATATATATATATATATATATATATATGCTTTCTCGTCTGTTTCGCGATAGTTTCCTCCGGTGAGATCTGGAGATACTCTCGTTACTCTAAAGCCACGGCGGTGAAGATTCTTGGCTCTTTAATTCGTTTACCGACCATTACAAGTAAAAGGACGCGCAGTGTGAAACTTTTCCATTTCATTACGTCGTCTTTCTTTCTCCCTTCCGTCCCTCTGCTTTCTGTTCCTAGCACTGTCAGCTTTATTACTTTGTCCTCTTTCGGCCGTGTACCCATAGCAAAGCGTTCGCCTCTCCAGTCAATGTCCCAGAGCACTCACTCCTTAACTTTGGGGTTAAATCTTTTTCTTAACGGATCAACATTCCCGGGCGGATCTTCATTCGCTCGTTATGCACCGCTGCCTTCAATCGTATTTATTTCCTCCCGTTGCAAACCCCCAAAGCCACGATACAGCCAGAATTACGGATTCCTAACTCGAGTTCTAAACGAGCGAGTTAGAACATTCGCGCTAAACTCTCGTATTTATTCGATTAATCTGCTCTTCTGTTAGCTTGATAGAGCGAATTTAAATGCAATTGTCAAAGTATCGTTACGTATTGATAGCGATATTGCTATAAAATAACGGAGACGGTCGAAGAAAGAATTACACGGTCGGACATCGCGCGCAAGACCGGAAATAGACGGTAATAATATCGTAATTTTCAATAACAACTGGACATAATTTCGCCCGCTGATTTCGTGCAGTATCGGGTGCAAGCAGGTACAGTTAGAGAATAAATCGGATTGAAAGGGATAATCGCGTAAAATCACGTCCACGGGTTATAATGCGCGTATCTCGCGGAAAAGCTGCTAACAAACGAAATAAGCGCGGCGAATCTAAGCCAGTCTCGCGCGGCCGAAACGAAGGATTAACGCTGCTAGTTGTTGGCAGACGTGAGCTCGTGCACGCGCTCGCACTTGGCTCAGCCAAGTGCGTACATGCGTACGTGCGTGCGTGCGTACGTGCGAGTGAATGATGCTGCCCATAAAGTATTCAAAGCGCGGCGCGATAATGGCGGTGCGTCCGAGCGTATTAAACATTCAGTCACGTAGCCGACGCGGTCGGCGTGATCTCAACGACTCGGAAAACACGCGGAAGACTTGAGAAAATTACACCGCGCTTCTGACTTCATGTATCCGCGATCCGAGAGATTTACAGCAGCAGCCAGCGACTGCCACGTGACACTCGCGATTGGAGCAAGGTGAACTTTACAGCTCGAGACGCGTGCATTGTTGCTTCGAAAGGGACGCGTCTCTCGCGCAAGGACAGCTTTAATCGTGTATCTGACACACACTTATCTGAGTGCGCGCTTTCTCTCAGTTCCGCGGATCTCCTAATAAATTTCAATTTGATCATTCTTCATGAGCCTCGCTCGTCCGAGCTTCGTTCACTTCGCGGCCTTGATCATGATCTCTCGATCTTTGAATATTTTCAAGATTCGGATTTCGGTGAGAATTTTATCGGAAGCAATTTTATGGGACGCGAAAAGAGTCGTACAGTCGCGTCTGCGACGATTAATTTCTTGCTGCGATTCTTCCGCGAGCGGACAATCTAGCTTGGAATTTAACGGCGAGTTTAACGAAACGCTCATCGTTGTTTTCACGTTGTATTCGCTTATATTCGGTCCCGTACTCGGGGAGTAGCTAAAACGCATCGAAAGAATAATTTTATATGCATCAGCCGAGGGAAGTTGTGGCCGAAATTTGAATAATAAAGAAGTTATATATTCGCTCGGAGGAGCCACACTAGAACGAGGTCGGCGCCAGTAATGAAACTCCCGTAACGAAATTTCATACGCGCTGTATGCCCGGCTAGACCGGGCAATCGCTTGTAAAATTAGCGGCGCTTGTTAGCCGCGGCAACAATCTTGTTAAACAAAGGCTAAATTTTTCAACGGATCCAATTAACCGCGAATGCATTATGCAGGTGGTACCCTACGCGTCAACAGGAAAGAAATTGCTTTCGGAATTTAAATAATTTAGTCAAAAAGAGATTAAATATTCCATTACGTTGTTACATCTCCTCTCCGTCGTTACGGAGCAGTCCAGCCGGCCGCCAAGCAAGTTCACGCGATAATTCAACTCTAGCAACAAAGTTCCGTCGTTGCTCGCGCGATATACACCGCACGGGGAGGGCTCTCGCCCTGAAATTGCGCTTTATCCGACTGCGCGGACGCGCTTATAATTTACCTACCGGTCGTAGAATGACTCGCGCTAAAAAAACGGAGAAGCAGAAGACGCGCCAAGCGGATAGGGTGGCATCGTGTAAACGGTGAACGCCGGCAACCCCCGGCGAGCTAGATATGCCGCAGCAATTAGACGCGAACTACGCTCCCTCCCTCTCTCTCTCTTCTCATCCTCTCGCGCTTTTTTACCGGAGCGTGCGATAACCGTGAGCATAACCATTAGAATCTGTTACGTGGGTACCGTTGGATCCCGCGGAAACGGAAGCTGCGGAATGCCTCCGTGTCCCGTGCGGAATATTAATTCCGCATCCGCGCGCGCGGCACGATAAGAGCGCGTATTGGCGGAGCAAAGAGTTCCTCCGCGAGAATAAAAAAGATGGATGAATGAAGAAACGCGCGTGATAACAGCGCGGGGACAACTTGATACCCGGATACCGGAATTTACCGTACGAAGCTAACGGCATTCAGATTTCTTGCGGTCTGCTTAATAAACAGCACGCGAGCTCTTGTTTCTGTTGCGCGTTAACCATTTCGTGTGGCTCAACTAGTTTGCGCGGTAATGCGATCTTGGAATTGCAGTTTCCCGCGGAAGAAACACGCAGCTCCCATATAACGCGCGCGCGTGCGTTATAACGACCGGAAGAGTAAGCCGAGTCTCGCGCAGATATCCCGCGAGCGAACCGAGCACACCGGATGGAGCGCAGTCGAATCGTTGTCGTTACACCTTGCCTAACGGCGCGCCGCTTCATTCCCGATTGCGAACTACGTCGGGCCAACTTTTTAACGCCTTCCCGATACGGTCGATCGTTAATCCATCGCGTACGCGTAACGAATGTCCGACCGGGAGGAAAAGAGAGGGGGAGGAGAACGAGAGGGGTGGCAGATTTATGGACCACCCAATTCTCGCTTCCGTCCGGCTTCCAACTCAGGGCTCGCGCGGATGAGGCATAACCGATCTACGACCTGCTTCAATTTATGAGATGAAGGACGGCTCGTATAAAGTACGCAAGTAGATAAAGTTGGAAGACGCAGATTGCATGGAGCGCGTAGACTGCGTAAAATCAACGCAAAAATCCGTTTATCATGGCGCCGATTCACAGATTTCAAAGGACTCCCGGTGTTGGCGGGGATAAATGAAGAACTCGGAATTCCACGTTCCTCCAAGAATACGTGTGCATTTATTCGAGTAGAAGCTGTTGCAGAATGAAACGTAAACATGTCGGCGACACTATGCAATGAACGAATCGATTTTCAACATCTGTAGGCGAGTCTTTTCTAAGCGGGCGTAGCTGCCATTTCTGCAAAATGTCAGATAAATAAGGAAAATTATTTTCAACGTACATACAGAGCTTTTAACATTTAATACGTCATACACATATCGATACCGACAAAGGTTCCAGCTGGGGAGGAACGTTCAAATGCTCGCAGATTAAAATACATAATACATTTCCAGGCTCTCTCGTTTCTATATTCATATTACTGCCGAGAATATTTTATTGCGCGAAAACGAGCGAAAGACCGCTAAAACATTCCCATCAACGACAGCATGCGGATAAGTAAGGAAACTGGATTTATTTCGCATTTCGATTCATGTCAGAGTAAATATGCCCACGCGTGCAGTATGAACGCGAAATCTAACCGCGAAAACGAAGCCGAAATGAAAACAAAGCCATATTCAATGCGAAGATCGAATATTCGCATTTATTCGTCGCAGATTCCAGAAAATATAATGTAAAAACGGATATAATCGAAGCGTCGGGGAATAATAATCGATAGAGAACGATAAGCGATAGCGACGGTGTTATAATCGTACAAATTGACTGCAAAGCGGAAATACAGTCGATTTATTGATTGGGCCACATACTAATGCTCGAGCCACGCAAATAACTCGATGCGATCTGGATTTTCGCATGAAATGGTTTGCTGTAGTTATACCTTAACTATTGCTTGTCTTGCGATTTCCATTATTCGTCCTATTCTAATTTCTATCGACTCGATTATCGATGATGCACACATGCATCACGCTCGCTGTGTGCGTGAACAAAATGGTAAATCAAGAGAATCGAGATGAAATTCACCTGTTCACGTATGCGAATACTTTGCAGAATATTAATATCTTTATCCATTAATTTTACGTTTCTATAAACCTCCTCTCTCTCTCTCTCTCTCTCTCTATCTATCTATCTATCTATCTATCTATCTATCTATCTTTCTCTTTCTGCATAATTATAAATCAAATATATGACTTGAAGAAAAGAATATCTTATTAATATTCTACACTTCTACATTTCAGCCTTCTACACTTAAATTTTATTTTCATGCTCTTAAATAAGAAAAAGAAAGAGAAAGAGAGAGAAAGAGAGGTGTATTCTGTATTTTTTCACATTCCGTCATAAGCTTGAATAAGTCTCTCATTAGGACTCGATTGAATGACTGCAACAAGTTTACATATTTACCATGCCGAAGATATCTCCACGAAAGTGAAAATCCATATATAAATTCTCAAAAGCTATATTTTGAACCGTTGTTCGGCTCTCGATACAGATACGTCTCGCCTTCCGTCGCGTAAGAACTTGACAGGACCTTCGTAATCTGCGGCAACAAAATAGTAGGTCGGAGATCATCCAGTTCCGCCGGGACCGATACTATTTTTCAGAATGATTTCACAAGCTATTAAACTTGTCGGCGATCGGCGGGGGGGCACTCTGGCGCAATTTGTCGCGTGGCTCGGCTGTCGATAATTCGAAAATATATGTTCACACGAGCTGGTCGGGGGCAAATCGTCCGCGATGGAGTAAAAAAGAATCGTGCTAAAACGCGGTGACATCTCGGATAACTTCGATATACCGAGATACGCGATTCTTATTCGACCGACCTCACGTTGACCTACAATTTATTATGCAGCGATTATGCATTTATTAAATGCGAAACTGCACGAGATCCATTCAGGAAGATTCGGCAAGATAAGCAGTACGACGCTTCTCTTCGAGATAACCGTGTCTTTACGTAAATTTATAAAGGAACTATTCTGCTGGAAGAGGAAAGAAAAAGGAGGAAATTCAAAGACGAAGAAAACGATCTCACCTTTCGAATACTGTATACGAACGGAGGCAAGCTTGTACGCGCAAATTCACGACTACGTCCAAGTTTGCTGGTTTTACTCCGTTGGGAAAACTTTTCCCGTAATTCCACTCTTAAATTCATTATTTTAATTGTTGGGATAACTCGCAAAAATGGCAAACAGATGTTTCCAAGCATCTTGCAATTACGATCGATTTCACCGAACGCCATAAAATGGTCGCGTTCCCCGCTCATCTTTCTCGAGACTTCATTTTGTGCTCTTGCCTATAATTCTATTGTTGTCGGTATACGTAAGATTATCGAGACATTACATACTGCGAGACATATCAATCTTGCGGTCGTATCGGCCGGTCAACAGATATTCATTCCGGCGTCATTTGTATTCATTCAATCGGTTAACCCTTGACAATACTTGAGTATCGATGGTCGATATGTGTGCTACTATACACCCTTTCTCGTTTCCTCCTCGTCCCTCTGTCTCCCCCATGCCTTCCTGTCGTCTCGCCTTGCTTCGAGAGGAAAACTTTGGCTTGGAAACAGCAACAACACCAACATCCCCAGATTAATCTAAGACTCTCAGCATACACCCGCTAAGGCTCCTCGCAGCTTTATATATCGCGAGGCTCCCAAGCATCAGCGGAAGTAGCGCACCGCCATCGCGCGCGAATAGCCCGCGGGTCAAATTAGTATCTGTTGCACTGTTATTCAAATTACTGCGCGAAAGTTTCGGAGATAGCAATGTTGACTTCTTTCGCGTCGCCTCTTTTCGAAAACACGACGACTTCGCCGGAGACTTGGCCCGACTTAAGTCCGCGAAGATTTCTCTTCGAGAACGAACGCGTGATCTCGAAACGCAAGCTTTTTCCTGGCATACTGGCGTAGACTCGGTGATTTATATTAATTACGAGGGGATTGATCGAGAAACAACTCACCGTGTACATCTTTCAGTTTATATGATGTACTTGGTATCAAGATTGATCGCGTCCTATTATTAAACCAGTGCTCTAGGCTGGTACTCCAATAACTGTCACGCGAAGGCTATCTATTTTACTCTCCGCTAACAGACTAACATTTTATTAAAGCTGCCGAATCCATGCCATATATCTCCCGCAACGTTTCTCATTATTCATATAATTCTATTCAGACGATTCTCCATCCTGCACCACTCTTGGCGTCATCGGTTGACATTTATCCGGAGTAGCAGGCCATCGTTGTGCGGATAACTGTACGTCGCATCAAATGAGTAAATTTTATTTAAACGGTATTATTTAAACGGTACTCTCCGAATCGAATCCGACAGAAATTCCCCTCATCGCGAGATACACGTACAAATAATAACGCGCACGCGTTTTGAGACGCCCGCGAGGAAAGCTTCTTTTGCAACTTCGCTCGGCAACAACCGGCACGTCAATACAGCATGGTCAAAGAATCATATTATAGCACACGATATTATTAGCACAAAGGCGGCCGTTACAAGCTACAAATTACCTGCGAGCATCGCGCCGACGATCCGAGTAATAGTGCCTCGGCATTCGACAGTAAGCTGACTTACCGAATCCTCTGCCACGATATCGAATGTACCTTCGCAGTTATGCTAACTGACACTATGAGCTACTTTGCATTAATCGTCCCAGACAAGTTGCTGCGAATGCGAAGCATTGAGCTTCTCCTGCGAGGCCACTGTTCGGTTCAGCAGAAATTCAGCAGAAAAAGATGCTAACCGATTCCCATTTGATCTGACGAGCAGAACGTGGAGAACATGCAAATTTCTGTGCGCTGCGTCGCGAGCAGCGAGCGAGTGATACATCATCCAAAATTAGAATCGGTATTAGAATCCGAAATGGGAAGTAATGCCGAAGCAAAAACCTCATTGAAATGATACAGTAATTCTAATACAGCTTCGATACACGCGCCATTCCCTTGATCAAACGCGTGCTATATCCAGAGATTTCTTCTGATTAACCCTCGTACGAATTATTTCCCGAAACAACAAGAGAGTCACGCGTTGCGTGACAAGATCCTGCACGATTAGATTCGAAAACGCGGGTAAACGAAACTTCCACTCGACGAGGGTTTAAAACGGACAGGTATTCCCGCGCGTGTTATACCTCTCTCTTATTACGGCGAGTAAATCTTTGAATATCGCCGGACAGATTCTATAAGGGAATCAATGTGGAGATCCATGGAAATTCCTTTTCCTGGCGCGATTCCACGCGCCACAAGAGCGGGAAGAACAATGCGCTCCGGATCTAGGATATCTTTTATACAATTATACTTTTTACGCGAGACGATCCGCCCGGAAATATGGACGCGAAAGACGGGGAACAGGGGAGGGAGGTGACGAGGGTCGCAACGATGGAAACGGCGTAGGGAAAGGGAAGAGGAGCGACGGAGAGCAGGGGCCAAAGGGGAGAGTGGAAGAAGATAGATAATAGCCGGGATAGAATTGTTCCAAGAGCAAAAAATCGATCCATTCCGGAGTGTTATCGGACGGTAGAGACGAGTGCGCCGCTCCGTGCATCTCCCTTCGGAAAATGCCCTTTCCTACTCGTTTCCTTGAGAGAAAATTGCTTTATTCGCGCACGCGGGACTACACGTGCAGTGCCAACTGGCGCAAATATTTCGACAGCCGTGATAAACGCCGCGCACAATTAATCCATCAGCGCTGAGAAGCGTTTCTCCTCTTCGCGAGAAGGAAAGACTTCATCTTTCTCGAGTCGACGCGCGAATCGCAGTTCGGGATTGGAGCGTAATCCTCTGACTCGCCGATCTTGCTCTTTGAAACACGCGACCTGATTATAAATGTCGCATCAGTGCAGCCCTCGAACGTGAGAGAAAGACAGAGAAGTAATTCGGCGAACGCGACGAGCAAGCGCCGAGTAGCAGATTGCAGCCGCATCTGATTTCAGCGCAACGATGATTGTAAAGGCATCACTGTAATGCTTTCGAATCGGAGGTAAACGCTTTTTCATCCCACTCTAAGGAGATGAGTGTCCTTCGCGAGAAAAACAGCGATGTTATAATCGGATAAGTGCAAGCCGAAAACGAAAGAGGGAAAGAGGATGGATGGAACGTTGCAATTAAACATTGTGCTTCCGTCCCTGTTATAACTACTTGATCTAGATTCGTAACAACAGCTCTTCCACTTTCCCTTTCGAGTCTTTCGCAATTATTTGCCCGCAATTTATCACGAGAAAGACATCGACGAACATGGTCGACAAATGATTGCCGCACGCCAAGGGTCATAAAAATATCCAAAGTATTTCGAGAATATTTTGAACATTTCGCAAGTATTCTTAAAAAATTTTCTTGAAAAGCGATTATCATGTCAGTGATTGGAAAAATGTCATGCAAGAACAGAGAGCTAATCGAGACTATACTTTGTGTCAAATACGCGCAAATTGCTGGCGAACGAAGTCGCGATTGATGAAGCGGACGAACCAATTTGAAAAACGTTGAAGATATCTCACGCGCGAAGTCTTTTGATATCGCATCTCAATATACAGAAAGATGAAATTTGAGCCTTTAATGCTTTCGGTTAAGGCTTTCTTAACCGACATCTCGTCAACGTTTCCGCAATCAACGACAACCATCGCGATTTATTTATCAAGTCTGAATAAGTTTGAGAGAAAACATTTTCTTTCTCGCAACAACAGCGGAAAGTACGAATATTGCCACAATATTTTCAAAATCGCATGCATTAGGAATTATTTTATGCGCGCACTTAAATTTTCTGATACGTAAAGCAATAAGAAATATCATTTCCCGAAAGAGATGCAGGAAGGAAAAAGATAGTTTCAAACTATTAATCTCCTTTCTGATAAATGAATGAAACACGTCGGAGGAGGAGTACAGAAAATTTTCAGGCCGGAAACATCAATAAAGAGACGTGGCCCTCAAAACGAAGTGTCGATCGTCGGGCGGATAACAAACATCAAAAGTTGTAAAGTTGCCGCGCGAAGCGGCAATAATACCGGCGAATGAGCGGAGTTTACGATTGTTTCTTGTGCGTGTCGACCTCTTTTCTCTCCCGCGGCGCGCGCGCGCGAGCCGGTGACCTTAATTTTTCAATTCTCAAGATCGCTCGAGACGTATTACTAACACGGTCTCGATAGACAAACTTTGCCCCGTCTTTGCCCCGCGAAATAGCAACGATTTGACGCATAATGCGCGTACGTAAAAAGCGTGAAATTCACATGCGCCTGAAAAAAAAACGTAAGAGAACGCGGCGGCAGAGATGCGACTGGGAGGAAGATGAATGACCGCGTGGCATCCATGTAACACGTCTGTAATCTGCAACGCGGCCGGACGTTTTTACAGCGCTAGCCCGGTTACGTATCGCCGGGGAAGATAGGTCTGTGGAAGCGAGCAGAAGCGTACAGCACGGGACGAAATTGCAGCCTGCCGTATTGCTACAACCGGCCGGCTCTCCATTTCTCGGCTCTCTCTCTCTCTCTCTCTCTCTCTCTCTCTCTCTCTCTCTCTCTCTCTCGCTTCCTCTGTCTCTTCGTCTCTCTTTCGCTTTATTCTTGTCAGTTTCCCTTTGTATCTCGTTGTCTTTCTCTCTATTATACGGATGCATACGTACGTCAATGTAACGGACATAAAAACGGAACGCCAGTGTATCTTTTGCTATCTCGGCGGTTTTGCGATTCCCTTGATAACAAAGTAAAAATTCAAACAAGAGAGAGCTCGACCTTTCCGTTATTAAGAACGCGTCTGATTTTCAAGCGGGATGTAAAATTTTATGGAACGCGAATAAAATAAGATAGACGCGTTTCTATAGCCTTTCGATATTCGCGACTCTTACAATCGCGAATATCGATACTCCGACAATTTATCGAAATGGAATCTACACGAGTCTACGTTTAATCGGACGAGTTGTCCGTAAAACGAAGATTTATTCGCATTACGATTGCGAATAAATATATTCGTGAAAATGATACGATATCTTGAAATGAACGAGCTCGTTTGGTCGACGATTCAATCTATCGTCGCGACTTAATTTAATTTACAGTCAGTAAATTAAATCGGTAGGAATCGATAGTTCCGAAAATCGAAAGTCAACAAAGGCTCCATTTTTCCGTTTCCAAATCGACACTTATCCGAAAATAGGCCGGAAGGTGATCGCGTTTTCCGTGAGCGCGTCAATGGAATACGACAGCGCGGTCAGACACGGAAATACACGTTTCCAAATTCAATATCTCCATTTTGGTAGCACGGGAATGCCATTAAACGGTTCGCAAAAAGCCACCAAGTCGTGTTCATCGAATCGAGAGCTTACGCAGACTTGCCCACATCGGGACACACACGTTACACGCACACGTGTGCGTATGCACTTCGAATGCGGGACGAAAGTCAGCTTCCATCCAGCGAGCTCGAAGTAAGAAGATATATAAAATGTATATCCGGGATATGTATATAAATATATTACGCATATAAAATACCGAAATATCTGTAAGCATATGCGTGCAAATATACTAAGCGAAATTTACACCAAGTGAGATGAACCAATATACTCTCGTACTTAGATATATGCAGTTGTAAAATCCCGAGATATCATCGAATATAATAATAAATAGTGAAGCGCGCCGTAAGAACAAATTAAATTTTCTATAACACTTCTATAATAACAAGAAAAAATCGTGTTATTGTATAACATCACGCATTGAAGACATGCGCGCAATAACATAAAGCTTAAGAAATTCTGGCAGTGCATTGTGACGGTGATTCTCTGCTCATTTCTTCCCAAATGCCTAAAGTACATTCGTTTTAACTACGTGACTTCAGAAAATTCAGATGAAATAAGCTGTACGCCACGTTGCAACGTACAATAAAACAAAAACATTCGGGCGAATGTTGGAACGAGTTACGATAATTGCACGAAACAAAATACGACTGACGCGCGCGCTTATTTTCCGCCAGGCTCTTAAACGGATCTTGCGTATACACGCGATGAAATAATTTGAGCCTCTAAAAGCACATACACAAGCATACACGTACCATTTATTCTCGTAAGCAGGATTGAGTTAACCTTGATGACGGTCACCGACACATTTTCGGGAAATTGAACTTTACGATAAATAAATATTTGGAAAAACGATTGACGTGATATTCATTCAGAATGGTCGGTCCACGATTTACAGACATTTTCTAATTAAAATCTGCGAAGATAAAAGCATTCTGCTCGAAATGAAAATAAATAATATAACAATGCAAAAATAGAACGCCAGTCAAGCTTTATGAGAAACCTTTGTAATGTAATTATGGCCTTTAACGAGCTAATAATGGCTCTCCTCGGAAGCTAATATCGCACATAAGCTAAATAAAGATGTACTTTTTCACGATCAAAAATATCGTAATAAAAGATGATCGAATTTTTACAGCGTGCAGAAGCTCCAGTAAGTCGCAAATTTCCCTTATCGACGAGAGATACGGGAATAGTTTATTTTTGTATCTACAGCATAGCACATCTCTATGCTATTCTCGATCCGCTCGTCCCGTTCCGTTCCCGCTAAAAAGTCGTTCGCTCGTTAACGGCAGTCACAGTCTGCAATCGTGAAAAGAACGATTGCGAACGTGGCAGACGCAGAAGAAATTTTAGCGTACCAAAAGCTCCCTCATCTACTGCCATTCTCTAATCCTCGTTGCGTCTGTCTACAGAAATATATATATATATAATTCGAGCACGTGCTCGAAGCACAATCGAAGAATAAAATATTGCAGAGCAAACGACAACACACCACAAATGACGTTTTAAGTAGCTGAGCAAAAATTTTAAATCGAACGTCTGCGGAATTATTAAAAATCGTCAGACTATCGGGCTTATATTTCGGACGTGTATTTTATCGATCGCTGCATCTAAAGTGCAGAAAGAGTTTTGGACTTGTCTTAAATTAACGAGCAACATTCCTAAGAATATAAATATAAGAATATAAAAAATATAAAAGCTCGATATTCTTCTTGTACCCTGAAGTGCATTTTTTTTCTACACGTTCGATATTTTTCTATTTTTTCGTTCTTTGATTATGCGGAACTATCCTTCGCATACGTTCACGTGCGTTTAATAATATCTCGCAAGAGGACAAATAATGCCGCGTCGCGAGTGCGCTTTCCGTAAAGTTTGACAATAGCATTTTGCCGTCATAATGCAACGGCACACGATGTACGTAAATAAAGTGATACACATGTGTAACAGGAATAGTAACGATAAAAGTATATACATGCATGCACCGGTACATTTTTACTTTTTTACAGCGACAAAATGTCCGCGGCATTCATCTGCTTTCACAGATTTCAAAGCGACTTTTACATTCCTGTGCTTATGTCAACCAAGGGTTTTGTATTCTCTACGTATGTCAAAGACGCGTACCTGCTTGTATCGAATACAAGTCAATTGTATTAGAATAGAAAAAAAATTTAGCTTAGGCTCTTAATTTTCCCTGCTAATGTCAAAGATTGGTTAAATATATCTCAAATATCTATAGCGATATAGATATATTTACATTTCCCTACTTTTTGGGAATTCGACTGCAATTTTTTTGTAGATAAAAATTGTCTAAAAATTTAATTTTCTGCGTGAGGAATGGAGATCGTCTTCGCGAACGTACAAGTAAAGATTGTTGACTCTTATTTGTACAACTTTTGTGAAACTTTTTACTGCGGAAACCGAATAAGAATTTATCATTTTCTAAAAAATATTTCATCTTTATTTCCTAATTCGTTGTTACGTGCGGTTTATGTTTGTTATTCCGCACTAAATTCTCATGGAAATATCTCCAACAACAAATGGGTAATAACGGAAATTTCTGTAGTAAAATACGTAGCACGGAAAATTATAGATCACATTTACACGCGCATTACCATCTCGTAATTACGAGCTGCAGTTATCGTAAAACAGATCGCTAATATCCTGCCTTGTATTTCAAATCGATAATCCGCGTTGCGTCTGTTTCCTGTACTCCCTAAAACTCTCCTTTAGACCAGTATCAGTTCTGCAACGCATCGTTCACACTTTCCACCATTTGCTCCACTTGTACTCGTATTTAAAAGTTAGAAGGACTAAAAGTTTACGGCAAGTTCGCAGTATCCGCTATATCATTGTATCGAGTGAAAAATTTCTCATCGTTACGTGCACCGAGATAGATAGATAGATAGAAGGACCATAGAGTGAAAGAGAGTGAATCAGACATGAATGCGTGCTATAGGATGGTTTAAGTTAAGTGGCGGGTATAGTCGGGCACATAACAGCACTGATGTACATTTAATGCCTTGACTTTGAATGCGGCTCGCAGCCTGCCAAGATAACATTTTAAATACGTTTTTGCATACGTTTTGCGGTCGACGCATCATAAAAAGAGAGAGAAAGAGAGAGAGAGTGAGTGAGTGAGTGAGTGAGAACACGTGTGTGTGTGTGTATGAAAGAGAGAGAGGGGGAGAGGAGAGAGTGGAAATAGGTCGAAAGGAGAGCTACTGAATAAGGCAGAGAAAAAAGAAAGTTTTTAACACAACGATTGTGAGCTCGACTATGTTCCTCCATCCCTCCCAAGACACCGCAGCTAAGGTACTTTTTCCAAGGGATTTCCGTGCTTTTTCTCTATTTCTCTTTCTTTAGTAGAAAGGCTGCATCAAGAATCTACGATCTTACTGTCGTCTTGGGAATACCAGAAGTTTTTCCATTCGCCACAACGAAGGAAGAAACGAAGTGGCGCGGGAGACCTCCTTATTTGACTGCCGACATGATGAGCGAATTTTAGCGGATTCCGCAACGGCTCGTCAGAGATCGGTAGTCACATTTCCGAACATTTATCGCGTGAACGCAATTGTTCCGCGTTCATTTCGGCGAATTAAAATCTGACTTGTTTGATGATAAACGAACGGATATAGAGTATCAGAATGTATGCCGAAATATCGTATGGAAATATCGAAGATTTTCGCGCCAGACAGTTATATTAATAATTTGAAACATCCGTGATTCGCCGTTTTTAACGAAACGCTTTCGGATAAACAGCGTTGCGATGAATGGCTGCACGAATAAATAAAAAAATGTAGAAACCACATTACCTAGCTAAATCTCTGTTATAAATGTCATTACAAATATATCCTCGCCATCCGTTTTCAGATCCAATCATCATCTCAGCATATAACGCACTCTCCACTTTTACCCTAGGCTACCGAAGGCCAGATTAAATCTACATATTTAGAACGAGATCCTTGCATCGAGATTGATGTCGCGGAATTGGTCCCGATGCTCAAGCGAGTCTCTCAGGGGTCACGTAGCACGAATGCGGAAGAAGCAACATGCGTCCCGGGATTAAGGATTAAAATGTGCGGCGGTTTTCCTTAAACAGATGACATCTCGCGATAAATTCCACACTCTAACGCGCAGCAGCGCGCCATTCCGCAGTCTCATTGCTCCATTCAGGACCGCTCGCTAAACTGACATTATTACGCGTAACGCGCCTAGTGCTCGGCGTATTCGAATTTATTCGCTTTACGGACCGTCGACAGGTTCGTTCGTATGCATAGCCCGGCATGTTGATTGGCTGGCAACGCAAAGTCGTGCTCTCACTGCCGGCAAAGTCCGTCGTTCATGGCTGCTCCGCAGCTCTCGCGGCGCGTGGATGCTGCACACAGGCGCGCGCGTTGTATTAATATGTATTTAAATTAGCGTCCCTCAAAGCGATACGAAATTACGACGCTCGCTGCCACAGACCGCCGCTGATGAATGGATTACACACGCGCTGCTTAGACCGGTTCTAATGAATGAGAACGTGGACATCCCACCGCGCGACAATTTCGAAATTCCGAGAGGCCTGGCATCCCCCGCGTCATCGGATCGCTCCTCGTCATCGAATTGAACTTTAACCGCGACGATCTGGCTCCGAATACCGCTCGTTCAAGCAACGAGTGCATCAAAAGTAAAACGAGAGCGAATCAAATGTTGATATATACGTCGAATTATTAAAATCCTTAATTGGCTATCTCCAACGTTTTACCCAGAGCAATTTATGATCGGCAAGCGATAATACGCGCATGATAATAACGCGAGTGATACACATCATCGTCATTATGCAAGGCGCTTAGCGTATATATAATTGTAGCGAATCGCGCGCGAGCACTCGCGGAATCGGATGGCGTGAAATCAAATTCAACTTCAACCGTTTCAAATATTAGCCTCTCCCGATAATGCGCCGACTAAACGTAACGATGGTCCTCTCCTTCCCCCTTTCGGCGCGATTTCGGATATCAGTCGTTTTCGCCGACTGAATCCCGCCGATCCTCCAGATAGCGGAAAGTACCGCGAGCGTCTCAACGGCAACCGTACTCCGAGGTGAAAATTAAAGAATGACTCTGCAGTTTGCGAGACAACGCGCGCCTGATGCGCCGAACGCAATCTCTCGCCTCGAGGCGGAAAACTCTAGATAATGCAACGAGTTACGTAACTCGATGTAAAGCTAGATGGTAATCATCGGCGGGACCGTCTAAAGCAACAAAAGCGTGTCTTTGGAGAACATTGCGGCAATCGCGAAGTCATCGCGATCAAACGAGCGAGTGTTCGTTGCGCGAGGAATCGCGTCGCGTTTATCTCGAAGATCGATGTAACCCGATCAGGCGCGAGCAATTTCGATGCAATCTGGGGAAGAAAGAAATCCCTAGATTCTCGCGCGATCCCGGGAATTATTAAGTAACGAGGCTGATGAACGCTCCGGTGTTCCCAATCGCTACCTGAGAAATCAAGAATGACGAGTCTTATCTCCGTCGCGAGCTTTTCGCAATTCGCATTTCGCTTTCTCTCTATCCTAAATATAAGCTTTTAGATGGAGAAACGTAGAAAATATCTAAAAGCGTAAGAGAAATCTAATAGTCTAAACGCGTAAAAATATCGTGCGAGAGAAGAGCAAAAGCGTCGTCTACGAAGCATCGGCAACCCGTTTGCAAAACTCATTACGAGGATGTTGTATTTTTAATTAGAACACTACCAAGTTATATCAGCAGACAGTAGCAATTTAATGCGGATATTCCCTGCCGCCTCTCCTAAGACTCGGAATACAAGATGATTTCGGTATTCTTTATTTCCTTTTCTTCTTTTCTCTCTTTCTTTCTTTCTTCCTTTCTTATTTTTCGTTTCACCATGAACTAGCGCCTTATACCTTTACTCATTTTATCCTGGTTCCATATTCTTAATTATTCTCTACTTCAGCTCGCCTCCCTTCTTAAATTAAAGTGGATATTGTACCAAAACTGAACCATTAACAAAATAAAACGGAAACAAAACGGGGAAGCATGCCCTTTAATACATCTTAAATCCAATCAATAATCTAATCTAATTGGGAAGTAAAACGGAAAATTAATCGATAATAGCTCCCAATGTTTAACGAAAAACTCTTTTAACCGACTTAACGCGCAACCGAGTGCAACTGGATCGAGTCAGAGGCGAAAAGACTAGTCGAGTTTTCGCAGTAAACTATCGCGGTAAACTTAAACGAACGGCAGTCCGCAATGCAGCTTCTTCGCTGTTTCACAGATTCGGTCCTGGCAGATGCTGCAACAATCGTACGTGACGAACCCGCTTAATTAGCTCGTGCATGCTGTCTCGTGAGAGATCGAGCCGAGAGAGACGGAATGACCGCGTTACGAATCTACTCGCAAAGCAATCGTGTCGCCTTACCGAGCCGCAATAATGCTTCGCCGTTATTTGCCGACGGATTATATCCCGGTAATCAATTTCACCCTCGATGGCGATTTAACGCAAGTCCAATGCGATTTGCTCAATGTAAGTCGCGTTCGAACGAGGCGAAAATAGCGGACTGCGCAGACTGCGCGAATTCGGATATTGCGCGGGCGTTACAGCAGTGGACAATCGGACAAAATCGAACATAATATTTGTCGTTATGTAAATACCGTAAACCGGGAAATTAAATTCATCGGCGGCGCAATGGAGATATCCGCAGGCGTTTCTGCCTTACGGCCAATTTAATTACGTTGCGCTCTATTGTGGACGCATCGCGTCGAGCCGGCTGGTGCACGGCACATGTCCAAAAATGCCGTTTAAATTCTGATATTAAAAGTAGCGTTGAAAAACACGTATCGATGTCGTCTGTATCGCGGGCACATACCTTGGCACATTATGGTGATAATATGCAGAATGCTGATGGTCAAGTATCGGCTCCGCCTCTGTCGGTCTGCCATTTTCCGCTCGATGTCCGCTTCAGGTCCCGGCGACGATCTGCAACGACGGAAAAAGAGCCATGCTGAAAATCTGTCCCGACTATAACTACGCGACGTCGAGATTTCATCGAATGCATTCTGCGCGTTGCGCGATGCATCCCGCTCCGCGCCTTCCTCGGCGGAGCGAAATGGAATAGAAGAAAAAAGAAAAAAAGAAAAAAGTGGAAGAAAAAGAAAAAAAAGAAAGAAAAGAAACCTGCTTAACGAAACGCGCGAAAAGTAGGTCGCGCGCGCTAACAACGCGCTATTCGTCAAGATCGCGCTGCTACGTGCTGCAACGCTGCTTATTGTCCATGAGCAAACAGACATTGCGCTGGCTATTAGCGGTCTTCGGCAAATAAGCGTTCTGCTCCATCGTTAAAGGCATCGATATAAATCTGACACAATGCGCGGCGAACGGAACGATCCACGTCAATCCGCAATATAATGTACACAAGCGCATCTCGCGATGTGCAATACGCGAGCGATTGGTCCGAAACTCACACAGCCGTGAAATCATTAACGCACAGCTAAGTCGGTGTAATAGCAGGCCACAGTAATTAACGAACGTCCAATGTTAATTAGACTTATCGACTTGAGATACTGTGTGCATTATCCTCGACAAGATGCGACTGCGAACTGCGATTCATGGTTCAAGTTCGTATTCAATATCGACGCGCGTCGATAGCTCGATATGGCGCCATCGATATGGCGCGCGCGCCGAGCACGAATATCAGACACAGCAATTCGTAGCAAATCTGCCATGGTGAATGAAGCGTGCCATAATTATCTGACGTGTCATCGACGTAAGTCATTGCCGATGGCTCTGTGTATGGATAACATACATAAATAACGCTATTTCGAGGTAGACGAGTGCAGACGAAAGGAGCTTTTTCGATCGCCATCTGCACGCGTGGAACAGGAGTGGATGTGAATTTTATGTAGAACGATTGATACGCGAGCACGCACACACGCACACGTGCGCGTGCAACGTTACGCGTGTATAATGTATAATGCTTTAAATAAATCTGGAATTAATGCCTGCAGCGTGCCGGCACCAGCGTCTCTCCTTGCAATTACTTGAATGCTGATTAGGATTAAAGCGGATTAACTAAATGTTTTTTAATGAGAATAATATGAAATAATTCTTCTTGATATTAATACTGACATTATTTATACGCTCTTTAACATTGAGTTTCTACATGTAACTGTCGTAACGATATTTAATTTTATGTCCCTGTTGATTGTTACGCGTTTGTGTCGCGTGATGAAATTCGTGATAAACATTTTTATTGCTCTCATCATTTATATCTATCTGGAAATTGTGCGCTCGCGTGCAGCGTCCAGCGGAATATTTTGCAGCTAAAGCTCGCGCTGTAACGAAAGTTTTTGCGCACGCGCGCGCGCAGGCCATTATACGGATATTTAAAGTGCAAAGAGTCTTCTAATATTACACGCGTAATGCGCAATTCATAATGTTATCACGAGTTTTACTGGATATATAACAAGGATTTCCATAACGATGCCACGTTGATACTCGAGTAAAACAGCCTGTGTCGCCGCAGCTCCCTGAATTTACTTCTACTATCGCGCTCGCTCCGTAATTAGCAAACTCAGTTACGTAACACCGTTACGGTAACGCTCGCGTTCCTTTATCCATTTTTCTCGCAAACTCGCTCGTGACGGACTCATCGAAAAACACTACGCATGAATAGCCCCTGGCAACTTTCTGTCACTGCTACTCCCATTTGCCGTAACATGCAAACGGCACGATCACTGATAATTAAGCAACGGTAAAGGCGAAGCGGGAAACTTTGCAAAACTAACTATCGAAACTATCGCAAGTCGCAAAGTGGAGAGACGCGAAGAGCAAAGGTCGAGGTAGCTTTTCTGCTATTGTTCAAATTTTATTCGGAACGTCACGTTTGATGAAAGTCTGAGCAAATCGATCGGCAATCGGGATTGTACCCAGGATTGTACGCGACGACGTTCGTAGAAAAAAAATGAGGATAATTACGATCGCGCTGTTGAAATTCCGACATCTTGATTATATGTAAATATATAAGCGTGTCACGCAAGAAGTCACGTAGTTTAGGTATCTTCGTGTTATGTCACGTCTATTCGGTGAAGACCGCAGTTAGTGCATGCTAAACTTTGGAGGCATACACGAGCTGTTTACGTTCGAGAAGCGAGCAACCGAGAGACCGAACGTCGAATAATTATGAGATGCGCATCAAAATCGAAACGAAATTTTCATATTGACTTTTTCTGGCAGTAGATATTCGCGACGATGAGTCAGTGAAAGAAAAGGAAAAGAAAAGGAAAGAAGAAAAGAGATTACTCCAAAATCCTTGAAATTAGTCTCATTGAATCAATGAGAAAGTCTCATTGAATGTATCGAGTAGCAAAAGCGCTATATATTTTTATTATAATATCCTAATTAAACGTTGCGAGATTTGTCAAAGCTACATAACAACGAATCGAACTTGTAGCAACGAAACAGATCGCGCTCATTAATCAAACACGACCAAGACACATATCGAATTTCGCGCTTAAATTAATCAGCGCTATTTCTCAAATAGAAGCACAAGCTTAAATACGAGCTCTCATGTAGAGGCTGCGTTTACGTTTACGTGTCTTCCCGATTTTCCCACCCAATTTAGAATCATCCTTGTGTCGGGTTCCATTCGATCGCTGCACGATTCATTCGCGCAACAAATCGATTCGATCATGAGTAGTAGTCGATTCTCAGTGTACCATTAATTTGTTACGACACAATCCTTGCACACTCATTCGCGCATTAATTTAAACATTTCCAGAAATGGCACCAATTAGCAAACGGTGCCATATCGTTGCCGACTTCGCGCCCCGGCGCCGTAACAATTATTTCATCCCCCCGTTCCCTTCCCGTCGCTCCCTGCTACCATTTACAATTACCGTAGTGCCAGTCGATCTCTTTTAACGACACGCCGATGGTTTAACGCGAATTGAACCGTGCCGGACGCAGAGTCGATCGCGCAAGCCGAGACTCGTCGCGCCGTTGCGTCGCTCCCAGTTTGGCCGCGACGCGGTCCGAGATTTACGAGGTGATTTACAAATTGGCGGTTATTGTGCCCCGCTCCGAAATCAAACTGTCCCCTAAATCAAAACGTCTGCCGTTCATTAAACGTCAAGCGATCCCCGGGAAATCGGCCGAGGAGGAGCTCGCGGCGCTTCCGCAGCCGCGCTTTCGGGCCGCGACGGTGCTCATTCTATTGCCGTCTCTTCTCTCTCCTCCGTCTGTTCGATGCTTCCGCTGCTACTGCCGCGTTAGACTGCGGTTGCAATCCAATCGCGCAGCAGCGTCAGATTTGTCGGATTCGTCGGCGATAAGCGTAAATCGCGCGGGTCGTCGCGCGCCGATTTGTTTTCGCGGCGCTGCCGCCGCGAGGAGCGAACGCGTCGAAAACGTTTAAATTTTACGCCGACTGCACAACGCGCGTGTTGTTTCGCGCGTGGCCGATCGGTATCGACCTATCGACTTAAATCATGTCGGCCTGTTTTAATCGGTCGATACATCGGACGATACGCGCGGAGCATCGCGGAGTATTTTGTTTCAATTTTCGATCCCGCCAGAGTTTCGCTTCTCTGTCGCGCTAATAAGAATTTACGTGAGCAAAACCCGATATTTTGCAAGCGGAAAACCGAATCGGGATTAGCGATATTACCAGTAAATGGCTGTCAGTCACGATAATTAATTTACAATAGCCAAATAATACTATGAATAATAACAAAGTATCATATGATACTATCACTCGTGATACAGTATGAAACTATATATTCGCACTCCGAATGCAAAACACGAGTGATATGCGATAGTGGGAATATAACTGGTAATATAACTGGTAATAATTCACGAGAATCATGTACAAAAATTCACACTACGCGTGTCATTAGACACGCGAATCGCGACACTTTACTGCATCGGATCGACGCTCGTTGCTTGTCTTTCTCAACAGATATTAGGCGTTTAGATATCTCCGACGTGATTAACGACCAACAATTTACGTAACGAACTCGCATATAGCACACAGTAAACGTAAAAACAGCCGAAAACATCGACACAATTGCCGTCGCCGGTCGAGAAAACTGCTCCGGCCTCGTAGTGAACCCGCAACGTTCGATACAACGTCTCTATTTTCTTTATGGCGGGCATTACTTTTATTATCCGCCGTCATAAAAGCACGGGTGAGAAAAACAGCTGGAGCAAAAGAAACGTTACGACTTCTTGCTATACAACATCGCTGATCGTCGATATCCAACTTGGTACACCCACTCAGCGAGGCGTCTCTTTCCGTCCACTTGAACGATTAACCTCGATGATGGCGATGATGATCAAAAAGGAAGAAAAAAGCAGAGCCAATGGATGAGACACTAAGCTTCAATTTGCTGTTTCATGCGTGCCCAATAAAAAAGTCATAATTTTCTGTATAAATACAGCGGTCAGAAATCATGCGAGCTTTTAATTCCGCAAAGGATTTCCATCATAGCTTGCTATTAAAGCTTTTGAAAATTAAATCAGATTTCAGCGAAGAGCAACGAACAGCGCATTTTATGCACAGATAATTTCTTGGATTAAAAAAGCGGCTGTAAATAGGAGAGAAATATAATATTCTATATTTCCGGGGCAGATAATTCATGAATTGATAATCGACTCGATAAAGTCTCCGTTCAGCGATTTTAGAGCCATGCAGGTTACGCGAAACTGCGAATATATCATACACTGCACTATCGGTATTTCTGTATACTCGACTCGTATCCATAGAAAGCAACGGAGAACGTATCGAGTCGACTGAAAATTCGCAAAGCGAGAAAAGTCTGGTCGGTCAATCAGACTAGTCCGTCGAGGACTACTGTTGCGATAAATGTCGCAACGAAAAAATAACTCTCCGTTGAAGCTGCGTTGAAAGGAGCCACAACGATCCGACAAATCTGGTCAATTCGGAAGTCGCAAGTCTGACGCGCGAGATATGGCAATTAATATAAGTTCGCAAAGCCTCGTACAATTTTATGAAGAACTTTGCAGCTTTCGTTGCACAAGCCTGCGCAGATCCTTAAATTGCATATCGCACGTATCGATTCGCTGTACACAGCTAAATACCTTATCGAAAAATCTTATCTGCGATATCTCATCTCCGTATAATAATAGTTTCGTACTTCTTCGGATAATAATAGTATCGTATAGTATTCCGCTCTGGATTCGGCACGAAAATACATTCTAAAACCAGACTTGATCCGTTTCTTCTTCACTTTCATATCGGGCATGCTCGTGAATATTTAAAGCTACACGTGAAGGCACATTAATTAAGCTTTCTTAGTTGCTGATCGCGGCGAGAACCCTCTCCGCCCTCTTCCCGGCTTCTACAATACGTCCCGGAGTTTTCTTGCCGATAAATCTGCAATTAATTATCGTGGCGGGAATTTTAACGATATCGAACAGCAGCGCATTTGCTGCTCATCCAGACTACCGTGAAAGTGCGTCGCGGCTATAATCATAAATTCTCAGTTATGCTCACAGTATAATTGCATGGCCTCCCTCTCCCCCTTTCCTCCTGCTGCGGATATCAGTGGGCGCTCGGTGAGATCTCGTGTCATCGCGACAAAACTGCGCGACGAATCGCGGACGCACGCGCGACAAAACACTCGTAATTGCATTCCAGAAATGGGCGATGAGTTGAAGAGCGATGCGCAATCTCACGAGGTCGTCTCGTGTCATGGATAATAATCGCGGCGACATGCAATCCAAAACAGCAAATGCTCCAGCGCGTGCACAGCCGCATACGCGACGATGATCATCCCTGTGGCAGCTCACGTCACGTGTTTTATTTACACCCCGATTTATCCCAGTCGTAAAACTGGAATCAGCAATGCTCGCATGGTTCCCCTCGCTTTCCTTGTATTACTCGATAAATAAATGATTTTATTGCGTAACTTTATTGCTCCACTCCGCTCGAGTATTTCTTTCAGGTTTCTTCGAGAGGTACCTTTGAGAACATTCGAAAACGGGAGAGTTTAATCCTTAAGAAACGCTGATCAAATATCATTAAGTGAAGAAGAAAAACCTGATAACGTTAAGCATGCGTTACGATCACGCTATAAGAATACCAAACAATTCGCTCCGAGGGCGAATGTGCACCAGAAAAAATGACGTCGCTGTTCAAGCGCGTAGCGTATTATTTCTCAAGATACAGCCTCGTTCCGCTCAAGGAAAACATTGATCCGGTCATAGGAATCCGCGTCTAATATTTTCCCTGCTTTTGCCGCAGAGACGACTGCGGGAACTCAGTCACGCTTCGTGCAATGCTTCGCGGGGACAATCGCAGTTCAGAGCTCATTTATCTATTATTAAAACTTTTTAACTACCGTCGTCGAGCAGCGCACACCGCGGCGCACCGCGTTACAGCAAATGGAGAGCGAAGAGGACGGAAAAACGATAAGAAAAACGGAAAGGAGAAAAAAGAAGAAAAGGGAGAAGACCGTGAGAAGAAGATGAAACTCTTCTCGCGGGAGTTCTCGCCAAATACAGCGAACGAGCCGTAAGAATAGGCTCGTTCGGATCAGCATTTCTTAACGAGGAAAGTTGCACGGTTACTAACTATACGCTCCGCGTATACCGCGACAAACAAGATTCCGAGATTACGGAGACTCAGGCGCACACGGCGCGCCATGAATCGGGCGAGCGATGCTGCATTGTGCGTGCGATTCGCATTCAGGTTCGCAGAAACGTAACATGGCGCGAAAACGCGACACTCCGCGCATCAATGCAGGAACGCACGCTTTCGGAGCTCAGCACTCGCTTCCGCGATGGCTTCCCGCGCGACAGAAACGTGCATTGTCCACGCAGCTTGACAATTGCGCTAATTGTCTGATGAGAAGCCGACGAGTCAAACGATGGGTCGTTTTGCGTTCAGTTCTCGTGCTAAACGTGCATCGCGCACGATACGTTAATGAGTTTCCTTCGCGCGATTATCAAGCGTGTGTATTTTTACGCGAGGGAAAACGCATGAATAATGAAAGAGACGCCGCCCGATCGGCACACGTTCATCTTTGTAACTGTGAGAGCCCTTCGACTCGAGTACACTCGGGGAATCGTTTGAAGTCATCGAGAGAGGGCCCGAGTGGTATCGAGAGAAAGAAAAAACGATAGAAAATGAGAAATGGAATTGAAACGAGACGATCGCTGATACTCGCTCGGCAGAATTATCAGTCCAACACGTTTTGTGGTCTTTTTTAACAATTCAACGCCAGAATAATTGCTCCGAATCGATCGGCATCGTACGAGCAACGTTTCGTAATGGACGCGGCATCATAAATAAAATGTCACGCGCGTGAATAATAATGGAAACACGTAATACGAGTCAATTTATCCTCGACGATTTATCATCATAAATCAAAAGTCTGGAGTGTCGCGCGTTATTTAATCGCAGCCTTGAAAACGGTCAAACGATCACGACAGAACAGAATCAAAAGTAGAGATAATCGAAGAGGATCGAAGCTGATGTATCGACAGCTAATCGTTAATAACGTTCCATAACGCTCGAACAGTCTTAACAAATAGACATTTCCAAACGATGTCATCGAATCAATCAATAATTCTTTCCGGTCCGGATGACCGGTACGTTAACTGCCGCGTGTATCGTCCGCTCCAAACGAGAAATAATACGTACTTTTTCACGAGAATCCGTGGATTTCCGAGGACATATCGTCGTCGACGATCCTCGAATCGCCTTCGATCGCGTCGCAGCTATCGACGAGTCGACGATGCTACCAGCGCGACGTCCGGATGTCCATGAAACATTTATCTCACTGCACTCCTGCGATGGAAGTCCCCACGCGGCAGATTACAAAATCGCGCGGAAAATCACCGTTGCGTTTCCACCGTGCCGGGCTGAATCGCCGTCGGGGCACTCGCGCGTTATTTTCACTCTCTGGTATTTTTCAATCGGCTGCTGTTTACGAGAACGGCGGCGTGTTTTCGGGCAGAATGAGCGATTAGCGCCGACGACTTCGACGGCACAAACGATCGCGATTTCCTTGGAGCGTGCATTTGCATGCCTTCAACATCTACGCTCGCATCTCCCGAGAGGGACTAGCGAGTGCTTCCAGAACGCGTGCGCTTTCTGAAATCTTCTTTCTGATCTAATTTACCGTAAACTGAGAAATAAGAGAAGAGAGCCAGACACGCTTTCCACGCGGAAATTTTCAACGGCTCTAGCCGAAAGGAAGCTGAATCGAGTAATTTGCGTAATTTGCGAGATACATTGTAAGCATAATCGCGCGATTGGTGAAAATATCCCGGCAATCGCTTTCTAAGAATAATATTATCGACTATTCTTACGTCACGATTAATGCTCGATGATATCGTCTCTGATTTATGACCGATACTTAAATCTCCTTTCGCGTTTCTCTTCAACACGAGAATGTGCCTCGATTTCTGGCCTTCGCATCAAGCGTCAAAGATTTATCGGCGCAATCATGCGTACGGTACACGACGATGACAATGCGATTATTCGCGGTTTCTGATCGGCGACGTGCGATCGATTCGGAAATATTATACTTCCGGGATAGGTGGTCGGTGAGCAAACGATCGTCAATGTACGTCATAAATCCACCAAACGATCTGCACGCCGTTGAATTCCGTCGAAATCCGCGCAGGCAGAACCGAGAGCGCGTCGTTAATCAATGCCGAAAAATGGAGCACGTGTCTGTCTCTCTCTCTTTCTCTCTTTCTCTCTCTCTTTATCGCGAGAACGCATCACACTCATTACCACGTAAGACGTAATCCGATTCGGGGCACCTTTCGTTTCTCGAGTCGAAAAATAAATTCGCGGATAGCGATCGAATGACGTTCGATAAATCGACGAATCGTTGAAATTAGCGGCTATACAACGAATTATTCCGAGGGCAGTATAGAATCCGAGCCGGGATTGCTATCGCATATAATAAAAATCTCTCTGTTTCTCTATTCCGCTATAAACATTATCGTGTTAGTCTTGAGGGTATTTAGCGCCGGAAGTGCAAATCGAGCGCAGTTCGATAATAACGCGCGCCTTCGTGTACGCTTTTCGGTGGCCATTAAAATTTATCTAATTGAACATTAAAAACCTTTAATACAAGTACCGTTGCCGCGAATTCATTTTACATGAAACATATTGGATTCATGAATAACGGATTTACGCCGCTTTCGGAATGACTAATTTGATTTCATCCAATGCGCGATACATCAAGCACATCAGCACGAAAAAACGATTAACAGATGCGCAATTTTCATATCAGCTTTTGGATCGTCCAGAGCCGTCGTCGGCACGAGAGATTTAATATAACGGGCAATATAACGGAATCCACCAGCAATGCACGGCGCGTTAACGCGGCACGTTCGGACGTAACGAACAATGCTCCGAATTCGGAACGGAAACGTCCGTCGAGAAAACTTGTGAATCACGTGGCTCGTCGTGTCAAAAGTCGTCGGCGTCAAATCCTCCAATCTTCCTCGCGCACGTGTTATCGCGTGGCACACGCGAAGAAGAACATACCCAAACCGGCGAGGACCGACCGCGAACTTCTCTTCGTCCTTCGGAACGCTCGGCGATCGTTCCGAAGGACAAGAACAGCCGGAACAAGAACAACTCGCGCTGAAACTCGCGCCGCAAACGATCACGCGCGAATTTGCGATGGGATCCCTCGTCGCAGCCGATCGATGGAGGGAAAGGGGTGCGGGAAAAGGGTCGCGCACCTGCGGAAGCGCGAACGGAACTCGAGATCGCCGGTGCGATGCCACTACGCGAAAGTTCCGCGAGTTCGCCGTTGCGTCGACTCGGGAGGGGGCAGAGATTGCTCCTCGTCGTTCGTGAATTGCGATGCATCCGCACCTGGCGATCTCTCGACACGTCGAGAAGCACGCGAACCGACTGATCACGATCGACGCGACTAGCCGCAACGAACTTGACGCGATGACGACGACGACAACAGCATCCCGAAAGCCCCTTCAGCGTCTACCGCTGCTGAATGGTGGCTGGTGGTGCTGATGGTGGTGCCGGTGCTACTGCTCCACACCGCGTATATACCGCACGATGAACGCGGACACGCGCGCTCGACCCTGCGCGAGCGCAATGCCGACAACGATTCCGGCAGTAGGGGTTCGTTTCATACCTGCTTCCTTCGGAGGGTAGTTTTACCAGCGCGGCGAGGACGCGCGAAGATATCTAACGATTCCAGTCTATCTTGTATCTTTAGCAATAATGTCGCATGTTGCATCGATTAGAATGATCATGATAGATCGATTTACTTGATCCACTTGAATGACAAATAATGAGTATCAGGATCTTGGAAGGTATTCGCGCGTAATATTATATAAGTTATTATACAAAAAACACGCGGAGATTAATTTTTATTTAAACATCTTACTGCAAATAGGGGAGATACGTAATATAGTTGTTTATATTACTCTATCGTAAACGGTATCCGCTTTCTTTGATATATATTGTAAAGATCAAACGTCCGTTAAGGAGAAAGAAATATCTGAAAATATCGATGATAAAAATCTCTGATCTCGTATGCGTATAAATAAACCTATAATTATCAGGATTAGGTAGGATGAAAACGAAGAAATAATTTCAGAGGTAACCACCGCGGAAGAGCACAACTTTCCTAAAGATTCGTTATATTTTCACTTGATTCATAAATTATATTCATCAGCTCCCGAAAAGTTTACGAGAGAGAAGACGCATAGGATGAAGATTAAGCGGCAAACGGAGCGGTGAATAAAATAGCGATGAGAAGAATGGCGAAAGGGAATTCCGCGCACAACGGAAATATCCGATGAAACTCGCAAGCGGCTCGCGAGTTGTTCGCCGCGTTTCAAGGCACGGAGATCAAACGGAATCGCGCAGTGCGGTCTCGTTTGACGCCCATCGTCCGAAAAGCGCGCCTCTCTTTCGCTCGCGAACGGATCACTGCTCTCCGGAAATCGCGCGTCTTCGCGCTGTCTTCCGGCATGTAACGCGCGCCGCTAGTTGCCGGCATTGTTGGACCCGCGTTCCCGCTTAATTCGCGCATCAACGATATCCCCTCTTCCTCCTCCTCCTCTTCCTCCTTCACCTCTCAACTCGTTTGCCGTTCTAGCGCCGTTCTCACCCCGCGATCGAGCGCTGCTCAGTCGTAAGGAATTCTTTGATACCCACCCGTTCACCCCTCGCCGCGAAACATTTCCCCGACCGACCAGTTCGCGAGATTCCGCGAAATAGCGGCGCGAGATGTACGTGTGCATGGGTGTGCACGTAGTCGGCGCACTAAACGTGCATTCGCTGCGTTCGAGGGGGTCTTTACGGTAAACAGATCCAATAAACGCAAGCATGCGCCACAATCCGGCTGTAACAACAGAGACTGGAATTACTGCAGTTTATATTACGGCAAAAGAGGGGAGCAGCGCGCTGTCAGTGGCAACGAGAGGTGGTGCACGGTCGCGGCTGCACAGCTCCGATCCGCGTGAGCGGAATCGTTTAATCGCCCGGATCTGCGAGACTACGCGATCCCCAACTGGAAGCCGGGATCTTGTTGAAGCTAGATTATATCCGTCTCTGCAAGAAAAATTCATCATATCACGAAAATCGGATGGCGCTTCGAGGCGCGACAATCTCGTTTGTTATACGATCGGATGCATCGATACGCTTGCGTATTAAGTCGCGTTACGAAATTTCCTCTCTAATACTTGAAAAGTAATACTTTTTTCTTTAGAGGATCCGCCGCTTCGTGCTTCGTAAAGGGATCAAGATATCAAAGAGTATTCTAAAACGTCCTCATAAATGCGAGCGCATCGATCTCCTGCGATTCTGCTTTACGTGCATCGAGCGTCACTCAACGTTTTGCATTTCGTTTTAACTAATCTTGATAAATATTGAAAAGCCAACTCGGTGATGTATCATACACATACACATAAATTTAACTACATTTTGTGTATTATATAATTATGAAATGATCATTATTAGATAATTAATCGATAAAATATTAAAATACGTCATCGACTAGAACGCGTAATATAGGAAGTCACATGCAGATACATTTCCAGTTATGTGAAATTAATTCGCCGCAGATAATTCGAATCGCACGAAGAATTAACATTCTTCATCGCATAATTATGATTTTACCTATTTAATTCTTCAGGTAGCAGTCAGTGCCGCGTGATTAACCACGTATAAACAAAAAGAAATGTCTCTCTTAAATATCGCAATAGAATTCTTATTTCCACGTGAAATACAATATAGTATTTCGATCGAATATGGTTCATCTCAGCCAAACAAATTTGAATCTCCGGAAACGCGATCCGTAGAGAGATATCCATAAATATCCATAAAGAGAAATTACGTGTAAATTCCGAGGAGCGACGATTATCTCCCAACTAGAAGATGAAGCCGGAGAAATCGAAAACGTTGTCAGCGATAGCTCCGAGTTGTCGTGTGCGGGTCACACGAAATGTGCGGGTCTTTCAGGGCGGTCAGCGGCACTCTATTTACGCGAGATTCCCCACAACAGTGCTATATTCGGGAAAAGGAATTTGTGTCGTGGCCGCGGAATGACTCGACACGTAGCAGCCGTTTCGTATACGATGGCGGATTTATTCGGCGCGCAGGAGGGATCTCCTCACGCTGGGAAGTTTAGGTGAACGCGCGGGACAATAAGGCGGATCTGCCCGCAAATTGAGCAGCTAAATTTGCCGAGACGTTCCCTTTCTGCCATCCTTTCTCTCTCTGTCTCTCGCCGACTGCAGAAGCATTTAATTTTATCGCGAAACGCTGCAGGGAAACGCGAAACGCGAAATGCATCGGATCTCTGTTGGAGTCTCAAAACTTTCATATTTGTGGAAAGAAATTTAAGTCGATCGCGACGATGAGGGAAAAATCTGTGATGATGGGATACGAGTATCTCCTTTTAAATTTCTCCTGGCGATATAACGCGCTTTATGTCACCTTATAAAAATTTAATACGTGAAGGCAGTGTCGCAGCTCGCCGCGAAAACGTAACGATTTATACATCATCGTCCGTGACGATTCTGCGAGCGGAACGAGTTTTGCCCCGGTGAATAATCCTCAGCTGGTGTTGTTAAATCCGCACGACTTTATCGAGCGGTAAATTCCTCGGCGTGACAGATTTCTTAAAATATTTTCAATATCGCCAGGACGCGCATAATACTGCCTCTCTCGTGTGCGCCAGGATGTCCCGCCGCGCAAGCTTGAATTTTCCGTAGATCGACACCAACGATCGACCTCTCGCTCGCACGTTCAGACGTTCGATAATGTCGTAGTTATCGGCATGGCGCGTCAAAACATTTCCCGCAGACACCATCGCGAGCAACGACGTCTTTGTAAAACACATAAACGAATTGAAAATGCAGCCGTACTCATCGCGACTTACTTTCGCCGGCGTGAAAAAATTCAAAGAAATTCGCAACTTTAATTATAAGATGAGGCATTCCGGCACTCGCGCGCCGGGAGAGGGAACAACACAGGAAAGTTCCTGTTTTCCTTGAAACTGTGTTTTAACTGTTTAAAAGGTGAGAACTATTCATCCGGGGTAACGCGATAACTTTACGAGCAGGCACGCGCGCTCCGCTTTTTTTTCTGCTCGGAGCGGAGAGGAAAAGCGAGAGCGCAGAAGAGGCTGCGAGCGAGAGAGCGAGCGAGCGAACGAGTGCGAGGAAATCGTATTTAACGCGACGACTCGCGCAACGAATGGGATCTGTTGGATCCCTTTTGCGGGCATTTCGCTCTCGGTGCCTTAAAACGCTGATGAATTCACCAGCGTCGACTGGTCTAACTGATTGCAATTATTTCCTTACAAAGCAAATTGCCTGTCACGGAATCGCGTTAGAACTTACTACCGTGCAGTTGCATCGGGTATGCTGCGAGCACTTGAAGACACTTTCCGCGAAATGCCACGTGCGCACCTGTCTCTGTCTCTCTGTGCTCGCGAGACGCCGGCTAATACCAATTTGTGACACGTAATCCTTGCCTGCCGTAGCTGCGCACACTCGCAACGCGAGCGCGCGACGACGGAAGGCAGAAAAGCAGAAATCGCGGCTGTATGCGGACACGTCACGTATGGATGAGCGTGCACGTTCATGTGCGAAACGAAGCTTCCAATTCGAGCCAACCGAGCTGCACGGCATCCTGTAACGAACAGGCAGGCTCGGAGAGAAGAGTGGGATGAGGCTTCGTCATGGGGTCGCAATTAAATCCCAAAAGTGCGCTCTGCTCGTGCATGCACGCCCGCCGTATGCGAACCGTACGCGCGCAATTGGAGATAAGACAATAAGAAACAAGCACGAACACTACGAAGGACCAGAGGACAGCGACGGATCGGTAGAATCGGAACGAGCATGCGCGTTCTTGCGGCATTGCGAGATTCAAGATATCGAATGCAAAGCGCGACCGCATGTCATCTCTTCGAGGCTCGCTCTAGCCTGAATGACATCCCGTACAAACAACGTCCTGCATTACCGAGCAGCGGATTTTCCGAAATCGATCTGTTATTTTTATGCGTGAGCGCATAATCTTCCCCTTCCTCTCCCCTCTCCTCTCGGCGCGTTATTCGGACGCACGATCAATCGCGCGTGCACGGCGTCTACTCTTTCCCCTTTCTTGCAGACTCGCGCGATTTAATTCGATTTAACGTTTCCAACGAACACGAGAATCGCTCGTTACGTCACGTTACGTTACGGCTCCGGCCGAGGCCCAATGCTCGCCATTTACTGGCGACTAAAATTCACCGGCGGAGTGAACTATCATTACCGGCAGATCTACCTCTCTCGATTCTGGGTTTCTGTTTTCTCTCTCTCTCTCTCTCTCTCTCTCTCTCTCTCTACCTCTCTCTCTTTTCCGCAAGCGCGATATCCAATTCTGTTCCCTCTGTCTCATTTTCTCGTTCATTCAACGTTGAATGACGAGGTTTCGAAAGGACCGCGTGTCTCCTTACTTAGGAATATTCAAAGGCTCGACGATAGCGTGCCCATGAATGTTTGCACCACAGAACATGTTTCTCTTGCTTTGCTTCTTATTGTAACAATGTAATTGTCAATCAACGAATTAACATGTTTAGACGAGCAACGTTCAATCGCGAACCGACGTCCGTTTGATGCAATTCAATTGCTGATAGCAGATTCTGTAAAATTACTGATAGCAATTCTGTAAAATTCAGAAATGCGTCATTTGGCGTCGTTAAACTGCGTTTAAACGATCAACATCCAGTACGATAAATTTCGCGATTAGCGAGATGGATGTCATTCTGGAAACCAGCACGTTGGCGAGAAGAGGAACGCGTTTCGCCTGAGACGGACTTCGAAACAGCCCGAAACTTGACGCGACGCGACGCGATTCTTCCGAGACGCGCTGCACGCCGTCATTAGAGCCATCAAGAACACTAACAACTGACAATTAACGCCGTCACGCATTCGACGAAAGTATCCGCGACTGTCCTACAACAACGGAGGATAATTAGCGCCATTTCACGGCGGTATTAATAATCTGAGCACCATCTTAATGCCGAGCTAACGCGGCGAACAATTACGATTCTCGTCTGACTTCGCTCTCCCGGAAGTTCCCTCTCTCTCTCTCCTCCTTCCTGCCTTAGCACTTTCCCGGCAACTATTCCGCACTCACCCGCTTACCTGCCGCGATGCATCTTTCATAAGCATAAATATTGGTGTATTAGCCGAGCGAATAGGCAACTTGAAACGCGTACGTTGGTATTAAGAAAGGCGCACGACAATCGCACAGCATGAAGCTTTTCCTTAATGCATACGCGGATTCGACCGATCCCTTCGCCAAGCAAGGGCCTTAAGTGCCTTAAATATCGGAAACGGCGGTCTACTTGTATAACAGTTTGCGAGAAAGTAATGCAATTGCAACACGCGCGCATATCTGGAACTTCGTCGGGTTTTACTCGTCTTGGGGTTTAAACTCATGCAGAATTCATCGTTTGCGTCGCCTGTTCAATTGTCATCGCTCAATTGTCGTGAACATTTAAAGGGTAATAAAAATGGTAAGGAAGAAAAAAGCATTAAATCTTTCCGCGCGATGCCTGCAACGCCCGATTACTGTGAGATCTTCGTTTTTTCCCTAGATGGGATAAGAGCGAAAACCAAATGATGTTACTTTTGTAAACGGCATTATCGGCAAGATGAAACGAGACAAAGCAAAATCGGGACTCGTCGAATTACATAGCACGCGCGTTAAGATTCTTCCTCGCCGACAATTAACACCAGATGCTTAGCCTCCAGCGGTATTATTACGTAAAATCAGTAGCGCTGCAAATGAATACTTCGCCATAAAGCATCCCGCGCTCGGGGGAAAAAGGAGTGCGCGAAACGATTTCGCAACCTGTTCGGGCTGCATCCACCGGAAGATACGGGTTGGGAATGTTTGGTCCGGACCGGCCGATCCGACTCGCTTCCGGCCGGGACAATAATTCCCCGATGAAATAATTAGCTGATATGATCTGGGGAGATAGGCTGTCCCGCCGAGACAAAAGAATGTTAAGCGTTCCATTACGCCGTCCAGGCCCTTCTGTTTAAACCATTATTTTTTATATCACCTCGTAAATCGTTAACTCATCATAGAAATTTCTTAAGAGGTATATCCCGCCTGCTCGGCCGAGAGCAAACCGGAGGGAGGATCGGTGACATTAAGTGATATCCGCGCTCTTATCTATTAATTATCATTTAGTTTTCTAAGACGCCGCAAACGAGTTTGAAACACGCTGCGAAATGAGAGAATAATTTGTCAATTTGTCGATATTCTGATCGAAGCAGCATTAGCTACCAGCTCTACGACATCTCGAGATAACTTGATTGCCGAATGCTGTGCCACATACTCGCGTTCATATCGATTATTCGATCGAGATATGTAATTATTCATTAAGTGTCTTGACCGTCACGGAGTGTATAGAAATTCATCTGAATCTTTTTTTCCTTTCGATATATAAACCGCATTATTAAAAATATAAAAGTGAAATCGTTCTCATTTTCATTATCGTTTTCTACTTCGAACATTTCTGTTTCGATGAAAAACGCATAACTCCGTAAAGTCTTTGTTTTTAAAAAGCGGCGGTTGCGTTGAACTATACGTTTACGAATTATTAACCGAGCAAATCGTGCGATTCGCTTCCGCGTGAAACGGATGCTTCTTCTGAAAGACAGACAATTTGTTAGTCCTTTCCTGTAAGCGACATAAGGAAGAGAAAGAAAGACATTGAACTCTCATTTCAATCGGCAAAGTGTCTTCTTCGTATGGAGCCGGATCTATCGTACAGCGAACATGATCTCGATATAGACAGTTAAAGCTAATAACGAGAATTAAGATTCAACTCGCACGCCTCTCCCAAGTGAAGCACGATCATACACCCTAACACGCGCCAGCCAGCCAGCCAGCCACGTTGAAACCTGACGGCCCTACTAAAATCCGTGGCTAATTTCAAACGATCCCTTACCTCAGCCGCGTCTGTTCGTTACTACCGTGGTCATCTAAAATTTCAGAAGTGATATCCCACAACGCGGAAGCGCGGATTAAGGACACACTGTCCACAAAGCCGCGCATATAAATGCGCCCATCCGGAGTACGGATTGGCGGACGTGTGAATTTTAAAATTTTAGAACGAAACCCACTCTCGTATGCGAACGACGATAGACGCGGAGCAGCAATTAATCAGGGTATTAATCGGGCTGGATTAATTGGGATAAAAATGTAATAAAAACTTCGGGTCCCACGCTCCCGCCCTCCACCCTCTTCTCGTGTCATAATCGCGCTGATCGAAGTCTCCATTGGAATCGAGCGTTGCCGATAAAATCGGTAAAGTCGCTGGTCAGTCGTCCAGTCCTGGTGGCAACAGTCGATCCCGTGAAATCAATTCGGTCAAGCTGGAAAATATTAAAGGAACAAAAACGAGCGCGGTCACGCGCACGGAATTGGGAAAACATCAGAAAACGCGATGAATATCGACAGACAAACGTTTCAAATAGATACTGTAAGCCGCGCTCGCATATCGCGGCACATGTACGTCCGGAAACGTAACGAGTTTTACGCGTCGCCGTGATATCGCGAGCGATATCGCCTAACGAAGAAAGAGAGAGAGAAAGAGAGAGAGAGAGAGAGAGAGAGAAAGAGAGAGACAAGAGACAGCAAACGAGTTAGAATGTTAACAGCGTGTTAGAAGCGATCTTCGTTAATTTTCTACAAGTTTAGCGACGCGTCGAATGTAGCGCGGCGTGAAATAAAATCGATGCGGCATCATGTATATAATCAGCGAGCATCTGTTGTACCAGGGCCAATTTCTTCGTTACGAAACGATGATTTATCGATCCTGAAAGCAAGCGCCGTAGGAAAGGAAGAAAAGAAAAGAGAAAGAAAAAAAGAGATTCGCAGACCCCGAGAAGAAACGCGTGTTCGGGTAATAATTTGCAGCACGGATTTTGCTCGCGCGCGACACTTCATGAATCAACACTTCATATTCCATGGTTATGAATTTCGAAAGGAGATATCCAGTGCATTACGCCTTCATCGTTTTGAAAAATTGATTGACACGAGGATTTAAATAAACAACAAACTAGATGAACAGGCAAGAGCAGCGATGCGATCTAGCATCGCGCGACAATCGTGACAACAAATAATTAAAGTAACTTCTGCATCGTTCGTGAATCGATACGTGCAACTGCCACGGTGCGAGATAAACAAAGCAACAGTCCCTCGATCGAACGAAAAGGAAGCTTGTAGCCGCTTCGCCTGCGTCCGTGTGCGAAAGTGAAATTGACGCAGCTGCGGCTGCGAAACGCGAGTCAGAAAAGAGGAAAAAGACCCGAGAAATGCACAGCGCTGCAAGTTGCGACGCGGTGCCTGAGGTGGTCTTGAAAACTAAAAGGCTGCGGTGGCTGCTGACGGTGTTCTAAGTAACAGATAGGTCCGGATAATTGCTTCACTTAACGAGAAACACGTTCGATCCTCCGACGGAATCCGATATTAACCGTCATGATGTTTGATATAGTTCGGTATATCCCGTGCCGCCCCTGTATTTTGCAGCCTTTTCCGACCCTTCCTCCTCCTCCCCCTCCCGCCTCCTGACTCCCATCCTTCCCGTTTGTCTGTCGTGTACCCTCCGTCGGCGTTCGAGAGCCTCCCCTAACGATGTTCAAGAAATGCCACGGCGAGCGAGCGTTTTCCATCGTGATCGTAACGCCGCACAATTTTTGAATATTTTACATGGCTCTCCAAAAAAAAAGAGAGAGAGAGAGAAACTAAGGGGGAAAGAGAGAGGACCTTTTCCTGAACATGTCTGGAATAACCGTGACGGAATTGTTGTATCAGATGCGCATCACGTACACTCCCTTTCTCCAGTTTTCTTCACGCAGAAAATTCGTCATTATATTTGAAACACGTTTACTCATGACGACGGATTTGCTTAGTACACTCGCGATGCTTTAACTGCTTCGTCCTATGACTGCCAGTTACGTGAAGACAGATGAGACACAATCGTTGGTTGCGTGGAACAAATTAATCGATGAAATGATAGAACACTCGAAGACAATTCAAATATCTTAAGCGAGAATGTAAGTTCTCCTCGCGTATAGATAGTGTCCTCTTCTCTCTCGTAAAGTATTTAATTCATTAAGATTATTTACACGGCTAGGAACAAAGTGATATCGGGGGAAAGTGGAGCAAGACGGAACCAACCGGGCCGATGACGGAACGTGAACAATCTTCGGAAGCGCCAGCACTTTTTCCCTAGGAACATAGTAAGTACTGAGAAGTGGAGGCTACCCCGGGGAGTACGGTCGGTACTCCAGCGAGTTACTCGAAAGCCCTCCGCCATCCTTTTTTCCCCTCCGTCGTCCGTTCTCGACCGCGAGAGACTCAAGGAAAGATTTTACACTCGGACGGAAAGGCAGAAGGCGGCGCCGGTTTGTACGACGGTTTTGTTGAACCAACGGAATCCCTCTGTTAACACGCGACTTCTTTCATGTTACAAACGAAAACACTCGTCATCGAAGCGACTTCATCCACGCCTATTTCATAAGCTTATATCACGAATCGATGAGAAGAGCGAGAAGTAACGAGTATCAACAATGCAAAACGCGATATACTTTGTTGTAGTTTGAGACGATATGATTTATATCAAGCAAAATCGATGCGATCATAATTACGTGCCTTAATTACAAAATCGTGAGCTTGTATTGTGTGAAATGTGTGTCGAACGCTGTACCAAATTTGAGTCCTAATCAAAACAAGACCTTCGTTACATTTATGCAATTTTGTGCGAACGTAGCGACGTAAGATCACGTGTGTCTGATTCGAAAAAGAAAATCGGGTTTCTGTTCAGGCGAAGAAAAACCGCCGGGCTAACGAGAAGTTTAATCGCCATTGATCGAACGTGTTTATTGCTTAACGCATGTCCACATGCGTGCATGGCCAAAGATGGGCGTATTTATCGCAGTTCGCATCCCACGTGCAGCCTCATTCAAATTCCAACAATGCGGCGGCGCATAGGCACGATAGATCAGCGGTGCAGGATCGAAATTTGTGTATCCTTACGTGTACCCGCCGCACGAGCAGACGCGTGCACGTGCGTGCTCGCATGCAAGAGGCGAAGCCCGGCGGTTGACTTCGGAGGGATGGCAACTCTCGCCCCGAAGAAGACAGACGAGGGTGCACGGGATTACGAAGCGGTGATGAAAAGGGGCCAGGGAGGACCGAGAGAAAACGGCGGCTCCAATACGAGAAGCGTGAGTTCAAAGCATCAACCCCCGCAACAACGCGTCTAATTACTTGCTTCCTGCTTGACGCACGGCATGGCGAATTTACATCTTGTTTGTTCAAGCGGCGGTAGCGCTGTAAACGCCCCCGCCGTCGTCGCCGTCCAATGTAGATTGGATACTGCCTATAAACAAGCGATTGCCTTTGACTACGGAAAGTCCGGTACCGACGAGCAGCAATATCTTGCGCGAGCGGGATCGTGTCGTAGCTGGTGGGTCAACTTGCGAATAGAAAAGTAGCTGGAAATATTAGATGGAACGTCGAGGTTGCAACTTTGATGGGAAAATTTGTGGAAATGAATCTCGTGCGCTCGATAGAACATTGACCTAGAATGCTTCTAACGGTCAACATCAAAATGTAAAAAGTCCAGAAAATTAGATACCTAATTTTATAGAAGAAGTGAAACCTGCATGTACATTAAATATTTTTTTGTAGATATTTCTGAAAACATTGATGCAATATTTATGCAATTTTTCTTTAATATAAAGATTCGTATCTCCTCGCGTCATTCAGGCTATTTACGATCATTTACCGACAGCTATCGCTTCAACTACTTGTAAGTTAAACAAGACTCTATTAGAGCTTATAAATTCTCCATTACGCTGGATGGAAACGCGTGACTGCGCTTTCGAGGTTACACTCGAAATTGGCTTCGCGGTACACCGCCACTCTGTCCCTCGGTAACTAAGACGAGAGTCGGACAAGCTTGTCCATGCTCGCATTAAGGACAGGTTTACCGTATACGCGCCTTCGGTATTAAGCACGTGAGGTGAATAGGAACGATCACGTGGAAGTAAACGAGGAAGTACAATCGAGAAGAGAAATCCTTTTGCCATTTCGCGCCGGTGAAAGAGAGAGCAGTTCATTTAGACAGATCAATTGATTATCGGCGCAATGAAGAGTTTCAAGAAGCTTCAGGTCGCCATTCGTACGCCCCGCAGCTCTCCTGAGCGATAATAAATATTTCATATCGACGCAGCATCATCGAGAAATATTATCAGCATACTCTGATCAACAAAAACGCAATTAAACGTCCGTGCGCACTGTTGCTTCGTTGCTTATGTAAATGGCATCTTGCGAGAAAATCTTTCCTGCAGCGACGACCTTTACAGCATCGCCACGTTGCGCGTGATGGTTTTTCAGCAAAACGAAAGATATCCGAAATACTCGAGTTGATAAACCCGATAAATTATCTATTGTCTTCATTACTCACTTTGTGTCCAATGTGTACATCGCGATCAAGCTTATGTCAACCGGACATCGTGCTTTGCAACCCAGTAATTTCAGCAATTCGTCAAATCGTTCATTCCGTACGCGTCTCCTCATCGAAAATCGATTGAAAAAATTACGACGTTTCATTGAATCGCGATCACGCGATTAAATCTATGTCATTCGTCAATTGATTATTTTATTAAACCGATCAAAAGACAGAGAGATCGATCCATATCTCGTTTTCATATATTCCAAAGTGCATAAAGTCGTGTCGACATGTCGTCGAGAGCAACAACGTTGCCTTTAATGTAATGGAGAACATTATAGCCGATGCTCGAAGTAGCTTCTGGAAACATACGCAACGACGATCACGTGTACGGAGTGTCGAATCGCGCTGATGCATCCAGCGTTTGACAGACGCGTGTCGCAGAGGAACGAAAGCCGTACGAAATTCATCTCCCTTACGTTAGCCAGCACTTTTCATTCCCGGACTTTTGCCGTAAGGGCGTTGGACGCTCTTAGCAGATGCAACGTCAGTGGGATTGCGCGCTCGAGCGCGAGTGCCTTCATTTTTGCCCTTTTTGCCCCCTTTGACGATGCGACGCGCGTTCAAAGAAATTCTTCCCTCTCCCCACCTTACCGCCCACACCCCCGATTGCCCTCCATCCCTCCGATGTGGCGGGATGCACTCCCATCGCCGACGTGATGGGCAACGCTCGCGAGCATATCGCGTAGATCTCCAAGCGTAATGTCTGATGATAGATCTCGCGGAGGGACATAAAAAACAGTCGCGTATATAAGTATCGCGCATCCTTGATATTGTCTGCTTTCTTGCTTTACTACTCTATGCCGCGAAATCCCGTCTTTACTCGATTTACGCGAGGCACCCTGCAGTTTTGTATAATGTAACGCGCGCGCTGGCGCGCTGCAGATTGCGATATTCTCTCTCAAAGGATCCTCCTCTTGCCGGCCAAGTTGGAAGAACTGAGTAACGAAGCTCTCCGGTGTAATCAATGTAAAAAGTTTCTACACAGAGACACCGGTTGATGCAAGCTGATCCGTGAGCTTATATCATTGCACTCGGCACGAACGAAATCCGATATTTAGCAAGCAGGACATGAGAAGAATCATAAAGAATCGTGAAACTAAAAAGATTCCCAATTTTCCGATTGATCCGCGATCGATCCACGCCATTCCTAATTCACAGATGAGATAATACGGGAGCGAATCGCCAAATTTGAAGAATTTTGCGATGCTATAAATTTGCAACGCTGTGTGTACGAGTCATGCCGAAATTGACCACAGAATTTGAGAGGATTGCAGAACGGGCTAGACAAATCGCGACGTCAATGTCATTTGACACATTCGGTGTAATATGTTGACACGGTTTCATATTCGAAACGTGCACATTAGAGGGTTAATCGGTTTAACGTCATGTCTTTCGCGCGGATCCCGCATGGGCGGCATGGCGTTCCTCACCGCAATGGCCCACGTGCGCAATACAGAAATCAATTTAAATAATATCCGACACATGACAATATTCTCATTATTATCTAATTCAGCGATATTACGGCACAACAATGTGCGATGCGGCTCGCGAGAACGAATCCGCGAAACAATTCCGTCCCAACAGGAGTCTACGATCAAAGCACGCATACTCGCGCGATTTATCCGCGTGAGTCGGAGCGAGTGTGCGATGCAGTTCGTCCGATAATGTTACCAACGTTTGTCGACTGCGACAGTACATGGATAGCATGAGCACCGATAACTTCAGCCGGTAAGTTTCCTGATTTCCCAGTAGCGGAACGCGAGAGTCGGCGGTCTTAAATCACGCCAGAAATTGACAAACAGTTGATACCCGATTCGCCTCTTGCCGCCGCTGAGAGAAGCGATAGTTCCGATCGAAGAAAGACAGAAGGGAATTGTCAACGTAATAACTTTTTCTGATCGGCGAGCACGGTTGTTCCAATCGCCGAGCTGTGTAAAAGTACTGTTTACCGAAGCTATTTGGCAAACAAAAATGAAACACGGCGGAACAGAAAAATACATGCTGATAGAAAAATACACGAATGATTGCTATTGCCAATATTATTTGCGTCGTTTAATTATGATTGCGAATACTTGACTTGCGCGAAGGCAATTTCTGACCGTCCGAATGGCATTTTTCGATTTAATGAAACCCTATCGCCGATAAAGCACTTGATAAAACATAAAAGCGCGACTGATTCGCGCAACTCCATCAAAATTAATTACTCTATATTTCCTCCTATTTCACTATCGAGACGAAATACGACATTTAGCACGCAGGACATGAAAGGAATCATAAAGCATGAAAAGATTCCTGATTTTCCGATTGACTCGTGATCTGCGCTATTCCTAATTCACGCACGGGATAGTGCGGAATTCCAGTAATGTTCAGTGAAAGATAAAATTTGCAATGTCGTCTTTTCGGTTTAATAACCAGAACATTATGCGATTATTCTACAGTTCTTATTTACCCTATAGTTGTTCAGCCATCCTACTGGGTCTATTTTCCCTCTCAATGATCCATCAACGGTGCCATCTCTCATGGCACTCACTCACTCGCGGAAATGTGGCACTCACTTGCAAACACGTGATTCGATCGCGGAATAAGATACAGCACTTTTAATGTTCATTCGCGAAAATACGATTCGATCACGGAACAAAGTACAGTGTATTCGCAGCGATTAATTACTAATGTGCGATCGACTGTTACGAATAAACTATCATCGCTCTTCCATCAGTAAACGCTGTTCGTATGAATTGATGCTTTATAATATTAATAGTAAGTCTTGATTATCAAAAATGATCTTCTCAGCACAAACTGAAGTTAGCTTGAAGTCGGCGCTAAGCGATAGAACGATCCACATCTGTACTGCGCTTACTGTACCGCGTAGAAACAAAAAAACCGTGACTGTCTTAGGAATGACGTGACAGGGATGTATTCGAGCCAGCGAATAGCGTTATTTGACGTGCAGCAAAAGATATAATACTTCTGAGATCCTGAGTATATCTCGATTCTAAACTAATTACGAACAAAAGCGATTAATATCGTTTTCCCAGTCTCCGAATGATGTGAAAATTTATGTATTATTTTGTTGTCCTCGAGCCGAGAACGTTAAGTAAATATGTATCTAAATTCGTGAGAAATTCAAAATGTCATTCAAAGCATGATATTTTCGTACGCAAGCGAAACAACGATTATCGTTTGTAATTAGCACGCAGCAATAATCTGTATTTTTTATCCCCGATTACTTTGACTCTCATTATGAATATAGAAACTTTCCAAAGTATCTGCTACGATAAATTATTCACAACATGATACACGCGTCTATAAATTATTAGTTCGCGAATCAAAACTTAACACATAGAATGCATAATCATTAATTATAATAATCATTAGAAATGATCACGTGCGGTATGTCCTCTCATACTTCATCGCAAATAATAGCAAAAATAAATGAGATAAAACGGTCACCAATGTCCGTCTGGACATTATCGAGAATGACACGATTATCACGATATTATAAAAATAAACTCGAACTCGAAGAGCTCTAAAGCTGAATGCTTTTAATCCTTCCTACAAGAAATATCAAGAATTTCTATCAATTATCAAACGAAATGAATTATCACTTCTCATCAACTAAAGAAGTTATTGATTGAAGAATTCTAAAGCTGGCATTAAAATACTAATTGGATAACTTTAGAATCAATTTTCATATTATAAATAGATAAAGTCCTTTTCCTTTACGATAAGGCCACTTATGGAGCAAGAAAGAACGCATCACTAGAGAAACGAATAGCGCAACAGAAAACGGACAACAATGAAATTCGATTCAACTTCACGTACCTTTTTCAAGAGTGAATATGCATGCGGAACTAGATGTTCAACCAATTACACGCTATTTCACTGGCAATGTAAATTTAACAACACGGTAAAGTACACATGGTAAAGTACGATAATACGTTCAAAGTTTTAGTATGGCGCGCGATACGCGCACTTTACGCGTGTCCTACAAATAACACGTGCCATTGCGTTAATATTAATTTCGCCAGTTTCGCCGATAACCCAATTTTTATTCCCCGATAGTTCAGTTATTATACGTTTGTCCTGTTATTGCGAATTAGCGGTCGTTAATTAAGTTCCGCACAAATAAATCATGTTTGTGCGTTTATTATTATTATTATTATAAAGATGCCATCAATTTTGTCTGAACACGTTTAATTATTGGCTCGTTCGTTATCTCTCACTGATGCGCGTTCCGTAAAATCGATTCTCTATGCGCAATCGAGAAACTTCTCGTCCGCAGCATTCGATTCATTGTTTACCTCTTTGAGGCAAGATTGGTCTCTGCTTGATAAAATTTCTAAAGATCCCGAGTGGTCCCATCGCTTTTCTCATTAATATTTGGAGCCGGTCCCCGTATCCAGATCTTTAATTGAAATATCAGACACAGGGGAAGGCGAGGCTGGGTCGAGAAGCGGAGGAGGGAAGGAGGGCTGATCGGTAAGCTTCGGTTATCGCGAGAACACGACATTTCCTTTTCCATCAGAGCGCACCGCGTAATCCTCCGATTTTCATTCGGTTGATTTCAACCCGGAAAATGACATGCGAATGCGCAAGTTTCTTCTGCAAACTTCATCGAGAATTGGAATTAAGACATTATATAGAAATGGATTAAGGAGTTTAATTAAGTTGATTCAACGCCGGCGCCACAAAATTTCGCAACCCTCTCTCGTCGGATTTGTGGATTGCTCTTTATCGTAGACTCGCTTCCAGGACTGATCTCGCGACTCTCGCGTTCGGCAATCGCGAATTTCATAGTTCGCATCGATCGTTTCCTTCCCTTCGTGATTGAGAAAAAAAGAGAAATGATCGCAGACATGCTCGCTGGATCAAGCGCTAAAACGTTACTTCACCGAAGAATACCATCGAGACAAGAAATTATATAGCGCTCGCAAATATAATCTTCTACATTGATGAATTGCTCGAGATCCGCGAGATTGATATCCGTGATTCGTCTAATTCACTATACGACAATCGTTTTCTTTCGACAATGAAACAATTCCCTGCTTCTTGTGGCGTCGCGTTCGCTCGCTACAACATTCGTTCAATCTTCGCGGTTGCATCGGAATTTCAACGTTACGAGCGTGGGAAGAGGGCGAGCAGAGAGAAGGAGGGCAGTTCGTAAATTTTCTGCCTTGTTTCTCGCACGGCGAACAAAATCTGGCGTTTGGCCGAACCTAATCTAAAAACGATGGCGGTACTCAATGTAACAGTCCCGGATTTTCTTCGGTCCTCTGCCGTTTTACGATCCGCTCTGTCCTCTCTTTCTCCGTTTCTTTCTCTGACTCTTCCTTTCTTTCTCCTTCTGTCTTTCGTTCTCTCTTTTGTTCTTTTTCTTTCTTTCTTTCTGTCTCCCTCTATTCCTCTCTTCCTCGCTTCGCGAGCGCGATTTCATCTTATATCCGGCGGGATTAGAGAACCTCTGCCCCTGACCGTTTCATTACTCATCCTATACGCGTCCCGAGACTCTACGTGTTCGTTCGGTTTGTCTCTCTTTTTTTCAACCCCGTTCCTACCTCCGCATCCCCCTTCGCTCTTTTTATATTCTCCAGCCCACTTTGTCCCCTTTCGGTCCTCTCTCGTCTTCTATTGCTGAGCGACTTCGCAATATTGTAATGTGAAGCACAATACGTTGCCTTCTCGAAGAGACGCGCCGCCATGAAGACGGAGACGGGCGTAGGAAAAGATTAAAAAGGGGTGTAATACGTCTTGCGCCCCGGAGAGAGGACGTGCACACGCTGCGCGCGTAACGAGTATACGCGCGAGTATGGCGTAAGTGAGATTAAATGATCGATTCCACGGAATTAAACGTAAGAACGCTCGCGCCTTCAATGTGAACTTATATTTTCCGCCTCGTTGGCGCCGAATCGCAGGCCTCACACAAACGCGTATAGAAAACATGGTAGGATCATTGGCTTCCCTTCGAGAGGATCATCGAGCCATATCGCGATTGCAAATATCACTCTGCCGACAAGCAGCGAAATAGCGGAACAACTTCGCGAAGAGGCAACTTCGCAGACCGAACTGATATCACGCGCAGAAGATCGACGCGGAAGCTCGAAACGTAGACTAACGAATTTCCCTTTTCTTTCAATAATCTCGCTTACGAGTATTCATGATAGAAATATGCCAGTAATCGGCGATACATGGGAATCGCTATCTGAAACGACACGATCTTGAATTACGGAGTTCGAGACTGTCGACGTCTCCGAGGAGCAGTTATCGTTTGCTCGGAAAGTCCCATTTCCGCTCGCGAGATCGCCACGACCGCGATTCCGATTCGGTTAGGCGTCCGTATAGGCGTATACACAGCTGCATACTCTCACCGTGCCCTATTGGTTTCTTATTGTCACCTGCGCCAAAAGCTCATCTCGTAAATGGATCAAGTGCGCGAAACATTTCTCGGATAGAACCTGGGATGGAATGAACACTCCGCCCCCGACAGAAGCGTCCCTGCTCGCGCAAAATACGTTTCCACCACAACGGATTTGTCTCCCCGAAAGGTGTTGTATCGCGAAGCTGGATCGTAAATATTATGGGATTCGTCGCGATCGTCGTTGAAAGAGAGACAATTGTCAAAACCGAATAACTCGCGTCATCATTAACAATGATTTCACGAGCGCTCGGAAATGAAAATTTTGCCGGTATGAAATTCTGTTCTCCTCTCCTTCTCAATTCCAGAGAAATATTGTAGGATCCAAATATGGATCCAATGGAAATTATGATGGAAATGACGGGTTTTCGATGTCTCATCTTGAAAACAAAACAAAAAAGAACACTTTACTCTTCTCTATAATATATGTCTATATGTCTATATGTCTATATATCTATATATCTTCTATATAATGTCTCTCAGGATTAGTTCTCTGATCTGACTAACTGATCTCGCTGACTCGCAACTCGCAGCTCAGAGTTCTTCGCTCGCGGTCTTCACAGTTCGCTCGTCTTGGCACGATTTATGCGCCCTTCGATTCTTCAAAGCAACTCTGCCGCGCATGACGTACTTAATTTTAAGATGTTTCACGTTATTGCACGACAACAACTCCCGGAACACTTGTATTGGTCAATCGCTGCATATTTTTATCTAATCCGGATTAACTACATCATTTTATAAGTTCTTGAGTGTCAATGATTTTTCCTTTCGCGGCTGCCCTTTCCTCAACGCGATGTATTTACACACATATACGTACATACAAACAACGCTTAAACGACTTGTAAACTTTTGATGCGCATCGATTTTTGATGCGCATAAATAATGTCAAAGTCTTTTTCCTTCTATCCTACAATATTAAAACTTAAAAATAAAATAATCGCGAAAATCAGAAAAACGTAATCTTGCTTGTAGTTTATAGTCTTCAACGTATATATCTCTCGATGATCGTCGAACAGAGAAGCAAAGTCCTGAGATAACAAATCACTGTCCTTCCGCATTAAAGTAATCAAGATTCATGGTATCCGCTATATCGCAGAAAATTCTACGAATGCAGGTGCTTTAATTGTTACACGGTGGATCGGGAAAAAAATTTCATAATGGAGAGCATGTATAAAATGGGAAGATCTCGTAAATATTGATCTTTTTCTAATTTAGCGCTAAGTTTGCGCGCGAAGCTGGAGTAACCTTTAACGCGACTGGGAAGCGCAACGAATTCTCGACCACCGATTATAATGCTCGCTGACCAGAATCTCATTAGCTGTGTCGTAAACTCATCTAGCAATTCGCAAAGTATCCTCGTCTAAAATATATACGTTCGCGTATATAATCGTGTAAGCTGCCCCTGTTAATCCACGGAAAACTCGTCCACTTGCTACAATTTATATTATCTTTATATTATCCTTAAATAAACACAAAACTCGCATGCTGTTTATCAGTACGTGAGATGAACGTACAATGTCTAATTAGCCACGGCTGAGTCAGCGTGGTTGTAATCTCTCTCGTCGATGGAAACATCGAGACGCCCACGACATCGAAGTTGTACATGACACGTAAGTGACAGCACAAGAGGAGGGCGTGAAAAAATGGATTAATCGAGCAAGGGGGCAGCTGTCAGGAGCCTGGCGAGAAACATTAAACTCGCCAGCATTAGACCGCGCTAGGGAGAATGCAGCGACGACAAAATCAGCCGTATCTTGCGATCCGGAACAAAACATTCGCAAGAGACGAGGATTCACGGACCGCGCGTCATATGGCGGCGGCTTTTCCGTACCGGAAACTCGGCCAGGGTTCGCGAAATTAGCCGCAGATACCGGGGATTCCAGTTGCATAAGCGCCGCCGCAAGAACCCGGGACTGGCGAGAGGGATGAATCGCGCGAGGTGGCGGAATTACGGCGACAGGTCTGCAAGTGGTCCTCACTTCCTCACGAACACGATGATTTTCTTTTCTCTTTCCTTTCTTTTTTTCCCTTTTTTTTTTATGCGCGAGATTCGCGCATAAAGCGAGGAAGCCGAGAATCCGCAGAGTCCGGCAGGAAACGTGACCGAGCGGAGAGAAAACGAAAGTTTCGGCTCGCCTGCCTCCGCGCGATGCGTAACTTGGAAACTGTTTGGTATTTCTGAACTTTCTCTGAAAGTTCTCTGTAAAGTTTGCTAATCAGAAATGAATGTCTCCGTTGGCGGTTTCCCGCTCGGCCGCGGTTAATAATTTTCCGGCATGCTCGGCCGTGCGGATTACGGCGAGGTAAGGAGACGTCAAAGGGAACGGGTATTCCCCTACGCGCGATACGTGGCTTTAAAAAATTCACAAGCATTTTGCCAGCGCGAAATTTATTCCACGAGGTCTCCTGATAACTTCGGGCCCTAAGTTTCATTTTCGTGACTCGAGTTCCGCCAGCCGCCGCATAAACCGTCTCTGTAACCGTGCCGGCGTGCTGTAGAACAGAACGCAAGGAAAAGAGGGAATCGAAAGAACAGAGACGAGAGATAGAAGCGGAGCAAGTGAGAGAAGAAGACGAGGAGAAGGTAGAAGATGGTGGAATGGCGGGAAAAGAGAGGAGAAGCGGGTAGTAAGGCTCTTGCAAAACATACGCGGCTGAATCTGACACATCCTCTGGCAGTCTGTTGGGTTTTCCAGGATGGCAAGGGGGTGTACAAATCTAGACGGTTACTTACTGACACACACAGCATTTTGCTGTCGTCTACCGAACTTTCTCTCGCTCTTGCGCGAACGTAGCGTGCAGGAGCGCGAGCCACCCTCGCCGGAGACTCCCCCTCCGCTCCCGGAGCTCGTTGCCTCTCATCCTCTCATCCTTCGTCTCACCCCCGCGGTATTGTATTGTGTTAAAGCCGCGGCTCGTGTTGCGGCTTGACAAAAGCAGGCGCAGGTCCTACGATACCGCGCTACGTCCCTATGCTCCGCGTGGCCTCCTCCCTTTCTCGTCATCCCCCTCGTAATCCCGCCGCCAATGTGCTCGCGCGCTCCTCTCCGTCGCGGAGACCAGGTCACGTATTGTATAATTCACAGAGTAATTTAAACCGCAAATGACGGATATTCTCGGTGTCCGTCTGCGTCTCTGTACTTCGTCTGGTCGATCATCGGAACCGGACCGAGCCTGTTTGTGCGACAAGCGCGACAGGCGAATTAATGTGAATAATAACGAAACGGCGCAAACACGAGCGCGCTTGTGATCGTGAAACCGATCGAATTTACATTGTATACTTTATTCCATACTTTGATATACGTAGAGCACAGCATATAAATTCTTCCTCTCTCTTTCTCTTTTTATCCGCCTATTTTTATACCTTCCCACGACATAATTTTCAAGAAACCATTTTAATCGCGCCCCCATATCGCTCGAAAATAGATATCGTTTTAATATTTCTGCACCTGCGCGCTCGCGAGAGAAACGTATTCTTTTGTATATAAAATTATACTTTAAAATAAGTCATACACGCACACGCATACACGTACACACGCGCAATGTGCCCAACAATATTTGATATCGCGAGAATAACGCGGCAGAAAAAATAAAATGTGCATTTCAACTTAAATCTGCCGTGCATGAATATTGTCTAAGTTTCACTTTTTTATGCCGACACGCCAGACTTTTAAAAACTTTGGTTTTCCGAAGTTTAGGGAAACAAGATTCCTTTTTCCTCGTTCGCTCATTCCCTCGTTCGCGGGAATGTTCTCATTAGAAAGAAAGATATTACAGTATCCGTGAAAGGTAGAAGAGACTTTTCTGTGCTACAAATGTCATCGCAAAGATCGTGCACTTCGATACGGTAATATGATTAATTCTTTTGTTGGACTAAGCTTACAATTAGCAGAATTTAGTTTCCACTCGTCGCCTTCCTCATTCCCATCCTGTCGTCAAGTTTCAAGATGAACTGCCGTGACTTCATCAAAAGTGCTTCCAACCCTTATCAGACGCATCTGACTCTGACACGTGATTCGAATATACGCCGCTCATCTACGAGATGTCAACGGACCCCCTTTAAAGTTATGACATGCTTCTATTAGACATCTACGGAATCGCCTCGGAAAATATGTATCGTAAAGTGACGACATGCTCGTACATCGAAAGCTGATTCGAGACAATTCAAAATTTAACTGACTAAGTTTAGCAAGAATTTGAGTGATCGAGTCGTCGTGACAAAATTGCGGAACAGATACCGATAACGGAACGATACGCTGAGAATCAATGCTCCTTTACATCGAAAAGCGCACGAGCGATTTGGACATTCGATACATGGGAGATGAATGGAAACGGTAATCATTTGTGATGTTCGTTATCTGTTATTTTGTATGCTACAGAGACCTGTCTGTGAACGATCAAAGATCGTTCAAAGAGCATTCGCTGGAAATTATTCTTAATAGATCCCGCGTAGACGGGATCTCGGCCTGAGAGGCATCTTTCGCGAGCAGCAGACAACGTTCGCACGCATTCTCTTTGGCCTTTACAGAGCGACGTGTACGAAGAACGTACATATACGTGCTCGAAAAATTGCCGCTCACGTATGAACAATACACGTGATACATTATCGTCAACTGAGTATTTGATAACATCGAATGCTTCAGATAGTTTATTATCAAATTTACTATCGACAAGTATTTGTTTTCTTCTCGATAAGTTCTTCATCAGTTCTCTCTGAACCTTGATTGAAAGATATCCTAATGTTATACAAATTAATTCCTTATTCTGAAGAAGCAAACAATTTATTTGTACAACCTAAATTTTTATTTCTACAACGACGAAGTAAACATTTAAAGTATCTCCAGAGAAATAGAAATAATATATAAGGTCTTAGAAAGGCATTTTCTATTTATTTATTTATGAATAATTTAGTAATAAACGAAATCAAGTTCAATGATGTATTATTTACCAAACAGCTAAAAGAGGTATCGATGTCTATAACGCGATGTTGGTTTGTGCGTGATTCGTGCGTTTTGAAATATATCATACAATACTTGAACATTAGTTACATCTTTATCTTTAAATAATTTTATCTTCATAAATTTATCATTTTACAACAAATGGCATTTTATGTACATTAAAAATGCAATGTTTCTAAAATATAAATTGTGATAGTTTGAAAAATTCTCGTATTACTGTAATAAATTTCATTAGAAAATTTAGAGAACAGAAAATACATTCGCGTATCATACGCATTGTACGCATATTGGTATCGATTCGTCAACGATTCGATACTCGCGCTTCGTCGATCGCACAGCGATCACATTTTATTGGAAACGCAGCAAAAGAGCTAACGAAAGGCTTTTCATATCTCGGCTGCTCTTACAGGTCTAAGCAATAACAATGCCCTGCTTAAATTGTATTTACGACAGTTATATGCGAGAAAGCTTTTGTCCTCGACGTGAAAGATGTTCCTCTTTGCTAATCGATAATGCACGGCGTCAGAAACTTTTAATTTATGCCGCGCCGCGATCGCATACGATTATATCTCGCAAATTGTAAAAAATTCTAGACAATATTATAAATATAATATCGTAGAAAGAAAATATATCGAGATTGAATTAAATGAATTAATTAAACAATTAATTAAAATAATTGATGAGACTTTTTTCATTCGTATTCTCGAATTTATCCAAAAATATTCCGTGCGATTAAAATTCCGTAAACGAATAAAAGTTAGCAGACGACGGTCTGTTGACAATTTTTAAAGAGATTAAAAGTATTTCACATATTAAACATCCTTCTCTTATCTATCGTTACAAGATTCAGTATTGTTGAAGGTTTTATCTCGTCTAAAACTTTAACTTGACGTATATGTTTTATTTTCTCTCCATTTAATTTCTCTTATAAATCGGCATGATATACGCAAAGCAATCGCAGCCGCTATAGATTGCACGACAGGAGGCTATCAATCGGACTAACGTAATGTTTTACGTTTTCCGAGAGACAGAAAAATTTTCTTTGAAAATGGGACAGCGATATTTCTTCGTTTCCAGCAACAGCGTTACGTTTACGCTCAACTTGGAATCTCTTCTTGTAACGAAAAGAGGAAGGGCGAGTCATATGTCGAAGGTAATGGTGCGTCAGTGAGTGATTCGTTTCACACCCACTCGTTTTTCCGTACGCTTATACTTTTCCGCTGGTTACTCTTTACTTGTCTCCGGCGTGTCTAAATATTTTATATCTGAAACGCCGGCGCGCCCTTAATGCACGTTGTAGTTGCCGCATATTCCCGTATCAATCTCGCAGGAATACCGCGAATTGTATTGAATCTCGTTAAAGTTAAAGTTACACGCACAGAGAAATGCATGGAGAAATTGGACTTGCACAACGCGATCGGATTCCCGTTCGCGATCAAATAAAAATTCTTCCTTTTCTACCTGCCTGTAAATTCCATTATCAGCTTCGCGGCATACACGAGCACGCAGTATCGCACGGTTTGCGCATACGTACCATATTTCGCGCATTATTCGTCTTTCGCTCATTTTCGAGTGCGCTGCAGCCAAATTTACGAGCATTCTTCGACAGCGCGTCCGTTATCGGCGATAAAGTCATGACGATCTTTCGGAATAGATTCGGCGAATCACGTATCGCTCGTGTGAATGCTGCTTTTGTGCTCTCGACGAAATATAAAAATAAGGTTTGCGTATCGCGCGCGCGCACACACGCGAGGTTTGAATTATTTCTGCCGCAAAGCTGAGTGAGAAGCACCCGACCAATGGACAACCCGTTCACTTATTTACTGTGGCCCCAAGCAAACTGATCGTGGAACATGTATTGAATCTTTTATACGGACCGCCCTATCTTTTTTCCCTTGCTCGAGTTCTCTTTAAAAATTCCTGCGCGAGACCGGTGGCCTCGATTCTTCCCTTGAAAGATTGAACGGCCGTTTCGCGTCCACGAACGAAAGTGTTCCTGGCCAAAGATGCGCGGGATCGTGACTCTCGTATTGCTATCAGTTTCACTGTTCCGCACTTTCCACGACGTCTGCGGATACAGCATCCTAGGCATTTGCCCGAGCCCGAGTTACAGCCACCAACAGCCCTTTCAAGCATTGATGAGAGCATTGGCAGCTCGTGGCCACACCGTTACCGTCTTGTCGACGATTCCCTTAAAGGTACGTAGATCCTCGTGTCTCCGTCCTTGCCTTCAGTTCAGCTTGTTTATGCCGTGATTATACCGCGATTACAAATCGACGTCATTTTCGATCTGCTCGTTCACGCTGCGAAACAACTGGATCGCGATAATTTCACTTCCGATACGGGTCATTCCGAATAATATATTCGAAGAGATCCAGAGAAATCGGCGTTTACGGCGATCTCCTCTTTGGTTATCTCCAAATCACGATGAACCTTGCGAACTTTCCGCCGCGTTTCGCAAATACTTTCTGATTCCGTCAATCCATAACATAACGAGATCAAGAACCGTTGAACCGCGGTTAAACAGTTTACGGTATTATATCTTTTATAATGCTACATCGAATTTCGTTTTCGATAAATTACCGTTTAAAATTAATTTTCACTCATGAAATTGTGGAATATATATACATGTATGTTCGATGCCTTCTCTCTTTGCGCTTCTTTTTCCCTTCATCATTTCGCTTTCTTCATTTCTGCATGCTTTTTCATCCCGCTCTCAAGTCCTCTTAGATCGTTCCTCTGACGTTTTATTCTCTCTTACTATTCGCCGTCTCATATACCGCTTCAACCCTCTCCCCGTGCTTTCTCTCATCCTTCTCTTCTCTCTCTTTCTAAACTCGAGTTCAAAGTTACGCAAACTTCGTTTAGCTTCAATTTACTTCCACTAACATTTCTCTTTGCTGAATGTATCTTCTCACGGCTTGATGGTCCTGTTTCTTTCGCGGCGAAATTAGGGATTAAATTGTTCACGTAAACCGGATAAAACCTAACTAACGAAAGAGTAATTGCTTTGCACACAAACTGTCGTGGTACTTTATCGTGGTACTTTTTCCCTCTTAAAGATCCGATGGTTATCGATACAATCGCTTTCTCGCAAACGCAAAATGCAAAATCGATACGTAAAATCGTGCTTTTAATATTTCATACATAATGCATATACCCATCAAAAATATCTTACGAGAAATCCTTTTAAATACTTTTTCCATTTTTTTTCACTCTCAAGAATTCTCCACCGAATTATGAAAACGTTGATCTATCGTTCTCCTATCGGAAGACTGATTGTACAGGATTAAGGTATCACATTTATCGTGTTTTATACAAATCGATTTTTTCTCAAATCTTGCAGATTAATAATATCAAGTTTTATCCTTGACAGACATATGGGAGCCTATGCGTTACTCCATAAGAATATGGAGGAAGCAAACGAATTATGCAGGGAGCAGTTGTTCAGTTCCGCCATCGACGAGCTCGTAGCGTAATAAGTTTATTTTAATCCAATGCAACAAGTCCATCCATAATTTTTCAAATGTTCAAAGATACCTTCTCTGGAGCGTTAATTAGGTCAAAGCGTTAATCGCGAGATGACACGAAACTATACGATTTGAATTACAGACGTATTTCCATCGTCCAACATAAATACGAAGATAAGAGATCGCAGCGACTTCAATAGTCCCACGACTTTTCTGCTAAAACGAATCTAACTGGCGTTTGCTTACAGAAGCAACAAGACGTTCGACGCAGTCATTATAGAGCAATTATTGTACCAGTGTTATTACGCTCTCGTAAAGCACTACAACTTTCCGCTGTTGATGGGATTTTTGAGCGTAGGCAGCCTACCCTACGTAATGGATTCCGTGGGTGAGCACGTGCGTGCCAACGAGACGGCGCGATTTCATCGGCCTATGAATTTTATTGCTTACAAAAGTCGCCCAACCCAGGACGACAATTCCAGGAGTATTCCGAATCGGGAACAGTCGTTTCGCGACGTCTCTCTCTCTCTCTCTCTCTCTCTCTCTCTCTCTCTCTCTCTCTCTAGGGAGTTCGCATCGCCCGACAGGGTGCTACCAGGACTGCGAACGTCGTTACCGCGCGCGGAAATTGACGTAAATTGTTGGTAAAGCAGAAAGTGCGAGCAATCGGAGACCGGGTCTTCGAGGAAAAGGATAGATTACTCGGTAGTGCTTTAACTTGTACCAGTCCAAGCACGAAGGAGCGACGGAGAAAAAAAGATGGCAAGGGACGACACGCCGGTTCGCCGCCATTCGATTCCTTTACTTCGACGTAATTGAAGATACCCGAAAGTACTCTCCCGGATGAACGTAATAGACCGTGAAATGGATCGCCTTGGCTGCTACTAAAATATTTCAATTAAAGCCGAGCAAGGGAAAACGTATGCGTATCGAGCGTTCCCGTTCATTGATCTGATCCGATTACCGCGCAGAGTTTTCGAAGAAGTCCGATAGCCGATTGTATTACACGTCGAATTTCCGTCTGCCGAAAAGCTTGTCGTACTAGTAATACCCTCGACGATCCGTCGGTGTGAAAGCAACGAGAAAAGAGGAATAGTCGAAAGGCGAACTTAAAAAGCATCGCGCGCGGGATATTTCCCTCCGTCTTGATAACATAGAATTTCCGTATAAAGGAAATTTTACATACGAGAAGTGCTATATTGCTCTTACAACTTTTTCATTTCACGTTTGAATACGCTTCTTTTTGACGCAGACGAGAGAGAGAACTGATACTTTAATATTCTTTTCGTTTTTATGTTTTATGCAAAAATTCTATTACTACTTATACGGTCGGCAGGAAATCCAGATGATCCCAATATAAATCCGGATATGGCGTATCCATTCACCGACCGAATGACAATCGACGAACGTATATGGAATATCCTTTACACAACGTGGACAAGATTGTATTACCAATATTGGCATCTGCCAAGGGCTCAACGCATTGCTAACGAATGGGCGCCTGGCACATCCGTCTATGATATCGATAAGAATTTCAGTTTGGTGATTCTGAGCAGCAATCACGTGTTCGGTTATCCAAAACCATTACTGCCACATGTGATTGAAGTGCATAGTTTGCAAATTTCGGAAGAACCCGAACCCTTACCCGAGGTAAGAAAAAAATATATGGTTTTCACGAAAAGTGATGCCTATTTATCGTAAAATTTCTGTAATTTTAATGCTACTTTATGTTATCAGAGAAAAAACGTTCCAAATCTTCCAGTATCAGGAAAATAATACATCTAGATAATAAATCTCCCCCCTTTCTCTCTCTCTCTCTCTCTCTCTCTCTCTCTCTCTCTCTCTCTCTCTCAAATATTAACGTAAAATTAACGTAAAACTTTATCACAATGGCACAAAGCTATATCTATGATATAATCTCACGTTTCATAATATAGCTATATCAATGATATAATCTCACATTTCATAATATTTTAAATGTAAAATTGTAGAGAAAGCTAAACAGTCATTCTTTGAGATTTTATTCCCATTAATTTCAGACAATCTTTAATATCGCGCGTTTGTACAATAAATGTAAATTACAAATATATAATAAAATCGAACGAGTTATCGGGTTAAACAAAGAACGGATGTTTAATAATATTTTCTATATATTCGGAAATCCGGAATTGGTGTTTTTGCACCAATTAAATCTTCGCCTCTCTCACAACTCCACGTATATTTCGAAAAGGCGAAATTATATGTCGTACGAGAATGATTTCTCGTGGGAAAGTACCATTCTCACAGAGATGACCGGTAATGGTGGAAGTTTACCAACGACTCAGCGCAGCGACGTAAAGGTAAACGTCATTGCTATTTACCGCGAACCGTTGTAAGTCTCCCAAGGACCGACAAGAAAAATATTGGCGGAGTACTTGGCGTTAAAGATCCTTCACATAGAAAAAATAACCACGTGGAATCGTTTCCCGTATAATATCGCAGTAGAGGCATTTATATTAACGGACACCAGTCGAGTATAGAAAATCATCGATCATTGAAATAAACTCGTTTATTCGATAATTCAATAGCAGCGAAATATTAATGAAGCATGGATGTAACTACTCGATCGTTTTTTTAATACCGAAATCCCGCACACGTGAAACATCACAATCATGCATTCCTGATTTCTTGAAAATCTTGAAACTATCAAGAATCTTTATAGATAAATTACGGATAAACTCGAAGGTAAAATCCTACGGAACGTTAACATCTATCATGATAATATCGATAATACCGAATCAGATATCAAATTTTTATTAAGAATTAAGTATATTCGTTAAACAGAGGACTACGAATTAACAAAAATTATTTGAACATTTCTTTATCTCGTAATTCTATTTTGTTTATCTCGTGATTCGGGATTGAAGTTATCGGATTATCAGTGTGAGAATAAAAAATAACTGCAGTTACCACGTGATCCCGAACGATGCCGAGACGCGGAACGTGACCGCAACAATGTGTGCCTGTCTTTATACGCATACAACCGAATCGAAATCTGTGAACAATTGTAATTAATAGGATAAAGCCCTCGGCTACATATTGTGCATATGGAACCACCATCGCCATGTCTGCCATAAAAGCCGGCGGAGGTTTCGCAATTAACAAAGGAAGTTGTGTTATCAGTAATATCAGTCGCGCTAATAGAGAGAGAGAAAGAGAGAGAGAGAGAGAGAGAGAGAGAGAGAGAGAGAGAGAGAGAAAGAGAGCACGATCGGTTCCATTTACGTCCCACTAGCAGTCTCTAACGTAATTTCATACACGAGAAGAGTACATTGCGGATAGAAAATGCTTTCACAAAACAGCAACGCTATGATGATAAAGTGGCATTCGATGCGATTGCAACCAGTGAAACGCAGACCTGTTTCGTTAACCGAATAAAAAATCGAAATTGTATATCGCGAATGCCTTGGTAATCTGCTCTTTGGTAATCTGAAAACCGATTAAAGGCTAATTTGCAGAGTTAATCATTATATGAGTTCTTAAGCAAATATAATTCGTTGCCAGCGAATCTTTTCATAGACGCGTTGTTTGATGAATATGATTCAAAGGACATCACGACGATTGTCGCGTTCTTTGATTCTTATTAGAATACTTTGACATTTTCGAAATTTTCATTCTTGTCTCAGGATATCCGAGTGTTCCTGGACGATGCTCAGGATGGCGCCGTTTATTTCTCTCTCGGCTCGAATCTGCAAACTCGCCAGCTGTCCACCGGGCCTTTGACCGCATTGTGCAACGCCCTGGGCTCGCTCAAGCAAAGAGTTCTATGGAAACATGACGGGAACATGGCCATTCATCCGGCCAACATCAAATTTGTGAAGTGGGCGCCCCAGCAAGCGGTCCTCGGTAAGGCTGCCCAAGGCTAAACTGACCACCTCTTTATCTCGTTCTCTTCGAAAGGAAGCGGATCAAGTGCCGCGAAATATGCACTTACAAAGCGGTTCTCGATGTGAAACGTTTTATATCGGGAATCCCTTTGTGCGCAAAGATAGGAAATCAGCGGGATTATGAAAAGTATGGACCGCGAGAGTTTATCGCGCGATCTTGCGCATTTCGATTTTATCCAGTTGCAATTACAATCGCGTTTACAACGTTGATCTGCGATTCTGAGTATCGATATTAGACGCCTTGTCGAGATAAGCGACGCGAGATTGATTTCTCTCGTGAGAAAAATCTCGAGGAACGTCATCATCAACTACAAATGATTTCATAGATATCAAATCAAATTTTTAAATAATATTCTAAAGTATTTTAATATTCTAATCGATTTTCAAGAAAGATAAGAATTTGTCGTATCTAAATGTGTCTGGCAAGTTCTCGATCATTTATAACTTCCATTATTCTAATAACTTAATTAAGGAGAGATCAAAATGGATCGAAGAATTTATTATTGAAATGCGGGATACATTCGACACGTTCTGATTAATCCATAAATGATAACCATTCAAACCAAAGAAAGTAAATTTATAAATGTCATTAACCAATTCGGATTTCATCGATAATCGAATAAAGATGAATAATCTTACTATCATCTTAGAATGCAATAACGGATTTTGAACACCGAATGCAAAAATACCAACCAAATTGTTCAACAATGATTCCGGAAGTCTCATAGATCGGACCAAAGTTCGCCACTAAATAAACGAACTAAATAAATCGCGAAACTTATGCTTAAACCGTTAACGATTATACTCTTTTTTCGTTAACGTGTACAACCGTCCAGATTCGTCGTTTCTTCACGGATTCGGACAAGTGGAGTTCAACGAGACGGAGCAAAGTGCTACAAAAACGATAACGACGTCGACCGGAACGACGACGGCGTACCATCCGCGTGCAAATATTTAACGAAGTTGCGTCCTCGACTTTGGCGTCGCTTTCATCTACAAAAGATATTAGCCTTCCTCAACTAAACCAGATTTTTCGGCCGCAATCTTCTCCCCGCGCTCTTTAAACGATTCAGACTCGATTACATGGCTGCATCACGCGCTGTTTTGCAACACGACGAAACAAGCGTCTCGAAATGATCATCAAAACCATAGCTATGGCCGATCGATATCGCGTTACGATCTTAGAATCTTGGACGTTTGAATTCGAACAGAGCCTTCCTCTCTCTTGGCGTGGCATATCAAAGAGGAAAGTAACGTAGAATATAAGAAAGGGACCGATGCACACGTCGATATCAGGCTCTCTCTCGCCTTTCGGACGAGCGAAACCCATTATTTCTGTGGAAACCGCTTAAAGGTAAGTATTGAAAAAAGGACAAGAGAGAGAGAGAGAGAGAGAGAATCGGCAGCAATACCGTCACGACCAAGGAAAATACGACCGCGGACTCGTACAGCGGAACGAAGCGAAACGATAACTCATGACGCATGCGGCGGTGAAATTCTCGCGGGAAATTCTGACAAACAACTCCTGTTGGCTGTAACGCAACGGGCCCGATGCAAATGCACAAACGTGCACAAAGTTTTGTGCACATTGATAGACAGGCAGCGGTGCTTGCCTACACGAAGAACGTGCTAATGTTGGAAATACGCATTGGCGGCTGGAAGAAATGACGCAATTAATCGAAACTTTGGAATTCCCGACGTGTAAAATGGCCCGTTACCTTTTTCGACGACCCACGCATGCCGATTTTGTCCTTACGCGCAAATGCCATGGCTCGATCGTTGGAATATGTCACGCGTCTAAAATATATCATTTAAAATCTCCTGTTCTAGATCCGTTTTTTTAAATTTATTAGATCGTAGTGCTCGATACCTTTGTATGTATTTAAAAAAAAAAGGAGAGATCCGTCTATCAAAAAATACGTTACAACGTAAAATTCTGCGAATATCGAAGGACATGAATAATTATACATATCTGTTTCCGCCGTAAAGTTAAAATATACTTTTTTCTATCAGGAAATATATATCGCGTTATATATAATGAACAAATCCCTCCTTCCCCCCTCTCTCTTTCTCCTGCGTTCGCAACTGCAAAAAAATGCGCATCGGGCGAAGTCCCGTTGGAAAATTCCGCGCGCGCGTTGATACCCCGAACGCGATCAATCGGCCGTAAAGAGCGATGCAAAAAAGAAAAGTAGGTACGATAATGCAGACATTTTTATGAAATCTCGCGTCGCGTCTGCCGGTAGCTCGCTCTATCATGCAAGAGCCTTTCCCCGTCTCTCGCCGCTCCTCCTTTCGTTATCATTTCCTTTTTTTCCTTTTTTCCTTTTTTCCTTTTTTCCTTTTCTTCATTTGCTCATTCTCTTCTCGCTCTCGTCTCTTTCTCTCTCTCTCTCTCTCTCTCTCTCTCTCTCTCTCTCTCTCTCTCTCTCCTCTCCTCTCCTCTCCTCTCCTCTCCTCTCCTCTCCTCTCCTCTCCTCTCTCTCTTTGCTGACCTCTCGTCGCGTCGATCCCACCCGGTGATGCTCGGAAGCGAATAATGAAGCGTAAAGCATCATTTTACGATGTACTTACGCCACTTTTATACATGCAGCTCATCCTAGGATCATGGTGTACGTGATGCAGGGTGGATTGCAGTCGTTGCAGGAGGCAGTCCACTATTCCGTGCCGGTAGTCGCAATTCCCTTTTTCGGGGATCAACTTTTCAACGCACGTAAAATCCTAGACGCTGGTATCGGACTGACGCTGGACATCGACACTATGACCGAGGACTCTATCGTGCAAACGCTCATGGAGGTCATCGATAATAAAACGTGAGCATGACAGGGTTTAACGACGCATCCCGGCGTCTCAAAAATTCATCCCGAGAGCGCTTCGCCATTTCCATTACAATTCTCAGAATGCCCGCGCGTTCGGGATACCCTTATAGAGGATGATTAATTCGTGATCTCCTCCGTGAACTCCGCGTTACGTTACGAGTCTCGAGTGTTCTCTCCCTTTCTTTCTTTTTTTCTTTCCTTTTTCTTCTCTCTTTTTCTTTAACACGGAACTCAACGGAGTGATAATTCTAAATTGATTGATTCTGACAAAGACAGGCGCAATCCAACCCTTGCAAATATCTTGCAAGTGCTCTTATTATGCGCAGGTATCTCAACAACATGAAGACAATGTCGGCGATCGTGCGCGACGAGTTAGTAAGGCCCATGGAGAGAGCTGTATGGAGCGTAGAGCATATATTGAAATTTCCGAACTCGAGGCATTTACGCTATCACGGACATGATATGTCACGGATAGATTATTACGCGGTATTTCTGTGCCTGCCTTTATGTCTCGTTGCTTTACCGTATTTCATTCATGCGTGGTAAAAATATCGGTGCTTTCATGAGAGGCAAGCGCATAACGCAAGCGATTTGAAACGAAAGTTTGATTAATAAATGCGAATATGTACGATACTGAGGCAAAAATTAAACATACAGAATACAGATTAATGTTCCATTACGCGACTCATTGCGCTTATATATCATTTGCAACGAGAATAAATGTACAGCTAATACTTCATTAATATTAACTGTTACAAGATTTTAATTCCGCGTTGTTAATTCCTTTCCTATTTAAAGATTATTTAATGAGATTATTTAATAAGATTGTATAAAAATTTCTCTCTCTCTCTCTCTCTCTCTCTCTCTCTCTCTCTCTGTCTCTCTCTCTCTCTCTTCATACTTATATATGTTCTATATGTATATAGATAATATATTTCTCTCGAAAATATAAACACATGAAAATTCAGATATTCATCACATCAAAATTAATAAAATTCAAATATTCATTATATTATCATGTCATTCTTTATTGATTGATTAAATATTAATTTATTTATCAAATTATTTATTAACATATGAATTCTAATTTCGTGTAATTTCGTGAATATGCATATAATGTGAATATTCATAAAATTAATCAAAGATCGATAGAAGTATATACTAATCGCATTTTCGGAATTCCCATTATTCCATCACTCATTACATTATCAATAAATATTAGATCAATAAATGCAAACTCTATTATTATCAATAGCAGTCATTTTCACATGATAATTATTCCTCACCCATAATTTATCTGTAATCAATAATTCAGAAAGTCGGTAAGTTGTAACTAATGCGTTTGTGCTCGCCTACTTTACCGATGCATGATATAAGCTTAGGAATCAAAACAGGATACCGAGTACAACCAAACAGGATGTACTCGATATATCCAAGAAATAAGAAAACAATTTTTTGATCACCGATTTTTTCGTTTTCCTATCATTATCGTCACTCCAATGTATAAAATGGAAAAGAGAAAAATTCACTAACATTACTCGAATCGTAAATAAGAGGAAGTGTCAATAACGAAATTTTATTCTATTTCATTGATCGTATCCCACTCATATTATCTTATTTGGTCCGAAGTTGTCAAATAACCAGCATGAATAAAAAGAACCAGAACTTGGCACTCACCGTTTCATAAAATTGCGATCAAGCTTCAAAAGCGCATTTTAAACTCCATCCGTCCATCCATCCATCCATCCATCGTGCGGTTTCCCTCACAATTACACACACATACGCGCGCGCGCGATATGATTCCGCGACGTTTACGATGCGACTATTGCTGGAATATAGCTGTGAAAACTATAAAATTATCCGCGAACAAATTATAATCTATTGTAACAAGATCATTTTACAAAAGCAAGTGGATTGCGCGCGATTTGCCACGGAAATTTTACGCGCACCGATTCAAGTAATGGCGGCAATTACTTCGGCGCGAGAACTGATGATGCAACGATCGGAAAAGATCATTTCTTCGCGCGTGTATGACCGAAATAATTGACGATTCACATAAAATGCTTATCTACCACGGTTTTGCGACACTTTGGTACACGAACGTTATATATTTCGAACGAATTTCGGAAAATATCACGCACAACGCGACGCGCGCGTATACTCGTTATGAAGTACGTGATATACACTGAAGTTCGCTGAGATTCTTATCTTGCTACACAATTATGCAAACTTCTCGCCATTTCAATTCCGATTTTGTTCCCTTTCGCATTTGAATACGCTAAATCATTCTCACGCTCATATATTAACGTTCTTTAACATTCTTTAAAAATAATTAATGAATATTTATGTTTAATTTATACTTATATCTAGCGATAATTACATATATTTTTGCACTTCGATATTTCATAATTGTAACGGAACGCGTTTCGCGGCGCGCATGCGTACGATAAAAATGCAAAAAATTATAACGATCAATCGTGTTTGTCATTCAAAAACATGTATTATTTAAACATGAATATTTTCACGAATATTCACTTAAATGTAACATTCATTCACATGGGTACTATTGTCTTTCATAATATTTACATTAAATGCAATATATATATATATATATATATATATATATATATATATATATCAACTTAACAGATGCGGCGAATGCTCATGAAAGATTAGTTAAAGTTAAAGTTAACTAAGTGTTAGTAAAGATTGGTAACCTTGCCGAATTTGAAATATTTGCTGTCCAAATAGACATGAGTCTAAGAATTATCGATATAAAAGAATAATAATATTATTATAGTTTTAATATGGATCTTATAATTAAAGAATTATAACAACAATTAAAAAATTTATGATTTAAATGCTTTTAAATCATGAGTGCATATATTTTTACACAGCATTACATCACAAATCTAATCACAAGACTTATTTTCTTGAAATATGTATAAATAAAAATAATTATAAACCTAAATGAATTGTTTATGGAATAAAAATCTATAAAAACAGAATCATATCTAATCGTGATAGATGTGATTAAAATGATACATCTTCATAGCATTCTTGGGCATGCGCTGTCATTTATTACAGTAATCAAACATACGTTATTAACCTGCGTTATCCAACCTGAATTGATTGGAACTAAAAGAAGAAATATCTAAAACGATTTTAACTAGTAATTTATTGCTCTCCACCTTTATAACTGACCGTTTTGCAAAATTATTTTACTTTAGTCTTTCTTGCCAGTAAACGTAACTATATAGCGCTTAAAGCTATGAGAAGCTGAAACTGTGTGTCAGCTTTTAACCGGTTTCCTGAATTTTTGTCTGGGAATATATTCTGTAGAGAATAATACCACAAAATCTTTGCACGCAATGACTACATTAAGTGGTTTCATCGAATTTTTCCAGAAAGGAAAGGTGAAAATTGCAATTATCAGTTTATATTTGCCGTTACATTATATTAACCTAAAATTTATTTCTTTCGTTTACAATCTGTGACAATTTATATCTCATAATTGTATTATGAAAATGTATATTAATTGATTCACATGTTTGCTGTTATTGTAGACATTTAGGCCAAAAAAAAGATTTGCTCATGGAACGCTACGTTATTCTTTACATAAGCAAGCTCAAGCTTCTCTCAATTCTGGTATTAATTTAAGAGCGGTCGTGAAATTACCTCCTGGAGAAGATTTGAATGATTGGATCGCTGTTCATGGTATATTAAATGATATTAAAAAATTACTGCATAAAAATTTTATTAAAAAGATACTTTACTTGTTTCTTTATTTTAACATATTATTTTTATATTATATTTAATGAGAAAATAATTATTATATCCTATTTATCTCGTATTAAAAGAATAATATAATAACTAGAAAATATTTCTATTATAGTCGTGGACTTTTTCAATAGAATTAACCTTATATATGGTACTGTATCGGAATATTGCGATTCGGCTTCTTGTCCAACAATGAGTGGTGGTGCACGTTTTGAATATTTGTGGGCAGATGGTGAAAAATATAAAAAGCCAACGGCATTACCAGCACCACAATATGTTGCTCTTCTTATGGATTGGACTGAAGGACAAATTAATAACGAAACAGTTTTTCCAGTATCAACAGGTTATTTCTTGGTTATTTTATTTTTATCATGTCATTTACATATTAAGTAATATTTTATCTGTATACAAGATGGATAATCTCATTACAGATGTACCATTTCCTAAAACATTTGTACCGTTATGTAGAAAGATTTTGACACGACTTTTTAGAGTTTTCGTTCATGTATACATCCATCATTTCGATCGTATTGTAGCAATTGGAGCAGTAAGTATATCACATATGTATCTCTGTTTCTCTCTCTCTCTCTCCCCCCCTTTCTCTTAAATTATAATATCAAAAGTATTCCGATTATACATATACACACAATTATATTTTTATATAAATATATAATTTGTATTCATACATATAAATATATAAGTAATTTTATTATAGAAATTGTTGATTATAATTATTATTTTAGGAAGCACATGTGAATACATGCTACAAGCATTTCTACTATTTCGTAACAGAGTTTGATTTAGTAAATCCAAAGGAGTTAGAACCATTAGCTGAAATGACTGCCAAAGTTTGTAAAGACAGCGCTTCTCTTACTCAAACTACAGCACCATCTAACAATCAAGTCAGATAGTTATTTTAGGCTTGCACTTAAAAAAATTGATAATTGCTATTTACTGTTTACAATAAAATAACAGAATCTCCAAGAATATAGACTTATTTCGAGTAAAATAGAATATTTGTAATGTTTATCAATTATACATCACGTGAAGTAATTTGCTTTAATATCTTAGTGAATTAATCAGTTTTTATTATAATTTTGAAAGAACTTTTATATAAATTGAAAAAATTTTTGTATAAATTATTTGTAGAATTTGTTGTATATTTAAATGAATGTTAATTCAAAATTTATTTGTTAATATTTATATATTAATAATATATTTCATACGCTTTTATATTACTTTTAATTTCATTAAAAGTATACATTAAAAGTGATATAATTTATAATATGTTCTAAATGATATTGTCATTTAAATATTCTCAATTTTAAGAGAAAATCGTCAATATATATGTGTAAAAACGTATTTTATTTTTAAGAAATTTATTCTATAAAAGAATATCCTTAAAGAATAATCATGTATGCAATAATTCATAAGTTCTTATTGTATTGTCTTTTTATTATATTATAACTAAATTCGAAATTTATATCAAATTTAATAATTGCCATGTATATATTATGTAGATCATTGTAATTCTTCAAAATGAAGAATTTCATTTGTTACTGAATATCAAATATCGCATTTTTAAAAAATTGAAGATTTCTAGTATCTTCTATTTCTTCTAGTCTTCTAGCTTAACATCTTCCTCATATCAAAATAAAATGCTAGTCTAGATAATTATAATTTTCTAAAAGTTTCTACTAATCTCCTATTTTGTTTTCTATATTTTTTATTTTCTAAATTTTATTTCTGCATTTTTAATATGAAATATATAAATTATATAAGAATAATGTTTATATATTGATATATGTTTGCAATTATTTAGATTGAATACAGATACATTGTTTTTGGTTAAATATATATTAATTATACAAGAAATTTAAAAAAATTAAATTATTGTAAAGTGATACGGAACTGCAGTGCATTATATAATTAATATTTTTAATATATGCTACATTGTTGTATATTGATTATATTCTAAAGCGTTCTTGTAACAATGCTCAGAGCCTATGAAAAACACGATAAAAATGAAGATGTTACTTATTTGTTGCTATAAATATTGAAATATTGGAAATATTGAAATATTCCGTGTGCAATAATATTCTATATTACTGTAATATTATTATAAGCAAGAAAATTCCAAATTTTTTAGAATATGTGAAAAATAATTTAATTCACATTATTTCTACTCTATCATTCGAATATACATTTTAATATGTTTATTTATATTTATTTGCATAATAAATTTCAATTAATATTTAAACTGACGAAATTTTAATACAAAACCGACTTATATCATTTTCGTAATTTATATAGTTAATAAAAATTTATCTCGAATTTTTGGAAAATATTATTTATGCCAAAGCTTATTACACTAATAACGAATAGCGATTAATTTTTATATTAATATATACAGATAAATAAAAGAAAAAAGGGTAAAAGGGGAAAACATATTTCATTTTGTAATTTAATTCTTAAGTATACACATGGAATTAGATCATTAACTAGATTTTTTATCTTTACGTTGATTAGATCTGGTGATTTCAGATCAGCCGCAATATATGAATTTTAACATATCCAGATATCTCGGATGTATTGTGTGAAAATCCATGTTTGTATTTAAGAATTATACTTTATTTTAGCGTGTTTAAAACTGTCGTAAATTAATAGTGCTATCCGTGTCCAGAAAAGTACAAATATTGATCAAATTATTCCCATTTCGTATTTACTGAAGGAAAATTCATAACAATACAAACTGTATATATCATGTAAATAAAAATGTTATTATTTATTTATTGACTAACAGTTTAAATTAAAACATTAGTTCTATATCGAGATTATCTTTATCAATCATGTGCTTATTTCAACATTCGGTGAAAAATATTAAGATATACGATAGAAATTATACGAAATCAGAAACAAACAAAGAAATTAAAGCTGTTTTATCAAATAATTTATCATATCATTAACAAAGTTAAATAGGAAGTTTACGTATAAACGTATAAAGACGAATAAAGAATAATATACATTTTGTAGCATTTAACGATATCAATTTAATTTTTTTTCTGCAAGTTTTATACTCATTAATTTTTAAATGTATATGGTATTTATAACATATCAAGAAATTATTTTATACATATTTTCGATTGTGTTTATTTTTTTCAGACAGTACACATACGAATATTTGTCCCGTAAATGTATTCCGCAAAATAAAATTACAATCTCATAGGAGGAAAGATCTAATGTTTATACAATGTTTAATAGCAACTTGCAATTGTTTTGTGGAACGTAAACGAATAGATGGAATTTTTATTTTATCTCTAATTGATGTGCTAAAATTGATCGATGAATATTTTGATGTGATTACATCCTGAGCCAATACATAGCTCCACGAATGTTATTATAATCCGTCAAATTTTCAATAGGACCAACTGCTGCAATTACTGGGCAGTGATCATAAATGTATTTCATGCCAACATTGTGAATGGTTTCGGCAGTTACTTTCTGAAATATAAATTAGTACGATACAGATATAAGTAATATAATATATATCTTTCGAAAGAAATAAGAATTCTTTAAGCGTGCATTCTTTCTATATATGTTTGATATATTTATTCTGCATATAAATGTAAAAATTAAATATCCAGAATTAAATAAGATACAAGAATTAAATAAATTAAATAAAAATTTAAAGATAAAAATCTTGTTATAGACATGATGTATGTAATTTTAATTAAGTGTGAATCTACGTACATCTATTCTCGCTTCGAGCTCGTGAAGTGGGATACGGCGATTATAACACAACATTTGACGACCAATATCTTCGCAAATAGCGGTGGTACCATCCAGTTGCAAGAACATGTTGGTTTTGAGAATATTCTTTGCACGTGTTACTTCTTTCTCGGAAACTGTTGAACATACTCTCATCCATTCATGTTGAACATGAGATGTCATGTCCTCGCATTGCATAGGATCGCAAACAAAATATACACCCCAAAGTCCTGTATCCTACAAATGAGAAATGATATTTATTAATTAATTTAATCATTTGCTTCTTTTGTCCTTGCAAAAAATAAAACTTAGATACTTTAAGAAAACATAAATATTATCAAATTATTAAATTTTTAAAAATTGATAGATAAAAGATTCATTTTCTAAATCTTCTGAAATTTCTTTTGAAATTTCAAATAAGAAAATATTATCACATATAATCATTTGTAAATGTATAAAAAGTATGCAGTTTAAAAATATACCTGATAACATGTATTAAAGCTCTGATAACTATGACATAAGCCATTTTCCACACAAGCCTTGGCCAAATTGCTCGTGTTATTTACACCCCCACCCTGACTGCGGTCCCAAGCTCCTACGAGAGTGTTTGCGACCATAAGAGGAATGTTATCCGCTTCAGCCCATCCAGCACCTTTGTCCAAAGAGTTTATTACATATTATACGAATTTATTTATAATTGATTTATCGCGAAATTTAATTTTTATCGCGATTATTAATTTTCAAATACCCTCAACAGCTATTGCAATATGAGCGAGAGGAATTGAATCATCGCGAACTCTTATTTCAGAACCAGTATAGCGACAAGGATTGTGTTCCGGAATCCCATCGGTATATTCTGGTCCTTTCATTTGACCAAAATGCTTCTCAGCAAGATTGATCAATTGATTATGATCCACACCACCAGCACCAGCCAAAACGAATCTAAAGTAAAGAATTAGCATCTTAAATATTCTGAGGCTTTTTTTCTATTTAACTTTATAATACGACCAGATAATTCAATTTTTGTTATACAAAGACAACTTGTACAAAAAATGATACATATATATATAATAATTTTACCTAGGTGGACCATAATGATTTTTCACGTATTTGACAAGATCCTCTCGTGATATACTCTTAATGTTCTTAGTAGGCCCAAGTATTGTTCGCCCTAAAGGTGTACCTTGATAAGCAGCGGCATGCAAGTGATCGAATACAACTTCTTGTAGATTTGTTTCAACTTCCTGCATCTCGCGTAAAATAACACCACGTTCTCTCTCGATTTCATTCTCACCCAGCTTAGAATTCTTAATAATATCACTAAGAATCTCAATAGCTTTCGGTACATCTTGTGACAAGCACTTTGCATAAAATACTGTCTGTTCTCGACTCGTATAGGCATTCAAATGAGCTCCCATATTTTCTATTTCTAGTTCCAGATCAGTTTGTGAACGTTTAGCAGTTCCCTATAGAAGAGATTCATCATTTAGAGAAAATATAATAAAATATATTATTGTACTATAAAAATTGAATATATGTGATTATAATAAAAATCTTGTATAATTTATAAAAATGATCACGTACATTATATATCATTTTACTTCAAAATTCATTTAAGCATCCTGTCTCCCAATCATAGCCAAATAACTGCACAAAATTTCAAAAGCTTTCTATCTTAATATAATTACTTCTAACATCAGTGATACTAATTGATTTACCTTAAAAGCCATATGTTCCATGAAATGAGCAATACCATTAGTCTCATCAGTTTCATATCGACTACCAGAATCAATCCAAAGCCCAACAGTCGCTGTTGCAGCTCCACTATCTTCACTAGCAATTCTCATTCCATTTTCCAAAGTTGTAACTTTCGTAGGTGGTTGATTGATGAGCACTTCTTTCAGAGAAGTAACTGTTGACCGCCATTGTTTTGGTATCTATAGAAAATATTATCAAAATATAATAAACATATACTTTTAATCGGAAATATAACAATATATTATAACATATTATAACATATAACAATAATGTATTATTGATGTTCAATTCATAATAAAATGAAATCATATAATAAGTTTAAAGAAGCTTATAAGCTTCCATATTTCATATATGGTAATATATATAATGTAAAGTTTATTCATATGTTTATTCATATGTTGAGAATCAAAATCTGTCAAAAACAGTAAGACAGTATCAAAATTAAAACCGAATAAGGTTATATGATAAATATTTATACAAATATAAATACAGCATACAAATCAAGATTCTTTAACTTAATTGCGATTTACTAGACACTATCTAAATTATCTACTGAATAATTGTATTAGTTTTATACATAACAAGTCCTGAAACTATTACTTTATTCTTATTACGTAAGGCGCATACAAGGGTGACAAATCTTTGTTCTCCAACTCAACTTAAACTATTGAGTTTAGTTATGAAGTTAACATTATTGCTATGATATAATAATTGTATATCATAAAATGTAATCGATTTTACCTTGACAAGGCTAGTTTTATTCGAATACGTGCGTAGCGCGCTACTAATTTTTAACAAACGGGTAGCCATTTTTTCAATTAATTCAGTGAAGAACGAAACGGAGGAACTTCTGAAGATTTATGACATAAGATGGCGCTGTATTATGTCCTGGTATTGTAAAATAATATAGAGATATATTCAAAAAAATAATAACGGAATACAAAAAAATAATAGATATTTGCACTTACATTAATTTATAATAAATATATAATATAATATTTATATTTATATTAATAATTATATAAAAATATATAATACTGTAATATATCATGTAATAAAGTATATAATAATTTTATGAAATCTAATTATATTCGAGCTTGCATAGCAAAAATTGATCAATTAAATGAGTAATGATTTGCATCAAGATGCAGCATACAAATTATACTTCGTAAGTGGCAGCAATGTTTAGAAACGTGCGTTTAGAAACAAGAGTGATAATTAATTATCTTGCATTACATACAATAAGAAAAGAAAATGAATAATGAATAATCGCTACGAATCAATGCATTATTTTTTAATATTGTTGTTTTTTGTCAGCTTATAAGAAATATAATATTCCTGAATGTTGTGATCTGCTATGTAATTGGTTGAATTTTTTATTGCATTATTGCAATTACGCATGCCTCTGAATAAACCTGTGATATGATCTATGTTCTATGTATTCAATGATCAAAATCGAAGATAGTACACGTAATGCGTTTCGGAATCTTCATGCCGCCATATTTTACTCTAATAGAAGCCTGGTAACGCCATTGTAAGCTTCGTCTGATTTTTCGGCTCAGTGACTGATGTGCTTGTTTTAATATTCATAGTGTTGAAAATATCACAATTGTTATTCATCAGTATTATCGATTGTGAAAAGTTCTTATCTATCTACCATTAGACAATAAGGAATTACTACAACGGGTAAAATTTATTAATCGATGCTCATATTCGTTCTTGTATTCACGATTTATGATTTCTCATAGACGCTATTTCTTCACCGTCTGTTGAGTAAAATGTATTATGAAGTATTATATGTTGAACACATTATAAAATCGGCAAAAAATCGATTTTCTCTTTCCTTTTAATATCTGAATTTGAACAATGTAAATTTTCTTTAACAAAGGATCTGCATTCATTTCAAATACTCAAAAGGATAGTTACATGTTTATGTGCTTCAATGAATAATGTATGAGTTTGCGACAAGTTCTATGTTTATTGTTGTTATTTAAAATAACATACGTAATGATGTAGCATGTTTAGTATAACGATACTACTATTTATGCAATTGTCATATACTTTTACTCTCCAAGTGCTATTTTAAATATTATTTTAAAATTGTAATTCATATTTTTATATGCTTAACATTTGACAAAAAGTAATAGATAGAAGTAATTTGGGATAAAATATTTTCTGCATATTTTATGCAGAAAACTATATTTAACTATATTTAACATAATAATTTGCATATGATAAATATAGATTATTCTTATCTATTTTATATAATATAATGTATAATGTATATGATATAAATCTATAATATTTGAATATACATGCACATATAAAAATTATGAGATAAACAATAAAATTGAAACTTTAATTCTTAATATATTGTTATTACATATAAGATTAAGATTAACTGCTATTTTGTATATATAATATATTTTATATCATTTATATAAAATATATTATATATGGAATATATCATACAAAATATATATAACTAAAAATCATAGAAAAATAAAAATTTCATTATTTTCAGGAGTTGGATAGGTTAAAATATGTACAGCAATAATATTGACCCTTGGGAGCCTGGCTATGGGCCAGAAAGAAGAAATCATAATTCTGATTATGATTATCGCAATGACTATGGAAACAACAGATCGCCAGACTATTCAGAACATCGTGACATTGATCATCGTGAAAGAGATCATCGTAGTCCAGATTACAGAAATCATCGTGGAAGAGACAGGGATCGCGAAAGAGATCGTTCAAGAGACCGGAGGGATCGTAGCAGAGACGATCGCGATCGTAATTATAGGGATCGCGAAGATCGTTATGGAAGGCAGCGGGACAGAGATTCCGTGGAGAGAGATAGAGATAGGGATAGGGACAGGGATAGAGATAGAGATCGTTCCAGACGCGATAGAGAACGGGATAGAGATAGGGACCGTAGAGGAAAACGTGAAGATCGTGATCGTGACAGGGATGATGATCATAGTCGGGAAAGTTTGGACTTTGAGCATGACCATAGTCGTACCTATAATTCATCCATGGAAGGAATTCACTACAAATCACAATCGCCCAACAACACCATAATGATACGTGGACTCGCTCAACATATTACTGAAAATGATGTAGGTTGTCAAACTTGTGGCCAAATTAGTGGCTATTTGTGAGGCTACCTGTTATTATTGTGTTATTATTGTGCATATTATTATTATCATGACGTGTGTATCACAGGTGCGGCAAGACATCCTTAATTGCGGTCTTATGCCTAAGGACATCAGATTAATACGCAAAAAAGATACAGGTAACTATTGCACTGTTGAAATTTTTAACTTTTATAGGATATAATTATTATGCGCGTCTCAGCTGTATTGTTATTCATAATATCATTACGTGCCATCGATTTTTTACAAGCTTTTATTAAATTGCATAAACATTATATGCAAGAAATTATTTGGAATTGTAATATCAATATGCATCATGTACATGTAAAATTTCAAAGAATTTCTTGCAACTTATTATTACTTATATAGTCTTAAGTTTTTACTTTTTTTATTTCGATATCGATTCTAAGTTTCTCAAAATTCTTAAATTTTTATTAATTTGTTAAATATTAATGATTCCTGACAGAAGGTAAGTTTACAAAAAGAATGAAAAAAAAGATTTGAAGAAAAAACATGATATTGGACAATTTATTAATATTTTATAAAAAATAAAATTCAAAGAAAATTCTATTAAATCTGCTCAACAGTATAATTTTATAAATTATTTACCAACCAAAAGGAAATAAAATTGTAAAGGAAAAACATTATATGGTTTTAAATACAATAGTAAATTCTGAATTGTTTCAAGGATATATGAAAGAATATATAATATAGAATATATAATTATAATTATAGAAATATATTAATCTTTATAATTATCAATCTTTTAGTTAGGGTATTCTTATATTTTACTTTCAGACATTACATCCACAGATATTATTTTAATAATAAAATAATTTTATTTTACTTATAATACAAAATAATAAAATAATATTTGTACATTTTTAATAAAATTAGTTTATCAATTAAACAATTTTTTTTATTTTCTTACTAATTCATTTTTTTCATATTTTTCTAAAACTTCACATTTGAAATAGAAAGAGTACTATCTTGTATCTCGTTATTAAAATATAATATATTTTTATGAATCTTGAACTTTTAAACTATTTACTAGTGCAAATTGTTATGTGTGTATGTATGTATACACATGCGTATGCACGTACACACACACACACACATAATTAATATTTTGGAACCAATTTTTATCATCGAAGTCGTTTTGCTCATAAAACATCTAATTCTTATTCATTTTCGTGATCGAAGAATAAGAAAAATTCAAGAAATTTTGTCTCGACTATGTTCGGCGTTTAAAAAAATTTTTTTAACGTTAAATTACATACTATAATATCAGTTCACACGGTGAACTAGCAGTCTCTCGCACGGAATTCGTTCTGCTGAGATTTAGGTAAATGGAAAATGAAAGCAAGCGACGAAGCGAAGAGACACTTCGTTTGAAACTCGGTCTGTCAATGGTTGGTGCTGTGATTGCCTGCCCTCTCAGAGTAGAGACCCTCAGGCAAAAACGTGGATTAACTCTGGATATGTGTGTATTTGCTCTGTATAGGTGCTTCGCGAGGTTTTGCATTCGTCGAGTTTAACGCGACTCAGGAGGCCGCACGATGGATGGAGATGAAACAGGTAGAAAGAAGTTCGGTCCAGATACCCAACCGATGCGTTGTTGCACGCGTGCCACCGACTGCCCCGTGGCGGCAAGGCACGGTAACGCAGTCCTCTGGCCCTCCCCGTGGCCACGGCTGTGCACCTATCAAAAGGCTATTTCAATCTACCGTACCTAATTATTTATCTAGGAATCCCCACATATTTTTGCAGACTTTTCTTAATTCGCTTACAATATATTCGCGCGATATCAATTATAAGTTTACAATACATTCAGATTATATATATCGCGACGCGCGCGTGCTTTACCTGTCCATCATAAAAGTTCGTGGACTAACAATGAAGATCGGAGGAGGGTCATTCCAGTCGTACCTATTGTATTAACTTGATTACCTAATTGCGATTTGTATTTCATAAGAATTAATTTCCAAGTTGTAATTTTTACCGCGTCATCCGCTTCTATGTCATATATTACTTATTGTCTTTGCTTCTTCTATTTCGCTTGGTTTTATTGACTATTTCTGAAAGTCTCCTTGGAGATGTTATATGCACGAATTTTTCACATAAATTTACATACAAGCAATCGTTACATTGCTTGTCTGCACTTTTTAACGGAAATCTAAATTATAATATATCTACATAAAGTTGCGCATGAATAATCGGTCCGCAAAAGCGGTGTGGAATGGCCCACGTCAATAAGCCCACGAGGCTTTGTTCACTGTTCGCTCGAGACGGAAAATGAAGTAGAAAAACTATTATTTCGTCAACCAAGAAGAAAGTTTACGGGATAAACAAGAGGCCTTAGGAAGATGTTGGACGGGATAACACTAAAATTCTCTGTTTCAGGGAGTACTGATGCTGCAGGACCAATATCGTGCATTGATGCAATACAGTATACCGAAAGAGTGCCATGTAGATAAACCGCCAGCAAAGAATACACAAGATTGGCACTGTGTTAAAGTTTGTATCATAGGCTATAATTCCATTATAGAATACATTTTTATATCCAAATATTCCATTAAATATTATTTAATTTTCCATTTCATCATTTTTCATAGTGTGGAGCACACAATTTTAAACGACGGGAAACTTGTTTCAAGTGTTCCGCTTCGCGAGCAGAAAGCGAAGAAGGCGGAGAAGGCAGTGATGAGATCAGTCCACATCCAACGAATACCGTACTTTTACGGGGATTAGATGTGTTGACGACCGAGGATTCGGTCCTGCAAGCAATGAAGAATTTATCGTCAATGCCGATACGAAGCATACGTATAGGTCGTGATTCCCTCACGAATACATCCAGAGGAGTATGTTATCTGGAAATGGGCAATGTAGTAGACGCGATGTATCTACACACTGCACTCATGAAACAGGGATTAGTTGTCGATGGTAGAAAAGTAGAAATAACTTACTGCAAACTTCATCAGATTAGCAATACGAACGCATGGAAATCGAATGACAATCAACCTCAGCGATACACTCTGGATGATGTCGCGCAATTGGCTGAGTACAGTGCTAATTTGTATGCCAAAACGCCTGCACAAAAGGCTCATTATCTTCAATATTATACACAGTACTATCAAAATCAGATAATGCAAGGCTCGGCGATTACGCTGCCATCTCTGAATCAAACAGACCGAGTGAATGCTGCTGCTGCGGTAGCACAATCTGCCATACAACAATTGCAAGCATCCAGAAAATTAGGAAGTGAAACCGATGATGTGAAAGGACGACCAACGCCTACGACACCATCCAGCACTACATTGGCAAGTGGACGCGTTCCTGCACATTCCAGCGATGGCAAAATATACTGTAAATTTTCAAAGAATATATTATTTAATAATATAATATAATATTATTAATATATAATTATTATACAGTAGTCTGAAACAAAGTTATATTACTATTTTAGCTGTTCCAGATGTCAGTACTTATCATTACGATGAGTCATCTGGTTATTATTACGATCCAAGCACAGGATTATATTATGATCCAAATTCACAATATTATTATAACAGTCAAACCCAACAGTTCCTTTATTGGGATGCCGAATCATTCTCTTATCAGCCAGCTAAGGTAACAAAAATTTAACGAATATCGAATCGTACGTGATGAAATTGATTTAACGATATTAAGATTTTCATCTTTTTGTTTGTAGACTACTGCGAATACGACACAAAGTACTACAAGTACAATAACTGCAATGGCAAGCAATACAGATTCAACGAGTGTAATAAGTAATCAAGCTTCATCGACAACTAATACAACTCAGGAAGTACTAAAAGAGGATGAGAATAAAAAGAAAGATACTAAGCAGGATAAAGTAAAGGTAGCGAAGAAAATAGCAAAAGATATGGAACGTTGGGCAAAAACGTTAAATCAGAAAAAGGAGAATGCCAAGAGTAATTGGAATTCCGAATTCGCTGGCGTGGATGGTAATCAAGGTACTGGAAGTGGCGCAGCGGATGCAGGATATGCCATTCTAGAAAAAAAGACTATCGCTAATCCTTATCATGAAGATGAAGATCAGAGTGGCAATGGCCTAGTGGCTGCTTATGGTGGTGGCAGCGACACAGACGAAGAGATTGAAGATGTTCAACAAGAAGAGAAACAGCATACAGATTGGAGCAAATTGGCGTGTTTACTTTGCAAACGACAGTTTCCAAGCAAGGAAGCATTACTCCGACATCAACAGTTATCTGATTTACATAAGCAAAATCTGGAAAACTGGTATCAAGTGCGTGGTTTGGATCCAAACGATCCACAGCAGAGGAACAACAAGTATAGAGATCGCGCTAAAGAAAGAAGAGCGAAGTACGGCGAGCCAGAACCACCGCAGCCTAATAAATTGAAAGAAAAATATCTGAAGACCAGAGTAGAAGAGATGTCAGTATCTTATGAAGAACCTACGCGAGCTGGTATTGGATCCGATAATGTTGGCAATAAATTATTGCAAAAGATGGGCTGGAGTGAAGGAATGGGTTTAGGAAAGACTAACCAAGGTAGAACAAGTATTATCGAAGCCGAAAGACGTGTTCCCACAGCTGGTTTGGGAGCAAAAAGCTCATCATATAGCGCATTACCAGGCGATACCTACAAAGATTGTGTGAAAAAGATGATGTATGCACGATATCAGGAACTATCTGACACGTAATAAGTTAATAGAATAGGATATTGTTATAGATTTTATATTATATGTATGCATAATTTTATGTATTCTTAAGTACACATATTGTATGTATCTCCATTTTCCATAGACACATAATTACACTCTCATATTATCAGATAATATAATGGCTATTTACTAATTGCACAATTGATTAATAGCCAATTCTTGGGACTGTGTGCGTATTCCATTTTTGGATTATTCCATTATTTGGAATAATCATACATCCTCATGCAAGATTTTGTTCTAAGATTTGCTTCAAGATAATGGATGCATGAATAATTCTATACATGATAATTTTCTTTTCTTTTTATATATGTAGAATTTTGTAAAGTGCACAAAAATACAATATGCTACAAAATACAAGGTGTATATATATGATTTCTGATTGTAATATTTTCAAAAATGTAATATTTTAAAATCTTGAAAAAAAATTAATTATTTTATTGAAACATAGATATGAGAATATTGCAATATCATAATTTACAAATATATTTATCCAAAAATAGATTATGTACAATGGAAAATCGATAGTAAATTTAATAATGTACAAATTTGATTAAATCTTTTTTAAAATTGTATGCAATATAAAGCTTGATATATTAAATATTTTGGAACAATGAAATATTTGGCAATTTGACAAGTGATTATATAATGTACTAAAAATATAAACATGTATTGATACATGCTAAGAATATTCGTATTTTCTATTCTGCAAACAAAATGACACACTTTATTTCACACGAGTATCAAATAATGTTCCAATATCCATATTCCATAATCCAATTTCATGATGCTTATATAAAAAAATCTGCGATCTTACTATTACTTAGCAATGTATCTGAATTACCTTTATATTCTTGCGCATCTTATATTTATTATATCGTATTGAGATCTAGCAATTGTCATATTTTTTAAATTCAATTATATCGAGTTAGATATATATAAATACATACATACATACATATATATACATATTAAATTACACAGCATACATGTATATTTATTTTTCATCTTTTATTATACTATTTGTTATATGTCAGAAATCGTACATCACATTTGTCTATACGTACATATTTCTAATACGATTCTTACAATTTATTGTTATTTTTCTAAAGTCACCGAGCAAGATAGGTGTATTAAAAACAAGAAAAATTAATAAATAAATATATGATATTATATTGCTTATATATTGAAAATACATTACCTTCTTATATATATTAGATTTTCGAAATTGACTCGTGTAATTTCATTAAAACATTTAAAAGCTGCTAATAATATATGATCAATTGCAATAAATAATGTAAAAGTACTCATAAATTTTTTTCAATTCATCAAGAATTGAAACAAAAATATAATATAAGTATAAAACATTTATTATCACAATTATTGTGAATTATATTTTGTAATATATATAAAGTATCAATATTTAGTTTTCGTATTTCATCAATAGATTCTTATTGTGTCTAAACTAATAATGTTAATAATGCAAAGTCTATATTCAACTTCATCATTAGATTGATTATAGGAAAAATCATATATATAAATTTAAAAACGGATCGTTTAATAATTTGGATTATATTAAAATGTATATATAAATTTCGAAATAGTTTATTTTATATATAATATTATAAATAAGATAAATCATCTTAATAGAAAATATAAAATAGAAGATATCTAGATAGTCGATATAAAATAGCTAACAAGAAGATAAAACTATTATGTTATGCCGATGATGCGATTTCTGCCTAATCGTAGAAAATGAAAATGATCTATAACAATCAACGCGCATCTTCGATACTATTGGGGAAACAATATAGCATGACCATCTCAATCAAAAAAACTAAATGCATGACAACAGCAAAGAAACCACAAAGTTGCAAAATAGAAATAGATGGGTAATTGATTCAACAGGAATTTAAATATCTTGGAATAAATATAACTAGCTTTGAGGACGAACTGAAACAATTAATTTAAATGTCCCACTAACAAAATAAATATTGAATAAAATTAAACTTAATTCAATATTTATAAAATTCTATAAGGTCTTCTCGTCCCATATGATTTAATCTTTCCAATTCAAAAATAAAATTAATTAATTTTAACAAAAAATGTATAAATATCATCAATTCATTTATTCCAGTCTCTAAGAAACAAATGATTTTATTACTTTTTATTACTTTTGTATAGTCATTTATTGCAACTATTTAAAATATCTTCATTGAGCAGAACCAATCTGAAAATATAATCATAAAATATTGTTTTTGATAAACAAATGAATTTATAATGGTTAAAGTTAACAACAAAATTTGGCGAAAATCATCAGAATGCCTCAAAGATACAATTTGGAGAAACAGAAATTCAAATATAAAGTTACAAAATAACTATTAGACCTATTATGACATACAGAGACAACAAAGACAAAACCCAATACATCGAAAACAAAGTATCATTAGAGATGAGAATACTGAGGCATATCTTAGGAAAAATACTGCTAGATAAAATAAGAAAGACATCAGAAGATTACATAAAATAGAAAACAAATAAATGACATCAGTGAAAAATTTAATAGAATGAACGCATAGATAGAACGTAGAACAGACTGGTAAACATTGCAAGAGACAAATTATCTATCGATAAGATAAGTATAGGCTGACTAAGAAACATATGCAAACGTGATGATATAACGAAAGGATAGGCAAACCGAAGAAAGAACAGGTCATAGGTCTAGAATAAAAGTCTAGAAAAAAGAAGAAGACATTCGTTAATAAATTAAAATAGTACGCGGTGTTTCAATTTATTTAGTCTTCTTAGGTATATTTAGCTGATGGAAAACATCTAATATATCTTGCACAAATTTATCCATCATAGTCCGAGTGTGCTTTGGTGTGGGCGCTAATCTTAGTTTTTCCTCCCCTTTTGCAACTGTTGGATAATTTATAGCTTGTACATAATGTCCTTTTTCTCTCAACAAGCGATCTGCTATCTGATTGCATAATAATGGATCTCCTATCTGAAGATACATCATTAATTAGCATTTATTAAATTATAATTAACTGCATCATTAATTTACTAATTAATCGAATTTTTATTTTCTTTGTTAATTTCTTACCTTTATTGGAATGATATGAGAGGGAGATGGCTCTAAGGGAAGACCTGCATCAGTAAGAATGGATTTCAAATAGGCCACATTTTTTTGATGATTTGATCTTAATAACCTGCCCTCATCTGATGCTAAGATCTCGATGGCTGCCAATGCTCCATTTATGGCAGTAGGCGATAAGTAAATTAAGTTAAAATCAGCAACGTAAATTCTTATCATATCTATCAGCTTTGCGGAACCAACGATATAACCGCCAACGCTACCAAATGCTTTTCCTAAGGTACCAGAAATAATATCCATCTTGTGAAGTACCCAGTCTCGTTCACCAATTCCAGCACCAGTATAGCCATACAGACCGACTGCATGAACCTCATCAATAAATGTAATCGCACCGTACTTATGTGCAATATCGCATATCTCTTCCAAAGGACAGATGTCACCTGTCATGGAATGTACTGTTTCAAATGCGACGATTTTCGGCACACTTTTATCTATTTTCGAAAGTAATTGTTCCAAGTGTCTTGTGTCATTATGACGGAATATATGCTTTGGCACATGGCTGTTTCTTATGCCCTGTATCATAGATGCGTGATTCCCACTGTCAGAGAAGATATGACAACCTGGCAAAATTTTTGCCAGTGTGAACAATGTAGAATCATTGGCGACATAGCAAGAGGGGAATAATAAACCAGCATCCTTCTGATGCAGTAGCGCAAGTCGTTTCTCCAACATTTCATGGCCCATCGAATTATTTAAAATGTTTTTCTGAACATCAGCACCAGCACCAAATTTATCTACAGCCTCATGAGCAGCACCAATCACAGTTGGATGACACGTCATACCTAGATAATCATTGGAACACCATACCGTGATGGATTTTTCACCCCATGAATATTCGTTGGCTGATGGAAACTCTTTAGCAAGTCGACTTACTTTCTTGAACACTCTATATGAATGATCCTTCTTCTTTCGCATGATTAGTTCATCCATGATCTTATCATAAGAAAATGGTTTCTCGTTATTTGTAACACCTATATTAATAACATCTTCTTCCACTGCTGGACTGGCTTGTTTAATTGCATCTCGTTCTTTAGATAAAAAGGGGCACCGATTCGATACAGGTTTTGTTGGCTTCTTTCCATTTTTAGGATTCTCTGATTCTATTATTGTGTTAAATAATCTTGACATTACTGGACAATACTGTCTATAATTTAATATCAAGGACGATCCATAGTTACGAATATAGTTCGCAGATAGACGAGTCAAGAATGGACATGACATGATTTTGAGAAGATCTGAAAATCGATTAAATTAAAAACATTAATAATGAATAATATATATATATATATAAACAATAAACGATAACAAAAAATAATCGATGATATAGCCATTTACTAAATATATTTAAAAAAAGAACAGGGAGCATTATATCAGTAATTATTTATCAGCTTATTTATTAGCAGTATTTATCAGCTTAGATAAATTGCAAAAACCGCACATAAGACCGAATGTGGTTGGCAACTACATGATAATGCCAAATTCGAAAAATTAATTCAATAGATAGCAAATTCAAAGTCATTTTCTCTGATCTTTCAAAAATTGCAAATTCATATCTGAAAAAATGAGGAAGAGAACGCACGGTAATTAGATAATAAGAATCGGCTAGATGTTTGCAATACGACAAGCAAGACTCGACATAATAGTTAAGAAAGCGAAATAAGGAAAAAGGGGAAAGTGGTAAAAAATGCGTGACGCAGTATCTATTGTCTTGCATGTCATCTTCATGTTTCATAATAAGATCGCGATGAAAATACCTTTCATGACATTGACGGTAAAATGATTTACATTATGTCGAATTAGTTGAAAATAGAAATACAAGTTTGGAATTAAATGTTATTTCCATGCGTTTATATCCGAGATACAATAGGTGTGGCAAAATTTCGAATATCGGATCGTAAAAGCGTGAAAACATCACCTTTCGCAATCTGTAGTTAGCTGACTACTGACGTTGTTGCGACTATGCACGCGCATATTAGCGCGCATTACGAATTGAATCGTTTCAATTGAATTCATATTGAAACATGATTTTGAAATCGAACTGTCACGATCTTGTTCTATAGTTGAGAATTCATATGAAGGAGATGTATAAAAGTATTTATATAAAAAGATCTACATATTTCGCAATGAACTTGCATTTCATGTTATTTAATATAAGTATGCAAAATTTTACTTTCTTTACGATTGAGATTCAGATATAAAACATCGCATTAATAATTCTTTATTGCATTGTTAAATATATATTTCATACAATATATATTATTTTAAATGCTTACGCGCATATAGACATGCAAATCGTAAAGCAGTACTATTGTATTATATATTAATATGTCATTAAATTGTTATTATTGATATATTATCCAAAAATAAAATTCCTTTTGATTTATAAAAGAATTATAATATATAAAACATGATATATAAAGCTTAATTCGTCATATTCTCTCTGTTTATATGTAAAAAATGCAAACTTCTATGTAAAATGTTCTATGTAAAACTCCTTCATTGTATATATCTAAATTATAAATCATTGCATAAACTTAATGAATTATTATATAAAATATATATTTGATATAGTTAATTTGTATTATTGAGAATAGATATATATTCGCTTTATTGTTAAATTATATTATATTATTTTATTATACGATATTATTTTTCAAAGGTTCATAGTGGAATCTTTTGAAATTAATTTTTCGTAGCATCATAATTTTGCGAATAAGTATTGAAAAATAAGTATTTGGCTTATAAATTATGATTAATCCCAATAAATAGTATTCCATTGGCATAAGCTAGTAAAATAATTCTGTTCAATATTAACAAATAACGGCAATCTAGACATATTTAATTAATTAAAAAGATATTCCGTTAATCTGATATAGAACTGAATAATAATAATAATAATAATAATAATGAGTAATATGGCTCAAAATGTCTTACTTTCAAATAATATAACTTAATAATTGATCGAATAAACTTTATATTTATAAGTAGTTGTAATAAATAAGAAATAATACATAATAAATAATACATAATAAATTCAATAATAAACTAGATAAGTTTAATGTTAAGTAATGTAATTTAATAATAAATGAAAGTGATTGATTTGTTTTTGACTTAGTATTATAATTTAACAAATTTAATTGTAATTTAATATAAAAGTTTATAAAAGAGATAATATTAAATAATAATTAATAATAATAATAATGTTAGATTTGTGATAAAAAGAGATATTATTATACCATTTGATTATAAAAATTATTCTTATTATAGCAAAATAAAATTTTTAATAGAAAATAATATATTGAGGATAGATAAATATAAATAATATAATTGATACTGAAAGATGCCATTTCCTTCATCCCGGATAATCAAAATTATAACTGCTCGTACTCGGTTTTTTTACAGATCACCTAATGACCACCCCGTCCTGACTAATGACTAATGACTAATGACTAATCTCCAGGCTGAAGAACTGATGTCTTCTTGGCTTCAATACAATTTGTGTAGAAGAGAGGGATCGAGTATGTTCGATCGTGGAAGTCGAGGAAGAGAGAAGTATTGGAGTGATACTGGGGATCGAATCTGGATCTCTCGATTGTCAAGCAATCGCTCTCGTTTCTCAGTTATTTGCTTCTCCGTAACATTTAACAATTTATTAAAATCTCTGTTAATTATTTAACTTCAATAACATATCCCAATTTATTATTAATGATAAATTCTGTTCCATATAAACAAGTCATATAATTTATAATTTCTTCATAAATAAATTGTTTCTTTATAACAACGAATTATTTTGTACGAAATGATCACTTACATTACATTTTTTTTCTTATATTCATTAATGGACTAAAATAGTACGCGATGTTTCAATTTGCTTCTTAGGTATATTTAGCTTGTGGAAAATATCTGATATATCTTGCGCAAATTTATCCATCATGCTCTGAGTATGCTTTGATGTGGGCGTTAATCTTAGCTTCTCCTCCCCCTTTGCAACTGTTGGATAATTTATAGCTTGTACGTAATGTCCTTTGTCTCTCAACAAATGATCTGCTATCTGATTGCATAATAATGGATCTCCTATCTGAAAATACATCATCAATTAGCAATTATTTATTAAATAATTTATTAAATTTATTCATTAATTAAATAATTATTTATTAATTATTTATGAATTATAATGAATTGCATCATTAATTTATTAATTAATCAAATTTTTATTAGTTTCTTACCTTTATTGGAATAATATGAGACGGCGATGATTCTAAGGGAAGACCTGCATCAATAAGAATGGATTTCAAATAGGCCACGTTTTTTTGATGATTTGATCTTAATAATCTGCCCTCATCTGATGCTAAGAGTTCGATGGCTGCCAACGCTCCATATATCGCCGTAGGTGGCAAAGAAGTAGTGAAGATAAAGCCAGCAGCGAATGATCTTAACGTATCTATCAGTTTCGCGGAACCAACAACATAACCGCCAATGTTACCAAATGCATTTCCCAAGGTACCAGAAATAATATCCACCTTGTGAAGTATCCAGTCCCGCTCGCCAATTCCGGCACCAGAATGGCCATACAGACCAACTGCATGAACCTCATCAATGAATGTAATCGCACCGTACTTATGCGCGATATCACATAGCTCTTCCAAAGGACAAATGTCACCTGTCATAGACTGTACTGTTTCAAATGCAACGATTTTTGGTACACTCTTATCAATTTTCGAGAGTAATTCTTCTAAGTGCGTTGCATCATTACGTCGGAATATATGCTTCGGCACACCACTGTCTCTTATGCCTTCCATCATAGCTGTATTATTTCCAGCATCAGAGAAGATTTGACAACCTGAGAAGACTTTTGGTAGTGTAAACAATATGCAATAATTTGCAACATTACAAGTGGTGAATAACAAACCAGAATCCTTCTGATGTAGTAACGCAAGTCGTTTCTCCAACATTTCATGTCCTATTGAATTACCTGAAATATTCCTCGTGCCGCCAGCACCATTGCCGAATTTATTTAGAGCCTCATGAATGGCATCATTTACAGTCGAATGATATGACGTGCCTAGATAATCATTGGAAGACCATACCATAATGGGTTTTTCTCCCCATGAATATTCCTTGGCTGGGAACTCTTTAATCAGTTGATTTACTTTCTTGAATACTTTATACGAATGATCCTTCTTCTTTCGTATAATTTGTTCATGATAGAACTTCTCATAGGGAAAAGATGTTTTCTCGTTATTCGCAACGTCTAGATTAATAGCATCTTCTTCTATTGCTGGACTAGCTTGTTTAATTGCATCTCGTTCTCTAGACAAAAAGGGACAGCGATTCTGTACAGATTCTGAAGTTGGCTGAGATTTCTTTCCATTTTCAGGATCCTCTGACTCTGGTATTGTATTGAACAATCTTGACATTATTGGACAATACTGCCTATAATTCATTATCAAAGACAATCCATAATTGCGAACGTAGTTCGCAGATAGACGAGTCAAGAATGGACATGACATGGTTCTCAGATCTGAAAATCGATTAACTAATGTTAGCAATGAACAATATACAAAAAATAATCGGTGATATATCATATATTAAATATATTTAAAGAAAGAATAAGGAACATTATATCAGCTTAGATAAATTGCAAAAACCGAACATAAGAAATTGATAACTGTGTGATAGTGTTAAATTCGAGGAATTATCAACTCAATAGATGACAAATGCAAGATCATTTTAAATGATAAATCTGATCGTTCTAAAATTGCATAATTCATACATGCGAAAATGAGTGAAAGAACAAACGATAGTTATATAACAGGAATTAATTAATTAAATATTTCCAATACGAAAATCAAGACTCGATATGGTAGTTACCCAAGTTAATGAAGCGGAATGAGGAAAAGAGAAAGTGGCAACAGATGCGTGACGCAGCAGCTATTTGTACTGCTTATTATTTCCAGGTTTCGCGATGAGATCACAGTAAAAACACCTTATTTTTTAATGCGTTAATACTAAAACGATTTATACTGTGTCAATGCACTGTCGAATCAGCTGAAAACAGAGATACAAGCTTGAAATTGAATATTACTTCCAGCTGTTTATATCTAAGGCAAAATTTCGGAATATTTATCAAATTGCAAAAGTGAAAATATCACCTTTCGCGATCCGTTGTTGGCTGACTACTGACGTTACTGACATTACACGCGCATACTAGCGCGCATTACGAATCGAATCATTTCAATTGAATTTATATTGAAACAGTGATTTTGAAATCGAATTGCTATGACTTATCCTGACAATCGCGCAAATTCATATGGAAGAGACGTGTAAATGTATTTCTATAAAAAGATCTATATATTTCGCACGGCCATGAATTAATATTTACATATTATGTAATATGTCTATATTATTACGTAATAATAAATATAGTGAGACTAAATTAATTTTTTCTATTTTGAAATGCTATGAAACATTCTGTGCACACTATCCACTCTTCATTTAATTTCATCATATCATTTTTAGAGGTATATAAATATAAAAATGTATTTAAAAGATGCAGTTTAGTTTAATTGCAGATGCATTATTCCATTACATTATAATTAAAATTTGAATAGTTGAATATTATTCAAGGCTCTTTGTCTCTCGGATCTCCTTGATCTTTCTACATATCTTTGCAAGAAAAAATAAAGCAAAAAAAAAATGATTAAGAATTCTTGCTATTTACCAAATTTATAATTAAATTTTCTGTTATGATACGTAATTAAATTTACAGTAATTATGTGCACCATATGATATTATATAATTGTATCATTTGCGTAATTTATTTATTATACTTTTATCATCCGCTTGAAAAAAGTAATGAATATTCTTCCTCATTGAATTTCGATTTCGGTTTTAATCTTTATTATTTCTCCATTATCTTTGAATTTTCCAATTTAAGAATATAAAAATTCCTTTTTTCTTTTAACATTTAATTCTAATTTTATAAACATCAAATTTCTTTCTCTTCATTATTTTCTTTTTAAGCAATTAATACAAGCAATACAATAATTCTAAATAATTCTAAATTTGCAGTTATAAATTCATAAATATTTATATCCATTTTTTTTAACAATCTATATTGCATATAAGCAGGCATTAGTTTTTAATTATAATTATCAGTGGAATACAAAAAAATATATACAACAATAGCATCAGTGATAATAATATCAGAATTTGAATTTGAATTTACATAAATATCATAATTGGTACAGCACTCACGATTTTATTGATCAATAAATGATGAATTGGCGAGTGAATCGTTGATAATTGATGATTCTTCGTTTATTACTATGTGGACGAGATTTCTCCTAATGGTACTAACTAGTATTTTTAATACAGTATTTTTATAGTGGTTTGAAAAATATATATTGTATATTTTTGATTGTCATCAGATATATGAAAATCAGAAGAGAAAATCAAACACTATATGCGCGAGACTACTTCGATGCGTTTACTGATTAAACTTCTCGAACGTCTTGAAATTCAATGAGAGAATACTGGATGAAACATTGCCACAACATATTCCTCTTCTTCGTTTCTGCGAGCTCATCATAATCTACAATATGCACTGTTATTGCAATCAATCGTTATTATTGCAACTCACGTCGTATTCTATAATGATTATACAATTTTTGCAATTGTTCACATGCAGCAGACGTCACTAATACGCCATTGGATGATAATACATTTGAATAGCAAAAAATGGATATTATATTCTAATTTTGTGCATAAGCATGCATACATGCATGCGTCCATGCGTACGTACGGTTGGAAAAAGAAAAAGATAAAATAACATGATTGTACAGAATTTGTTTTTTTTAAATGAAAATATATGAAAAAAACTATCTTCTAAAAAGATATATTTTATTATCTCAAATTTGTTTTCTTAATAATAATTTTATTAATAGTATGCATTATTAAAGTGTTTACGAATATAATCCAATTAAATATATATCAGCAATTGTGATTCTGTAAATCTCTTGTTTGTTTAGACAGTTTCTCTCTCTCTCCCTTCCTTCTTCCCTTTTTCTCTCTCTTTCTCAATCTCTGTTCCGATAGTTTTAATGATTATGAGATACCTGATCGGTTTTTCAAATTTAGTTTTCTTTGCCCAATAATTTTTTTCTGCAAACATTTATTTAGCCCAGATGAATAATATTGATCGACTGATTGAGAATGTTAAGAAGATATCGTTAAAAAATCATTCCATACAATTTTATATCGGATTATTTCTTCCTAGTTATTGATGAAATTAGTTTTTAAAAAATAATGAAACAAAAAATTTACTTAAGATTTTTTAATACAAATAATTATGCGTTTTCTTTCAAACATCATATTAAAAAAGTCAGATATAAATGAAAGCAACTAGAAATTATGTCTTGTCTTGAAGCTAATGACTTGATTTGGAAAAGCATAAACAGACTAAAAGTTTTCTCATTTTCTATTAAATTATATTCATATGGTAAATATTTATATGAACAAATATTGTACAAAAAATACGATAATATTCTTGGAATTTGCATTTTTTTCTTAGATTCTAGGAATTCCACTAATTGTCAAAGAGCTATATGCAAGTACTATATGTCGCATATTTATTTTCCTTGAAAATGTAAATGCATTACATAGCATACATATATAATACATAATAAATAATAGCTAAGAAATAAAAGAAAAAAATTTTAAAGAAAAATAGGCGAGTTTAAATATATTATATGCGTCAGTCATCGCAAAAAAATGTTGTATTTAATTTTAATTAAAAGAGAATTAAATAATTTTGTAAACATTTTATTTATAATAATTTTATAAATTTTATTAGATTTTCATTTTTTATTTTAATCGAACAAATGAAATTTAAATTTAATATCTTTTTTCGATACATAATTGAATTCAGAATCAAACATTGTCATTATTATTAATTCTCTTCTTATCTGAAAAATAAGAATATTAGTATGCTTAGCTATAGCTGGTAATAATTTTTTTGTTTTCCATCATGTTATAATATATCTTGGGAGAGAGAGTAAAATAAGAAAAAGAGATATAATTTATAAAATTCCTCGCACTCCTAAATGCGCCACTTTCAAATATCGCGGATTTATTCAACGATGATAGTGCGATTGATTGCCAATCAAAACGCATTTACCGCTATAGCAGAATTCAATTTATAGCGCGCAATCGCGCTTTCCGAACCTGCATCATGCGTTGTTATTCTCATTATTCGTTATTTCTGCTAAGATTTTATTAGATTTTTATTTTAGATGTGCACGCAGAATTCTTTTAGATATGCATAGCGAGGGTGCTTATCGTGTGAGATTTTTTCAATTTTGATCGTAACGTAATGCAGCGCGATGAATTGTGACATGTAAAGATTTCGCAAAGTATTTAGAAATTCTTGAGCATTTCGAATGCACGATCGCATTTGTTGCGCTTCACGACACACGCGAATTAACTCGTGCATATAAACACGCGGTGAAACACGCGGTGTTCAGCCTGTCAACATTCAGGTTATGTTACATTATATTTATCGTTTTACAAATATGTCTCGATAGCATAATAAATAGATATAATAGACGACATGACCTTTGACCATTTATGTGCATAAGTTATTTCCCTTTTCACATTGCAGTGATGCATTGTACTTATGTAGTCTCAGGATGATTTCTTTTTTGTACGACGTACAAAGAACGAACTGTTATAAAGTTTGATGAATTTCATAACAATGATAGATTGATAAAACGCGAGTGAATTTCGTTATGGCGGGGGCGAAAATTGAAGTAAGTTTGTTATTTATATCGTAATAATCTTTCTGATATATTTTCAATTCACACACAATTCAGAGGAACATAACCTTTTACAATATCTCTAAAGTTAGATGTAAAAGCGTGCGAGATAGCAAAGTTGGAAATATTCTCTAAAAAGAAAAAAATTATTTGACAATAGCAATCTCCACAGTTTTTCTTGCGATATTTTGAGCTATGACATTGAGCTATGACATTGAGCTATGACATTGAATATTTCTTGGACATATAATTTAATATGTCTATAAAATCATGATATTGTAAAATAATTATATCAAGAAATTTGTTATAGTTATTGTTTCTATTAATATAACTTTTCTTTATATAGGATAGAACAGTTCTAGAGGCAGAGACTGTCTTTTTATTAATGAAAAAGGGTTTTCCTATTTCACGTAATGTAAGAGCCCAATGGCTATTAGAGCACTTAGATTCCTTAATAAGGATACAATGTCCAAATACAAAGATTAAAGAGCCACCAGAATTAGAAATTGTATCAATACTGCCAAAAGATAAACCTAATATATGGTCCATAGATACTAGCTACCAATTTCTTTATAAAGTTGTTTCAACAACTTCAATTATATTTTTGGCGTACAAGTACAGAATGGTCTTTAGCTTAGATTTAAGTCCCTCGCTTGCCACTGTTGTAAGTAGTACAAAATGAAAATTTTACTATCATGTTGTATAATCTATATAATAATTTTTAATAACTAGATATCTTTTAGGATGTACAAAATGGAGAGATTGTTATTGATGAAGTATGTTTAGCAGTAAAACGGTGTCTTGAAGGCATAATCAAACCAGTTAGTTTATTGCATTGTAAACATGTAGAGAATAAACAAACATGTAAAGAAAATTGGAAATTGACTCAATTTATTTATGTCCGTAGTTTGTGATACCGGGTAGCAAGCGTGTGATACAACCTGAGATTTATGTGACTGTGATAGCTCATACACCATTCTTTACAAGTCCGGCACAGCAAGTATTGGTACAAGGATGGTTGATTACTACAGATAACGTGACATCTCTTATACAATTCATAGAGAAACAACTATATCTATTAGAGGAGAGAGTAGCAACTGTCACAGCTGTAGCTAATCAACAAATGGAGAATATAAGAGCTGAGAGCGAGCGTCTGGTGGGTAGGCTCTTCGATGAGAGCAGCAATTGTTTGAATAAAAATAGTTGTAATATATCTATAGTCTCGCCAGAAGCCAGTTTTGTGAATATGTTAAGATATGGGATGCTGGCTTTGACGCTTTTACCTGAGCACAGTTGTGCACGTGAGTTTAAGAATGTAACTTACCGTTATATTTATATAAATTATTCCATATGCTTATCATATACTATTCTATATGATATTATCTAATATTAATATAAAATATAATAATAATATTAATTTTATAATATTATAATAATATTAATAATATAAAATATGCAACAATGAAAGACGAAGTGAACAATGAAAAAATATTGAAATCATTATTTTCAGATATGGTGATAATCACAGATGGCATTGTTGGAATAAAAAATGCTCACACATTAGACTCTATCATACAGCAACTACGTGCAACAACTGTAGCGTGTAGCTTTTTGCGCGTAGGTAGCATGTATGATCCGCACTGTGCGGATGGTCTAGTGCCATATCAGGATCTATTATATTTCATTGCTGCAGCCACGCTCGGTAGTTATATGTCTTTCAGTTCATATATTGTACGTAAATTTTTAATCTATCCCATAATATTATTGTTCAACAGTAATGTTGATTGTTTAATACTTTATCCATCAACAGATACCTACATATGGAACAGAAATGAATCTGTATCATAAGAATTTTTTATGCTGGAAATTATATCGAAATATATCCGATGATATGTTAGATCATCATTCTTGCTGGCAGACTCAAAATAATTGTTTTCACGGACATAAAACTGGACAACTCTTGAGAAAGAAACAGATTGATGCCAAAGTAATTTGTACCTTGAGTAGTTTGCTTTGTTGCCGTTTGAGAGAAGGGTACCTGATAAAAAGAGCTAGCATACGAGATGATTTTCTCGAGATTAATTTTATTCTACTATGGAAAACTAATGTTTTCTTAGAGTATTTGGTGACCTGTCCATGGTTGACAAAATCGCTTTCTATATCTAATGTAATACAGTATACTATTACCATAGAAGGTGAGCCGAAGATAACAATGATAATAAAATTTCAAGCACTGAATAAGTTCTATAATTTGCATTGAACTTTTATTATAGCACCGTACGAATTTTTACATGACATCACGTGCCTATCGAAGAAACCATTGAATTCGCACTATCGTCAAGGTGTCATCTCCCGTTTCTGGACAGCATTGACATCGTTAACTGAAAGTGATAATATGCTGGCGCATTTCAGTTGGTTCCCCGCATCTGGATGGACCTGGTATAGTGTACCAGACACTATTAGAAGTGGAATGCCAGTATTCTATTTGTCATCATATCCATCACCAAGTACAGTACAACTTAGGTATATTTATTCGCTTGTATGAATAATAATTATTAGTAAACTATAATTACAATAAATATCAATAGTCATAAATAATAATAATTGATGAATATAGATTTATATTATATATAACCATATATTATTATTTTAGCGATGCTGCTTGTCCGCAATTTGGACAAATTTGGCAACCAGTTGTCTCTCTGGATCCGCTTCAGTGGGCGCGTTGGATGCACACCCAGAGGATTACATTGATTCTAGCTTATGATCGACCATTACCAAGGCACTTACACCAAGCAAATCAAAGCGGTCGTTTCCAATGTGTCCAAAGCCGACAAGCGGCAGCTGTATTATATGCCATGCTGAAAAACTGGGCGACTTTTGTGCTAGTCGAGAATCATACCTATGTCCAGTTCATATACAGAGAGACAGAAAAACCACCGGTATCATTCTCATTGATACGTATTAATTGCAAAGCACTCTGCGTTGTACTAAACATTGCTTTCGCTGGCGGTACTGAAGGTGTCGTACGTCACAATGTGGTAGTCGACCTTGTGGATAGATTATCGAAATTGTCGTTACCGAACAGACCAACAGAGCAACGCGAAACCCCATGTTGCACGATAATACATAAGTCGCTTGAAAGAATTCTTGTGAGATACGAGCGCATACCGAGTAATCTCAGTATGGTAATATTTCCCGATGGAACCCAACCGACTTGCACTCGAGCTACATTGGGATTGTTGGGCGGTAGTCTAACTACTACATTGTCTCGGTATTTGTATCACAATCGATGGCTCTGGCATGTGAAACGACCATTTGTTCAGACTATTCCGGGGATTACTTTACCTAGACTGGATATTACTGCAATTGCGAGAATACTTTCCACGATCACAAGGTGAATACAGAGCATAATATATTTATCAGGATTACTTGATAATAATTAGACATTCTTTCATTTTTTCTTTGCAGAATTCGTTTGGGGGAAGGCTTCAATTTTGCGTATTCGACAGCTGGCATCACAAACATGGTGCTAGAGGTACAGATGCAGGGTTTCGGTAGCTTCGATAATTTCTATCCATGTATCATACAATATGTTCTATTTCCGCCGCATGTTGTACCAAATACAACGTTAGAACGTGATAGTGGCACTGAGGATGACACTGAAGAAGGTAAAGATATTCATCATGAATAAAAAAGAAAAAGGATTTTCAATATAACAAATTTAATATTTTCATCATTTGTCAGGTATTGCCGAGACGGAAGTATGGACGGAAGATTCTGAGAGTTACAGTGATTTTCAAATTGTCACGGAGGTTTGGGTAGAACCTCAATGTGGTTACGTACAAATGCCTACACAATCGACTGCTATGTATATGCATCCTCTACAATATCATCAATTACCGGATACAGTAAGTAAATTTATGAAAATTTCTAATAAAAATTGCCATTTTATTTATGCATATCCAGTCAAGCAATAAAAGGTATTGCTAATTCCAATCAGCGTACATGATCGGGATTTCCTTTTGAATGTCAGAAACACGTAACTTTGTTTTCTTTGATTTGTTTGATTCGTTTAACATATAAATTAACTTTAGTTATAAATAATTTTTACTTCTGATCTAATAAAGTTCAATTTTATTTTTTCTCTGTAAGACATCCATGAGCTTGTTTAAATTGATAAGACGCGATTAATTCTTCGACTATGTCTTGAAAATGATAAGATATCTTCGTTCAATACCTCGGCGATAAATCTGCGATATTTGATTTATATGAAGCAATATTAAAAATGCTGTGTTAATCTGAACGTGTTTATGGATTATTATCGTAATAGCACGAAATCTATGTAATCTTAAATAACATTCTGAGAAAATTCTGTAATTAATATTATACATATATCGATTATTAAATCATTATAATATGTAACAAATAACTATAATTTTATAATTTTGCTGAAAATTATTTCTTTGTAAATTCACGTGTGAAATATCGCATTCGTAAAATCTGTTAGTATATAATTTCGTTTAATCATATTTCAATCTCACAGATTCGTGAAACGAACGATCGTTCTCGAGCGTTACTTCTATTCTTCTTATCTTGAGCTAACTTGATAATGCTACGTATGGTAACACAAAAAATTATTCTGGTGCACGGTTGTCTAGAGTACTTTATTTTGCTAGGTACTGAGTCTATATCTAGTAAACGTTATTGGCGATATCGGATTTATTTGACCTACTGTGTTTCTAACTTTTAGTTATCGCTTAACTAGAATATTTCCTTTAATATAATCGATGTCAAAATGCCCATCCGCATTCTTGAAGTTTTCGGCGGAAACGTTCTTTCCCAGTTTCTACCTTTCAAAATATTAGAAGTAAAAGGGAAGCTCTCTCTCTTTATTTACTTAATGATACGTTAGGTCGAATGATCCATTAGTTTCGTCATGTTTGAACGAACTCGTAATATTCCTTGGAAAATATAAAATATATTACAATTTTTGAAACATTATTATATATAAAAAGACGAAAGATAATATATATTTAAAATTATAGAACGATATGCAAAATTAATAAATCATTTGATAATAATATAATACATAAATATTATATCTTTATAAATATTATATCCTAAGCATTTTAACTTTAGCGTATCACGCAACGTAGCTTTATCTTCAATCTTATCTTTCTTCCAATTCTGATAGAGATGCTTATAAAATGCTTCTCGTATGCACTATCATTTGACAAATGAAGGACGATTAGAATAAGAACACTTACTAAAAATATTGCATTTTATCATCGATAACGTTATTGTAGTTTTCTCTATGAATTAAATTTGATATTACGGGTATATAAAATTTTTTTAAATATTGATTTTTTTTATTTTCACATTTTAACTTTAAATTTTATTAGATAATTAATTACATATAATATTTTGTATATTTTAATATAATCTTTAAATTGTTAATCTATTTTTCATTAATATTTATATCTTATTTCGAAAAAATTGATTTCTTTCTGCTTTTATTGTAAATTATTATTGTTTTTAAAAGCTAAAAGTATAATTCAATAATAAGAATCTGTTATACTTTCATAATATAAATATATTTTTAGCGTAAATTTACGTTAATCAGATAACTGTTATCTGATTCATTCGTTACCTGGAGAGCATTGCTAATCAGAAGACCAAACTTCAAGGTACACAACTGATATGTTTCAAATTATATTTTATTCTACAACAAGAAGTTATTTAATCGATCAAAAATTATTTTTCTTTTACTTTTTAATGAATTTAAACTTTATATATGTATGGAAGGGACACGCGCGCGCATATATAATGAAGATATACATATATATTTTTAATATAATATTTTACCAAATGATGATACCTAAAATATGAACAATGCTGAAGATATGATTTATTTATCTTTTTAACAAGAGATTCATATGCATATTTCTTGTGAATTGAATTAAAACGTGAATTGAATCTCGCATATGAATTGAGTTAAAATGAAATACAAATGTTTGTTTTATAGATTGGATTTACATGATGATGTTGCATATGCGATTTCTAAATATCTTATCTTTCAATAAATCTATTTATATTTGACATATACGAAAAGGATTTTGCAACTTTTGTGCAATTTTGCATTCTGTGCAATTTTCTAATCTTTTTTGTTAAAAAAACTAGACGAAAAGCTGTAATAGAGAAAATGTCTCCATCATCAGAAGTTATCATTTTATTATCTTATAACATTTTAATTTGCCAAACATTTGCCTATGCTTCTTTCGCAAGGACATATTCAATTCGTTCAAATGATTCCTCATAACTTTATTCTTTTTTAATTTTTGTCTATTATCTCAGCTGAGAAGGATATTCACAGAATTGAACTTGAAATCTACATAATGTCTCTTTGTTACATTTGAATTGTTAAGAAATTTTCAGAAAAATACCAAAATGGAGCTTAGTGTCAAACGAAATTCATTTTCGGCGATATAACTCATATTTCCGGCTTATGAAAGAGAGACAAGAGCAAGGAGCGTAAAAGTGTCTATCGCTACATGTCGTTATCGTTATCGGGGTGGGGCTTCAGTATCGATGAGGGTCCTCGGAACGAGGTTTTCCTATCAGTCGTCTCAGGTATATATAGGGCCCAATACGCGCCCTGCGCTCACTAGTGATCGGATTATCTTTTTCGCATGATTTTATATCGTCATGTCGATTGTCGACTGGTCGTCTCTGGCAAAGTTACTTTCAGGCTTTCTCTTATCATCGCCAAAATCCCCTGGTGACGATTTTTTATCGCGTTTCGTATATAGATTGCAAGTGATCACGGTTTTATCTGTCGCGCACGAAAGTCAAATTGCAAGGTGATCTTCGCGCAACATCGTCATCCTGTTTCAGTGAATTTCATCATAATTTCTCCATAATTTTTCTTTTCGAAAAGACATCTCGATCTGGATTTCCGACCACAAAGACACTCAGCTTAAAATATCTGATTCTCGTTATCATGAGGTGACTCCGCTCGAGATTAAAACTGGAGAACATGATTGACTGTCTTTGGGCGCAGCAAGCGTGCAACATCTTTCAACTCGTCATTGGCACTGTTACTTGCTCCTTCTCTCTCCATGGTCTCGTCGTCGAATTTTTCCTCTACATATCCGTGTAGCCCTCAGTTGGAAGTGAGGATCTAGGCAGTGAGCAACCATAGCTCTTGATAACTTGCCAGATCTAACTCTTCCAGCTCAGGATTGCGCGGACTCGACGTCGTTGATTGTTGGTCGTTAGTGCATTGTTCCTGTATCAATCATCTTGGAGCTGGCCAACGGGTATCACGGTTCAAGTGGAGCAGTGGTCTCTACGCTTTGTATGAAAGTGAGATTCAACTCCTCCAACTTATTCCTGATTCCTTGTAGACGTCGAAACTGCAGCATCCGTGAATCTCCTGCGACTGATCATCAACTTGTGGCGCGTACGCGAGTGCGATTAATTATTCATCACCTCACGACCAAATGTTGGCAGATAGACTCTACAAAGCTTGTCACTCATAAATTGATACTTAAGCCACGCTCGAATAAATTTATCTTAAGATTAAACACCTTAAACACACCGTAATTTGTGTTCAATGTGTGTGAATGTGCGTTATATCTTAAGCTGCGTATAAAATTAAAATACTTGGTATCAAGATGTTACCATACTCTTGTATATATTTTTTGAAATGTATAAATATATATTATGCGTAATAATTATAAATATTCTCAATGCAGAATTTTCTCAGAAAAGATTATATATATATATATATATATATATATATATATACATACACAAATTAATCTTATTTGTACCTGATGCATATTAAAATTCTTTATGAATCTCTTATATGATGTATTTATTGTCACTTTTATCTGATTAGATTGCCAGAATAGATGAGGAATGCATTAATGCTCTATTGACCTTAGAGTATTTGAGTCTTTTGAGCCAAGTAACACCAATGGAAAAAGATACCGAGATCGTATATGGTCAGGCACATCAAGAGATCAGATATCACGGCGTTATGGGTACATCTATGGATCGTATTTCTGAATGTCCAAATCCGACTGAACCTCTCGAAGCGACGCCAATTATTGATGAGAGAATACATCCCATGTATTTCTCGTTTGATACTCTGAGCATTTTGCCAAAGTGTCAACAAGCGGAACTCTTGTTTTCAATGTTTGCTGATGGTTAGTTATTCTTCAGGATAGAAAAAAGAGGATAGAAAAAATAAAAAGAATGCAAAAATGATCTTATTGATCTTATTTTATCAGATATGATGCACATTAACGAGGATCGGGATAATGCTAATAAAATTCTCATGGGAAATTTCTTGGAACACATGAAACAGTTGCATAATAAGGAGCTACTGCTTACATCTGCGGAATCGCAGAGATTTACCCGGATGCTTCTTAATAGAGCGCGTGAGAATGCTTCGTCATTAGCTTTCTTTATGCAAGCAGGTAGATAATAAAAGCTTAATGACGATAAGCTCTTTAATTACATGAAAATTCTTATCGCATTACGGAACCGATATATTTTTTGCGATACATTTATTGTATTCCATTGCATCTTTTATGGGAATACAATATCATCTATTTTGAAAACTGATATTTTATAGTGTTTTTCATCTTCAATTATGCGATTTTTATTTTAGAAAAAAATTATCAGAATGATGCATCGGACATCTATCCGAGATGGAAGTGTTTTGTTAAAGGAATTAGTACGACTCATGTTATCGTCACGATATTACCGGCCACAGAGAAAGACGTTCGCTTGATAACGTATATAGGCGACAATTGTACAAGTAACAATTCCGAGAAAAATTCGGAACTTCGCGACTCGGATATTTTCGATCTTGATATGAACGAGAAAGTACCGTCCCCAAGTTCATATACAAAAGATACCAATATGTACGATTTCCTAACATTGGAACATAGAGAGTCGAAAATTTCCAGTTACTCCACTACTGCAAATAGCACATCAAGAGCTAATGTGGAACATAATTCTGATAACGCCGATAATGAAAGTAGTCTCGTTATACCTGTATATGTCTACGATTGCTCACTAGCATTATTGATTGACGCATTAGTTGGTCAACTGCAAACCCCACAAAATAGAGATATCTGTCAGGATCATACATTTAAAATTGGGGAGCAAGTTTCTGAAGATTTTATTAGTCTCAAATCAGAGAATAACACAAAACCTTCATCTCCTGAACCGAAAAGTGAAGATTCTGATAATATTTCCAGTGGTATGCAAGAATTCATAATTTTTAGGATATGTTTTAATATTACTTTACGCAATAGAAATCTCATAATTTCAAATTATAAAAATTTCTTATAAATTGGAAATATTGAAAAATTATTTCTTGTTTTTATATAAGTAATATAAAATTATTTTTTTCCATCGATTACGATTAATAAGAAATTAAATTCCAGAAATTTTAAATTATTATTTATTTTCTTTTATTCGTTGCAAAAGACCTGTCTCAAAGATCGAATGATATATTAATGGATTAATATATTAAAAAACAATCTAAAGAAATCAATCATAGACATTTTTCTATGATATATGAATATATGATAAAATTAAATTTTTTTATTAGATCAACGTAGTTTAATGGAACACTGCAAGCTATTGAGTTTAGCACATTGTCATTGTTACGTGGTCGCAGTATACAAATCACTTTCATTGCAACAGTCACTGAGTTATGAAGATATGGAAGCTGCTGTGGCACAATGCGAGGAAAATTTGATCGAAATTAACATTACGAATTATTTACGATCTGTATGTAGACATCTGAGTACATTATCAGAAGAGTATCTACTCAATCGATTGAAAGTTTCAGTATGTAACGATGTTAAGCCATTGCATAACTTAATTAAGGATAAATTTAAGAAGATCATGGCAGTTGCCTTTAAGCCTGTCCCCGCACATCCAGAATTCTATTATTGTTTGCCTTCATGGTTATCCGAAAAAATGGTTCGTTTCTTTGTAACTTTTCAGAATAATATAACATTATGAACACAATCTGCAAATTTTCTTCCTTTACTAAAATAATATTTGTAGGAGATAGCGTCGCAACGGACAGATAGCGATGATGATTTAGATGATTTTACGTGTCATTCAGAAACACTGGCTCCAAAAACAGACAACTCTTCCAATCAAGGTTAATAATAAAAATATTTATATAATTATTTATTAAGTATTTCATCGTAAAGGAAATCCCTATATTACAAAGTAATAAATATGCATTATGTATATTTCTCTGTATACTTAGTGAGTCAACCTATTAATATTACATGGCCGGCAACTAATCTTCACAACAGCGGGAAACTGTCGCATTGTAATTCCAAAGATTCATTCATAAGTGATTTCGGAGAGGAGAATACATGGGATAAAGATCAGCCGCTTTTCTTACATCTGAGTTGTTCAATTCGTTTTCGTTCCGAGCTCTTTAGTATACCCGTCAAACTGATGCCTACTTGTTTCACCGAGATCATCCAAAGTATTAACAATGACAAGGAGAAAAATCTTGCCAAATTGAATCTGGATGACATGAAAGTTACTTTAGATATTATCTGTTTGAGTCTGCCGAAGGAAGTGTTGGAGGTGTCACTAGAACGATATCCCGTGTTCAGGACAACATCATATTGTAGTGCCTCGCCGATTGGTAGCATGCCAAGTGGTAGCAGTCCAGATGTAAATACGAAAAATGAATCGATGCAGGAAAGAATACAGCAACCGCCTGAACATCATGCAGTGACTAATTTAAAAGATGAAATTGAATGGCTGTTGCGAGACGAAACTGCGACGGCACTTCTAGATCATTCTTTGCCGACCGTGGAGACGTTAAGATTCGTCGCATATCACGTATCGAATTCAGTTGGGAAATCCAGTTGCTTGATGGATAAAGTGCCTTTACATTTTGTTTTTTCATCAGAGAGCAGTGTGCCGAAATTTCTGAAGGAATTGAAAAATCTCGAAATCGATAAATATTGCATTTGTCAAGAAACTGATTTGTTTTACTTCGTCAAGAAACCAGAAACGATGGTATCAGACGCAGAATTGAATGCATTTCATACAGAAGAGGAGGAATCACAATTGAAAAAAGATAAATGTGATTTGATATTATCAAAATTATTTATAAAATTATTTCTTCATAAATATTAGAAATAATGATATATGTTTTTTAAATGCTAAAAATGGCTGATTTCGATTTTCAATTGATTATTTAAATTGATTACTTATAGATGAAAATGTTGAAAATGTGGAGCAAGAAGATATATCAAATACTGCAATCCAGATGAACGGACAGGATTCTGGAGACGCACCGGGTTATTATTCTGAGATTTCAAGCATAGCTGAAGGGAAACATGGTACAGATGATGGATATGAAGGGGACAGTAGTAATTCGGATGACGATTACCAGTGGTTAATAGAACTCGATAAACACAGAAATCGTTTACCTAATTTTTGGCTAATTTTGGACATTGAAAGCACTCATGTTAACGTTTATTTTCATTGCAGGTTAGTAATTCGAGGAATAATTTATATTACATATAACATAAATGAAAAATTTATTACAATTTGCTTATATAGATTTTTGGAGCTTTCCTCGCCAGAAGTGGACTGTTATTCACAAATACAAAAGATGCTACTTGCCCAGATCAAAGCTATATGCCGACGAGTGAATCAATATTTGCTTCTACAAAATCTTCATGATACTCGCATATGTGATCAATTATTAGAGCCAGAATCAACTGAAGATTATAATACTTGGAGAGGAGAACCAAATAGCGAATCTGGGAATCTTTTCCAAAATCACAGTTCTTCTATCTCGAGTTTTACACCGGGTATGTTCAGATGTCCTGTCATCTGGGAGGAACCTTTCAATCTACATCCTCGCTTAAAAACCGGACCTGGTAGATCTGGATTATCGAGAGGAATCAAAGCGTTACACGGTGTGCTTAATAGATTGTCCGTTAATAATCGGAATAACATGTTCGTATATCAAGAGAACAATGAAAACGTGTTTTATCTGCGCCTTCATGAGCAAACGAATGACGGGAAAACTTTACAGAATAAACTCTCCGAAAGCGATGAAAAATTGGTAGTTTCGCGTAGCAATAGTGTTGCGTCTCTGTCGCAAGCCAAAGGCATTGGCCTAATGAATGATCATGTATCCTCGAATGATACTCGACCTAGAGTACGTTCATTTGGCGAAAAAGAGTCCGATATCTTAAATCGAACTGGCGATTCAATCATCTTGATGGTGCACGGAATATCAGAGGCTGGTCCGGAAGTCAAACGGGATTTAGTGCAGGTATTACAGAATCGTCTTGATGATGCGGTGCTAGAGGTTTTGTCTGTGATGTTATCGCGTAATCCGATGTGCAAACTGACACCAGCAGATGTGCATTTCATACAGAAACCGTATAAATCACCCGAATGTATAGTACAATTGTCTGTACAACCACACTGTCTACCATTTATAGACGCTCTAGGATATTATCTAAGACAAAATATCCTGCAATTCTTGTATACACCAAAGTACATGGATCTCGGCGCACATTATCATTTTCAAGATTACTCGCCACTGGATGGCACGAGGAAAAGAGTGTCTGAATCAGATATTTTCCTGTACAATCAGAGTCATTCGAGCGGCAACAAGGGTATAGCTTGCATTGCATTAGCTATTACCGACAGCAAAGAGTTTGTGATGTCTTTGATCGATAATCATGATAACGAATCGAGCTTTCCCAAGCTATTGAGAGTCGAAGATTTTGAGAATATCGTGTCGACTACTGTTTATGATCTTAAAAAGAATTCTAATCAAAATGTGGAAACATTAATTGAATTTCGGATTTGGAAACAAGGTAAAGTCAATTTAGAATCATTGATCACCAAACTGTCATCCGCAGTAAAACATGGTACTTGGGACTTGGTCACAGAGTATCATCTTTTGGCGACACCATTGACAGAACCAATTACTATCGATTCTTCGTCAATGCTTAAAGAGAGCGCAATACAGAATATAGACATTCAAGTACCTGCAAAGACATCGCAATCACAAAAAATAAGCGATAATTCGATCGATCAGTACGAACTTAATGAGGAAGGAAAATTAAATGAGATTTATCATACTACATTGGCACAATGGTTTCAGTTTGCTCTAGAAATGAGTGTCCCGGCTGTAAAGAAACACGAAGTGATTATTCATCATCGACATGCAATCCCTATGATCGTGAGGGAGCTGCAAAATCTCATACGTTCTCAGGATCCGGACACATCCAGCAAAGTATTTGTTTTGCAAGATCGACAACCATTTCTGAATCAGTTTGTTGTTTCACGCAAAGCAGGATCTGTACCCAAATGGTCTGAAAGCATCCGAAATATTATTAATCAATCAATGGCAGAAAATTCGGATTGGGAAGGAGCGAATTTGCCGGTGTATGTGCCGCATGAGTTTAACAAAGATGAGCAAACAACTTATATCAAATGTATCTTGATAGCAAGAAATTTTCATCAATGGAAGGCGTCTTTGAGTAAAGAGATAGACCTGGAATTGCTTGCTTCTAAGGGTTAATTTAAATTTAATGCAATAATTCTTAATCTTTTATTAATTAAAAATATCGCGTCTTATTAATCCTTTTTGAATTTTATATTGCAGATCAAAAACAATTACAAAAATTCAATCCTTTAATATCGGAGTCAAATTTTGTACCTAGGCAAAGGATACTGCTAGCTGAAATACAAAGCGATAGTGTTAGTGTTTATTAAATACTGATTATATATAAAATAACTTTGAAATCGTATAATGAAATTTTATGTTTTACATTTTCAGATAATTATTTACATATATAATTGGTCCAAAGAGAGATCAGAAAAATTAATAAAACAAATGACAAATTTAGGTACATGGCTCTCATCTAGATCGAGCTTGTTCACTAACATAATTATGCAAAAATTGGGTATATTCCACCACAAATTATCTCGGGAACCTCAACAAAGAGAGCACAACTCACAATATCAGATCACTGATATGGAGAGCCTTACCAAGTTCCCAAATCAATCAAATACGGATAACAAAGATTGGACACGATCGAGCAACCGAACGCAACAACCAATGAAGAACAATGCCTTCTCATGGATGCAGATAGTCGGCCAAGTGATGCGTGATGCGAAACCGAGCGCTCCACATTTTCACAACACAGATGCGATCGTCAAAGCTGCTTATGACTTACAAGATTTACGTCATCGAGAAAAGAAAATCAAAGGTAATATTGCGGTCATCATATAAAAATTTGCATATATAAAAGAAATCGTATTCTGTCTTAAATAAAGTAAAATATTTAATATATCTCTTGTTGAAATTTTTGCAGAGGATATGGAAAAACTATACGCGATGTCGCAAAATCGCACATCCAACATACCGATATCATTAAATGCTTTAAATACATTCAAACAGCATTCTCGTTTGATACATTTCTGTCATACTCCTCTGCTTTTCTTGCCAGCCTGGCGTCTACAATCCGCCGCTACGAGGGATCATTCATTAATATCGTCACAACCATTTCATTTTGGTTTAGACAGCAATGTGACATTGCACCAACAATTACCGCAAGTAACGCAAACGAAACAAGAAGTAACCGACACTATTATGATAAAATGGCATCGGGAGCTTTGTAAATCGATGTTGTCCGAGTACAAACAGTACTTGCAAATCTTGGGCTTCAATCCAATCCAAGTCGAATCATCGCAAAACAAAATGTTTGTTTCAAGTTTCTTATTTAAATTGCTTATTTAAATTTGCTGAACTTTGAGAAAATTTACATAAATAATTCCGTTTTTTACAGAGACGAGGAACAGTCTTATTATCTGAAAAAATTAATGCTTGGCGGTGTATTGTTGTTCGAAATCTATTTGTCGCAACCATTCTTTATCGTCAAGCTGCATATCATCGAATGCAATCGCTTACAAACAAAAACAAGTAGCGGTATGATGAATCAGGTGAGAAATATAGATATAAATCTGAAATATTATATTATTATAATATTACTATGTATTTTTTATTATATTATATATTATAATTCTGTAGAAAAACAATAAAAAGCTAATTCTATTGCAGTTCGTGTTAAGTTTCGTAGATGTCTGTGACAAAATCAAGATCAACATGCATCTGCATTCATTTACCTATGATTTTCATTTGCGTTGCATCCATTCTTACATTGCCGGAACAGGACTGTGGTCTTTACAACAAGGCTATCATCTCACTCACTTTATGGACGATTTCATCAAATATTATAGCAAAGCACCAAACTATGCCAGAAATCTTATATATAGTGGTAAATAATATTTATTATAGTAGTATATAATATTCGGAAACATATTAGATCCAGATCACTTCGTATTTCATATCTCATAAAATAATATACGAAATAAATATTTTACGATTTCAGATGTAATTACAATACGCAATATAGCAACACCCGCACGTATTCTGTATTCATATTTACTCTCGCATGAGAAAGTATACGGCATGCGTGTGTTTGTAATGTCTGGCGAATTGCAGGAATCTCACGACAATGAGTACGTTCTGATCAAGTTGCAGAGCACTCCGTTGGTCAGTTATTGCGATGCCCACGATACCAAATATACTGATGATTTCGATGTTGCGTTGATCGTATCGCGTGTGGAACAATCTCCGCATCTCGAGAAAACCGAGATTACCTTGAAATATTATCTAATGCTAACGAGCAAAAGAGAATTATATCCTAAACGAGAAGTGGAGAATAACAAGTTGGGAAAATTCAGAACTGTATACAGTGTACAGGGCAAGTCGGCAACTAGTTCGTATACAGAGAGCCCAGTGGAGTCCGATCCGGCTTCGCCAGTGTTACCATTCTTGAAAGGTAACTCCAAAAATGAAATGTCGGATTTTGATGCAGGACAGGAAGAAAATCTCGATTCAAATAGTGCAATATCAAAAGATACTGATATCAAAATGATAAACTGCAATATCCAAAACAATATGGCACCAACGCCACCGCCCGTTCCGAATTCTCCATTGGCACAAAATTCCAGCATTCTAAACGCGACTGTGAACACGTTTTCATCATCATCATCATCGCCGTCGCCGTATTTAGTACAAATACGTCAAGAATCTATTAACTATCTAGGTTATTACTCATCACATGAGCAGCTCATGCAACAGATGATCATGTCTCAGGCACAAACTGCTCGTCAGCACATTACAAGTATGGTAGAGCGTGGTGCATTACAGTGCCGCACGCACCTTCTTTGGGATAAACTGCTGGAGAGTAAATCCTCGATGACATATATGGAATTTAAGGAACTGTGCTCGCTGGCACATATCGAACCTCTCCCAAATCTGGATATCAGACTCAGTCCGCTCGTCAACCAGCCGGTTTTATGGTATCAGACATTATCCAAGGTATTGCAGAACAAGTACCAAGAATATCACAAGCAATTCATCACTCCGGACGGAAATATTACTCATCATCTTATATTACATCCAACACTTCTTCAAGCATTCATGATGCTGACTATCGATTTACATACGTCAAGAGGAGTAAGTATTAAATATTCAATCATTTTGACTGATATGATAGAATATAAACGAATATAAAATTTTGAATGCATAAAACTAGAGTAAAATAAATTAATTCAATATTTATTTTCAGGATTTATGTGCAGTTTATCGAAAATCAACAGAAATTAACATGCCGATGAATATGGAGGATATTTATGCTTTAATTGAAGGTTTTGTAAACGCTTGCTGTTTCCACTTGTGGATGGGTCTTTGCAATCAGTAATAACATTCCGAATGTGTAATACAATGATGCATTGTTTCTGAAAACTTTGACTTGTAATGTACTTATAGATTTTTATGCGTAATATGTTCATCAATTTTTAGCATGTTTATCTCGTCTGAATACACGGATCAACATACTTCAATTGCTAACATGGATTATTACACTTGTACGACTTTGTAAATATGAAATATATATTTTCATGTTACATACATTAATTCTCATGTAGTTAATCGAACAATAATTTATTCAGTAATACATAAAATAGAACTATCTTTAAAGGGAGACTAAAATTGTAATATTACGCAGCGTTATCGATATCTGTCTACTCAGGAAACTCAGAAGTTAATAATTAAGGACTCTGTGCAATAACAAAAGAACACAATTGCTTTTTTATAAGAAATACAACATTCACTTTATTCTGCGATTCCTAATCAATAATTCCCTAACAATTTCATAAGGAGCTCGATAACTAATCATAACGGTGCCTGTACGTGTCGCCAATATTGTCCCGTTCGATGTGTTTTATGAAGTAACGTCTGCTCAACTGTATTCAATTAGACCTTGGAAAAGAGAAAAGAAATTACAGTTGCTTAACACATTTTACAGTTGCATAGACGTTACTGCGCGTAACTTTGAACAGGCAGGACAACATATGTACGATAAACTGCTATAATATATGACAACAGCATCTCAGGAAGCTTATGCAAATCCAAATCCTTCACTGCACTCGTGAATCGCTTTGAGTAGATTTGTACGCAGTTTATCGTATGTCTCATATACTGGCAAATCCAGTTGATTGAAGCTGCAATTAAAAAATACATTTGATAATTTAATTTGATAATTTTATAGTACATATCAATTTTATACATAAAAAGTAAAAATTTCTTTTTTCTCTAATTTCTTACCAAGTATGGGCAGAAGGAAGCCTGTCTGTTGATCTATCTTCTCTATGAATTTGAAACTTCTGCACACCATTCATTCCTTCTAACGCAGCGAAACCTTGCAACGGTACTTTGGACGTACCAGTAACAAACTGCAAAAATTTCGCACGATCTGCCTGATCGAAACCTCGCAGTGCCCGCCAAAACCATTGAATCTGCGTAAATGGCAAAATATTTAATATTTCGATTTTTTCATAAATTAAAATATTAGAAATATTAAATAATCGATAAAAAAACGAGACATACCTGTAAAGATGTAGCAGTATATTTATGATATTCAGTATTTGCTCTAAGATCTTCGATATCTACATTAGGCAAGCCGCTGATCAACAATTCAAGTTCTTGTTCGTTAAATATAGAGATCAGTCGTTTAGGTATAATATCATAAAAGCCTTCCAAGAACGCATTTAATCTATTGAAAAAAATTTTCAAATATGAGAATGAACATAAATTAACTAAAATAAAAGATTAAAAACAAATAGTATTACTCCATTTTTTATTTCAAATTCACTCACTGTTTACGAATTGCTCCAGTCATTTTCATTTGACATACAAGTCTAATATATTCAAGTTTAGTTTCTTCCGTAACAAGTATGTTACGTCCATTTGGTATTAGATCTCGCACGTCGTTGACACCGAATTCGTTCACCTAAAAAACAATATATATGCTCAGCATTCAAAATATAATGATCATAGATAATTATTGCTATAATCAATCATGTTTTACTTCTGTGGAGAATGTTAATTCGTATCCCAAATTGGAAATATTATGTTCTGTTAGATAAACAAGTCCTTTGTAAAAACTATAATCTTCGCTTTCCATATCTGTATGCTTCACAAGTATGCCGAGTATATGCTTGTAAAAACTACGTGTGAAATAGCATTCTAATAATTTATTATCGTAAATAGCTTTAGCTGTAAGAATAAAACATGAAAATTAATTATGTTCTACAAATATTTTGATTTGCATCTGATTTATATTTTTGTTGACTTATAGCATAAACTCACCAATTACTCGACCTACGAATTTATAGTAACACAAATGATTGGGATTACAATGCGAAGACGAGTTTATCATGTATGTAACTCGATCGCCAGGACTGACTGTAAACAGCGCATACATTGGATTGAAAATTTCTCTTGAGATGATCACATACCATTCTCTTAGTAAACCACCCGCATCTTGTCCTTCTTCACCTTTCATCGAATTAAAAAATATATGTTATTTGATTTTCATTAACATTTAAAATGTAAATTTATCAGAATAAATATCTGAGAATTGTACCTTCAAAAACAATATAGAAACGATTTTTCCATTCATCAGCATTTCGTCGGTGAAGTTCCCTGAATGAATCTTCAAAAACATGACTCCTACGAACATGCACAGCTAATTCTTCTCTGCGTATACCTTCATCCATTCGTTCTAATTCTGTTCTAAAGTAACGTCTTTTCACATCAAAGTCCAACACTCTCGTATGATCCACCAATACGGAGAAAGGTCCATCCGCTAAGTGCGTCGTCGTTTGCCGCAGGATTTGATTGAGTACAGTCCTGTGTGTTTCTATATGAAATATACGTTAAATTAATAAGTATGTATTAACAGTTCATAATTTTTATTTATCATTATATATATATAAATAAAATGATTATATACACATATATACATATATATACATATATATACCAGCAAACTTAAGGAACTTTAATTGATCTGGTGGTAATGTTCTTTGTGGTGTAGGAGTGATGTCCCAAGAAGTATTAGCAGGCGTTTCCGATTGAGAAGTGCCATCGTTGTCGGAATATATCGGGGATACTGGCGCCAAGTCAGGTACAACTTCGCGATTTTCGCTAGTCGTGTTGAGACGGCTATCACGATCTCGAGACGAGGAATGAACTAAAAAGAATGCCTCTACCGCAGGCTGTAACGTTAACAAAAAATATTGAATTAAATAAAAAATATCGAAAAATATCGAAAAATATCTTTTTAACAATACTTATACAAAAGATTGTCGATTATGATGAATGATTTAACGATAAATAACAATTGAAAACAAATAACAAATGATGATAAATAACAATTGAAAACATTATATTAATTAGATGATAACAGATTTTTAAGAATTTGTGAGATTCTTACCTGTAGAACAAGGACGGCATGATGATCAGGAGTATATTCTAGTTCGAGCAAGCAAGCACTAAGAGTCTCCCATAAGTTATCTAATACTAGGCTTTCACTCAACAATGGAAGCGTAGCCTTTTCTTCGTCTATAAAAAGAAAAAAAAAAAGAGAAATAAATATGTTATATCACGATAACAACAATCGTCATTGTAATGGTGATTAATTTACCATTGCGAGATGTCTTTGAATGATCAAGATTCGAAGTATTTGCTTGCGTTGCATCCATAGGAATATCGACGTCCACATTGTCGGCAGCTATAAGATATATCAATTTTTAATTTTAAACTATGTAAATGATTTAAAGAAAAAGATAGATATTTTAAAATATAATTTTGTTTATCATATTTCCTTCTATCTATTCTAAAAAAAACATCTTATCGTAACGATAAATTAAATATAAGATAAATTAAATTAATATAAGTAATATTTACTTTTAATTATATCTTAGATTTTTAGCTTAGATTATATTTACATAATTATGAAAAAATATATATCAATTTCTTTTTTTACCTGCTTCTGATGTATTACTTGTTGTGCCTGTATCCATAGCTGCTTCTGAAGTTTGATTACCTTGAAAAATAAGTTTTAATTAAAACAGATTTAACGTAAATGATGAAATTTTGAAGATTTATAGTAACATCATGTTACGCATATTATACCTGTTTTCTTCGTGTTTGCTAGACGTACAGCTTCCCTTATCTGTACGATAACTTTAAGTATTCTCAAAAAGAAAGCTTGACTAGAGGTTTTACTGACGAGAGCAGCCATTGATGGTAATTGAAGATCACTTCCGGCTTTAACTTTGCTCGGTGCTGTGACCACCACATTTTCGTTAGTAAATCTAGAAATTTTTTAAATCAAACATTTTATTTTTTTATGTCAATGTAAAACATATTTAATACATTTACTAATATTGATATTTAAAATTATATATTCAAAATGTGATTCGCATGCTTTAAAAGATTGTTTTACCTGTCTAATAGAATTCCTCGTCCATTTCCACTAGTCGATGGTTGATCTTCTAAGGAATTCCTTCGACTTAACTCACGATTCAAAATCTTCAATTCCATCATTAAATCGCTGATATGTTCGCATACCATGTTTGCCAGTTCCATTGCTCCCTCCAGCAACAATTTTAATATCTGACGAAAGAAAAAAAACATACATCATTACATCTTAATTTTAACGCGTTCAAAATCCATTCAATGTAAAAATATTTTACCAATTGTCTAGTAGGGTCTGGACAATGAGACAGATTGAGAAGCAATGCTGTCGCATCCTCAAGACCTTCTTCAGAACAGCTCTTGCTGGTCAGCACTTGCACGGCCAACTTGAGATGACCTTCCGGTGCGGCAACGCTCTGATCTTTGCTGAGTTCGGTTTTCTTGTTCTTCGTACTACCTTCTTGTCGTCGATATGGATTTACTTCCGTCAAGCTGATGGAGATTAAGGAAAGAAGGCGCAACAGCTTATCTGTCAATTGGCTACTGCGCTTAATTACTGACCAATTGAGCATCGAGATAAGTTGACCAAACGCAGAAGCCTCAAATGTCGTTGTACCATGTTCTGGTTCGCTTCCTAAATTTGTGTTTGAATGAGTTCGTGCAACCGATTTTCCTTTTTTGGATGCGCACGAATCCAATTTTAAGAGCAAGTCCCAGAAATCCGGAAGATCGCTTCTTCCAATTTTGGAAGCAGATTTGTTTTTCGCTCCACTTTCCTCTTTATTGCCATCTTTCTCCTTGCTAGTATCTTTGTCATCTGATTCCTTAGATTTAATTGGCACAAAATATCCAGGGAAACTTTTAGCTAATGATATCAACAATTCTAAAGTATGTCTGCAATGAAATAAAATCCACAATGCTTCAATAAAGATTTAATAAAAAGGATTATATCTCATAGGGACAATTTTTTCTGTTAATATAATTGAGAATACATTTTCAAATCAATGTACTGACCTGCAAACAGTTGGTGCTGCTTGCGGATGAATCGCAATGATATTACCCTGCCTTTCAGATTTTTTACCAGCATGACGTACAATATGAAATACATTAGCTCTGCAGCCAAGTGCAGCGTCGATACTGATATTCAGCCAGGATTGTGTATTGTTTCTTTGGTCAAATATCTTTGGAGAACTAAAGAAATATGTCGAACATTATTATATCAATACACAACATGTTATGTGCTTTTAAAAAATTAATCGAAAGAATCTTACTATAAATCCATAGAAGTATTTAATAATCCCTTTCTTTTAAATTTTCCACCAAAATCTATCATGATATCCTTGTTCTCGTCATTACTTCTCTCCATAATACTTAATAGCGCTTTCACTACCCATTCTCGCGTGCTACCATGATAACAGAGATTTCTAATTACTCTATGAAGTCTAAGTGTATTGATTTTCGGTTCATCGACGAATAGTAGTACTAGCAAACACGCCATTGATTCGTGATCAAGTAATTGCCGTCCTCTTAATCGTAAACCAGCGCCCTGATGTGTCATATTTGTATCACCGCGAGTGTTCCATGCATTCCATTGGGATCTTTGAGGCACTGCATGAATGGCATATCTAGTACCGCCACCACGAGCTATAGACAAATGTCCTGATCTTTGTATAAATTAAAGCAACTTATCTAATCGCGTTAATTATACGCTAATCATATTTATTTATATTTTATTATGCAAATTTTGTTTATATAAATACTAATATTTTATAATACTAATATTTGCATGCTATTAATAGTACGGAAACTTACCTCTACCAGAATTTCGTAATATGCTAGAGAGAGCTGTGTTACTTTGACTAACATGGTTAAGGAATCTCTCTTGCATCATGTGTCGATTGCGCGCTTCCCATTCTCTTCTGAGATTTTGAGCTTCTTGAGCTAAATCTGGTGGAAGAACAGATATCTGTGATTCTTCCATATCTGTTAAAATCTGTTGAAACAAATAATTTCAGAAGTAGAAATGACATTTTTTAATCTGAGAAAATATATATTTGAAGATTATACTAACGGCTTGCCGTAAGGAAGGTTGTAAGTTTTGGAAAAATGCAGCTGCGTCTACAGGGTCCTCCGGATTCGCTGAAGCAGCTGCATGTCGTTGCTGTTCCATACGCTGCTGTGCTAATACTTCTTCCTGTATAGCTGGTGGCAGAGCAGCCAAAAATTCGGGATTTACTTCAACCGGTCCGCTGAGCTCTTCAACTACAGAAGCTTGCGCACGTTGTCTCATACGTTGCAATCTGTTGATACATTATTATATTCAATTATTATTCAATCACTATTAACATTTATTCATCAATGTTTTGAAAATCGATGATTAACCTAAGCTGTTCGGCGATGACTTCATCGCGCATGTCTTCAGGCAAAGCAGCTAAGAATGATGGATCTACACCATCGGGTAACTGTTGTTCTTGCTGAACACTAGATTGCTGTTGTTGCTGTTGTTGTGGCGATTGTTGCGATGATTGTTCTGAAGTACTTGCAGTAGTGATCTCGGATGTTGAAGAAGTCGGATCCTGACTAACAACGTTGGCACTGTAATGATACTTGTATGTTGATATCGTGCTTTGTAATTTCGTGCTTTCAAATTTTACATGCGATATTTACTTTCGTTCGACGCGTCGTAGATCGATATCGCTCGTTCGACATGTCGTCGGATGACTATCGTCAGTCAAAAGCCTGCGTATCCAATCAGCCGAATCGCTACTCTCTCGTGATAAATCTTCGCTGGTTTCCTGAGCAAAATCTACAACAATTGGTGCGGTAGACGTATGATTAGATGATGATTCGGTGATATTTGTCGCTTCTGTATTGTTTCGTCCAGGTTGTCCTATCAAAAAAAAGATTATATTAAAGTTGAGCGATTTTATCTTTTCATAGTATATTTAATATACAAGATTGCTTTAAAAATACAAAAAAATTTTAGCGTTATAATTAACAATATTAAAATAAAAATTAATAATAACATAAAAGCATCTTCATATTGCTTTCTAAATATCGTTTTCTAAATAATGTGTAAGTTACTATGTATTTCGATAATAAGTATTTAAAAATAATATCTATTTTACTTAGTCTAATAGTCGCTTCAGATGTGCATGGTCCTAGTACGGAATCAACGATGCTTTCCGCCAATTCCAATGTGGGATTTCGATTTGCCGTACGAGGATCTCTACTATCAGAAGTTGACTGTTCCTCGGGTGGTGGTGGAGGAGGTCGTTCCTCATCCTCTTGAACCGTTACTTCCATTTCACCTGTTACATCTGATATGTAAAAGACACATAGAAACACGCATAATGTTTATTAGAAATAGATATAAGAGATTTGGATCTCCCTTAGGCATTGCAAATGTACCAATTATATCTTCATCCGATGTGCGCTCCTGTCTTGTGTTTTCCAATGCAGTTTCTTCATCCGCTACAAGCGGAGTGATATCGGTTCTTTGAGACGTGGATGCAGATCTTTGATCTTCCAAGTGCGACAAAGCAGCTAATGCAGCTAAAATGTTCGTGTCTTAAAAAATGGTGCGCAATGCTATATTTAAGTATATCTTGGCAAGTATTCATATATATAAATATATAAATATATATACATACATACATACATACATATATATATATATATATATATATATATATATAAAAGAAAATATATATAATATTTACATTCCGTATTATTTGAACGTTCCTTTTCCTCTTTATTATCCTTTTCATTTTCCTTTTCAGATCCATGTTGTTTTTTACGTTTCTCTTTACGTTCGGCAAGCTCAGCATTTCTATGTTTTTCCAATCCGGGTATTAATTTGTGAGCGACACCTAATGAAAAGCAACAAATTAGTTGACATTGCATACATAAATAATCACAAATATATTCTTACCAACGCAACAATCTGGCTGAGAGTCACCATCCAATTGCTTGCTCTCTTCGATCCACCAGTGTAATGCTGTTGGGATATTATTCAAGGTCGCAGCGAGACTTGGTCCAAATAAATATCCGGATTGATCCTAATGACAAACATTTCATGATGTTGTTCAATTATTTACGTTTTTTATAATACATAATTATATACATACCACGTAATCTATTTGTTCTTCTTCTTGATTCGTGAATATTCCTAGTCCGTTATCCATTACGACAACGCGTGTATCTCTGAAACTCGATGCCAACACCTGACTAGCAGATAACGGAAGAGTCTGTGCAGCTGGTCCAAGAAGTCTGCATCACAAATACAATTGATTGAAAATATGAAGTTTAAATATTTGAGATATGATTAGTACCTTTGTAATATCACAGGTGGGTTTGGATTACGTGGATTGGATAACTGCAAATATTGATATCGTCTTTGTCGTAAAGCACGCTGCGTTCTGGTGCTTGCGGTATCCAAGCTTCCTTGTGATATTAAGAGTGGATGAGTACTGATACCTAAATTGAAATCATTATTTATATAATACTTATATCTACAGTATACAAATGAAATTAATTTAAAAAAAACATATGTCTAATTTTTATTTACCGTTGTTCTCAGAGCCTGCAGGTGGTTCTTCAAATAAGCCTAACGGTAACGGGAACGTAGTATTCCATGGAAGACTAGGTCGTGTATTAACGGGTGTCGATGTATTTATATCCTGATTTTCGATATTATGCTGTATCATAACAACATTGCCACCATCGCGTTCGGAAGTCGGGAACATACGGAAAACACCGCCTTCCCCCGCATCTTCATAAAATTCTATTCCATCTTCTTCATAATTAGACGAACCCTCTTCTTCCTCTTCCTCTTCTTCCTCATTTTCTTCACCTGGAATAATTGACCAATAAATAACAGATATATGATCTTTCTATTACCGTATATCAAACTATTTTCTACCATCATCCTCCTCTTCCTCCTCTTCATCTTCATCATCTTGTACTTCATCCTCATTATCATCAGATGCATTGCTATCAGAGTCCGAATCAGAACTGATTAAATCCTCCTAAAATAAAACGCAATAAATTCAAGAATGCTCAGGTGAGAGATATTAATTTTGTAGAAAATATGAAAAAAAAAGCGACGTTACTCTTACTGTAGTATCTCGAGTTGGATCAAAATCGCCTTCTGCATCGCGCATTGCGAGACTTTCATCATCAATGTCCATTGGTCTGTGTGGGCGAGAAGAGGGTTCCTCCGCCACGGCCGAGCCGTCCCTGGAAAATAGTACACTACTTGATTATAAGTACTGCAGCCTTCATGAATTAAAATTATTATTAGACAAATAAAAGATTCACGAACGTGTGCAATACATAAATAGAAGAAAAATATATAAAAAACAAACAAAAAATATTTAAATTATTATTAAAATTAAAGTATTTAAATTATTATAAAATTCATATAATAAATAAATAAATATTATATGACTTGGGAAGATTTGGTTCCTTTATGTATGTTATACACATAAAATTAGATAAAATAATTATATATTTTGTGCAAAGACAATATTATTTGTATTAAATATAGAGAAACATTTTTATTTATTGTGCAATATGCATCAATATATCATTTCAATTTTCTTTACAATTAATAATATTCAAAATCACATATACACGTGCATTCACTGTAAAGCTATTATTATCTAGTGCATCTTATTTAAATATAAAGTGAGATTTTTTAGAATTGCATAACGTTCATCAGAATCTGATTAATTGTTAATTTACATGTCGTTACCTTTCGAGTAGTTGATCCATTATATCTTCCAAAACAGCCTCGTCACCTTCTTCATGTACTTGGCTCTCAGAAGTTGGTTCTAGGCTCTCCGCAGTCACCGAAATGTCATGTTCGGTATTTTCCGCGTCCTCATTGGCCTCCTCACCTACTGCATGGGTAGCCTCTGAGGTCGTAGTACCGGTCTGTTCGCCCATTGGTTCTTCTTGGACTGTCCTGTTCTTCGGCTTTGTGAATTTATTATTCACTCCCGCTCCTGGCATTGGTTGATTGATTATGCGCGATAAAGTCTCCAGTGGTTTCAAGGCGGCATTAATAGTACCAGCCATGTTAGGACTGGACAGATCGAGGCTATGTGGGATTTTAGCCAAATCAGTGATTATACCCTTCCTCAGCATTATTCGGACAATATAATTGACATTATTATATTGATGAGCTCTCAAAGAAGCCCTTAGTTGAGTATGTGACATATTAGGTGGGCAACTGTCTATCATAGTAGAAATCAGACCGATCAGTAATTGAAGCTGTGCGTGCTTCTCAGAACTTTCCGGGAGCGCAAGCGTTCTTGTCAAAGCTGCCTTAACTTCGGTAACTAGAGTTGTTTGCACATCTGGTGAATGATTACATGAAGCGATGGCAGCGATCAACATTCTTGCCATACTGCTACATGTTCGATCACCTGAGTTATCCGGTGACATTGGTAATAATTTATCAAGTAAGAATGCTAACGCCGTTGTATCTTCAATTACCATTTCGCTTTGTCCAGCTCTATACGTATGTTCAGTAATAAGACTAGCAACAGCGCCATAAGATCTCACAGCTTCTGCTAATATCTTGAGTATCGCGGACTTCGTTAGAACAGGTTTTTTTGCCTCTTCAGGTTCAACTTTGCTATTACTACCGATATCAGTATAAATCTTGAGTGGAATAATTTGCGAAACTTGATCGTCATCATCTAGGGTATCATTAGTAGTTGTTGCATTGTTTCTCAGCATGTCTCCTCGTCGTGAAGACGATGTTGACGATGACGCTACGTTACCCGTTGTTGAATGCGTCTTCTTTTCCGGACTTGTAGGAGTCGTCGATCCATCGTCTGATGATACTGGCATTGGTTTGATTAATGCGTTCAACAAATCGCGAATTACACCAACAGATACTTCTTCCACCATCGGTAAGGCTGGAGAATGATTAGGAGGCAAAGCTTTCACAACTAGCCTGTTATCAATGTCATCCTCTATAAAAATGATCATATAATTAGAAAATAAAATTAATAAAAATAACCTATAATTTACATTAATTTACATTAATAGATTTTATATGTATTAATAAAACTTACTTTTCAGGCAACTTATATCAACGCGAAGGATATTATCACATACTTCCCTATACACTTCCGGATTACGACAAACAGCACTACTAATTTGGCGTGTCATGAAAAGTATCTCTTTATACGCAGGAGGTATATTGCTTTGCGTGCGGGCTCGAATAACCTGAAATAAAAAATATAAGAATAAAAAGATATATGCAAATATATAATGTTATGTCAAATGTATCGTAAGTACAAATACCTTTTCCATTGCAAGACGAAGCGTACGTGGTTCTTCGAGAGTATGTCGTACTAATAACGTACACAAATTTATGCAACCAGTAAAGCTGCTCATTTGCGTCATTTCGAGAAGTAGCTTCACACCACCTTCGCGCGCGAATACTTCTGCATTCTTATAGTCTCTCGTCAGTCGTAAACATACTTTCATCAAAGCATGTAACGCATCTCGATCAACTGGAATCGCCAGTAGCTTTACACACGCGCTGTAATATGAATAGTGACTATAAAATGCGTTGTAAAGCTTTTATTAAGTAATAGATTAAAACATTATTATAAAAAAGCATTGTCGATTATATAATTCGATATAATAATCAATTATATAAAACAAATTACAAATTATATATTATATATTATTATATTTTGATCTAAGCTTCTTTAAATACTTGATAATTTTTATAAACATACGATTAAATAACATTATATGAAATAATTATATATATTTTGAAAAAAACTCTCACCGTACGATACTCGGTGCTATGCTAGGATCTAGCCCTTGTACTACTGTGTTTCGTTTTTCCTCTAACGAACTTTCATCAGTATCCATATTCGAGTCGAAACTCGAACCGCCATCCTCCTTATCCGTATTTAGCTTGAAGCCCATTGTGATAGGCCGCCTGTTATCACTATCTTCATTTACTTGTGTCATACATGAGAAAGTAATCAGATAACGACGCCGACTACACGATATTCGCACACTAGATTCGCCGGCCCAATATGCGTCGTTGATAATTCTATTATTCATAGGAGAATACAGGGTCCATTTGCCAGTACTCAAATCAAACCATTTCCACGTTCTCGTAGTGACTTTGTGCATCAGCTGTTTTCGTTTTGTTAAAGTGGCTACCTTCTCTAAACGATCAATTAATAGTAATAATGGTGCTAACCATTTAGGCGTCCTCATACTTGTTATATTAGCATCCTTGTTATCCTTCGCAATCTTATTCTTATTTGCAGTAAGCGGGCCTTCACTCATTACCAACAAACGCACAAGTTTGTCCAGTATCAAGCACTCCTCCACGATTTGTGCACATGGCACTCGCATCTCCTGAAATGTGCCTTCGAAAAAGAGTGTATACAGATAAATACGACCGGCGACTTTATTTGCTTCCTCGCATTCCACTAAACGGGAGCCAGCGTTTTCGTCTTGGCTTTCGGCGATGCCGATCAGATAATCTACCAGATAGCCAATTTCGCGTATCAATTCTCGCAACATATTGTCCCGCCATTGGTCGCCATTTCGTTTTGTAATTGTCACTAATAAATCGCATACTCTGTACACTGTATCAGGCATAAGATCCAATAGGTTTAAACACTGTTCTAATGCAGTTTGCGTAAACTCATCTATATTTTCGGTAATCGTAGCTTCTCGTAGCAAACTAATCTCTTCAGCAGTCGAAATCTTACGCGTCTCCGTATCGTCGAGCGACATCGCAATAGCATGCATCATTTGATCATCATCTACTAATTCTAAGTCCATGATCAGACCTTGAGCGCTGGCGTCACTCACGGGTGCATCAGGTCTACGATGAGTGGCAGGATTTGTCAAAAGATAATCAGTCGCTTGTTCTACAGTTAATGTATGTAATAACGCCTCAACGCAGTGTGTACGACTGAAACCCATGTCCATTAATTGTCTTAAATATTCTGGATTTACATCTGCTTCTGGTTCATCTCTGCGATCAGATCCAGCATTTCTATTAATACCACTCGCACCACTACCACTAGCTGTTGCGCCATCACCGTTTTCCTCTTTTTCTGTACGTTCTTTGATGATTTTCTCACCACGTAGAATATGCCGTAAAATCGATAGAATGGATTCCGTCATTCGAGCTCCATAATTTTTCAATGGTTTCTTACCCCACATCAACATAACAGCTTCAAAAGCTTTTTTATGGATATCTGTGAGATATTTAATCGGATCAAATGTTTCACCCACTTTATATATTCCTGTAGATTTGGACGAGACTATATGAGGTGAATCCAAAATGGCTTTGGGATTGACCATCTTTTCAAGCAACATCAACCAAGCATCCAAAAATTCACCAGTTCCATCGGGTAAATTTGGATGTTCCAAACCCTCAGTCAACAAAAATTGACCTCCTCCCGACAATGCCCAATGAAAAGTAGAGAAGAATGCATTTTGACCGTTCAATTTAACGAACTTTTGCAACATTAAATGATAGGGATGTCTCTTTTCATCGAATAACATCGGTGAAGTAAATCCTACTGAACATATAAGGAAGGTCAATTTAAACTTGGGAATAGGAGACGGCGGCAATCTATCCCATGACAAGCCACGTGTTAATAGACAATTTAAAGCCGTTGCGACGCTTCTTGCTGCTTGTGAGGGCAAAGTTGGTGTCAAAGGCATTTGTTGACCTCTTCGTTGTCTTACTGGAGAACCCATACAGAGTTTCACAAGTAGACCAAATAATTCTGCAAGTGCTCTGCCAAGTCTTGAAGATGCACCGAGTAATGGTTTAATGTATTTCAGTTGATAGTTACTTGGTGAAGATCTACCAGTACCTACATTCGGTTTATCATCTACTTCCATAGGTACTGGCGGTGGATCTGTACTAAGAGCTTCCATAGCTGTCGTCATTCCATTACTACCCATATCAGACGATATAGTGGCGGACCAAGAAGACGAAGATTCAGGTGGCATTAACTTATCCATGTCTTCTTTGCCAAATTCGCATCCAGCCGGAATGATATCCTCACTACATAATGCGAGCAATAACGTACTCTCCCAAACTAAAGACATGTACAGTTCGGATAAGCCCTTTAGTACAGTCAAACCCAATTCAGAACCCCAATGATTCATTGAGAGATTTCGGATTTCGCTTTGACTTGTACGACACACATGTACAAACATCACTACGTATCCATGTGCTGCATTCATAGCATGTAACAATGGAGTCGCTGTATCACTTGTGAATGCTGTTTCGAGATTCGGAGCTGTTGCGAGTTCATGTAACAGGATAGAACCACTAGGAGAATTTGTATGAGTATGAAGTGGCTTTAGTAAATTCAAAACCTCATTTAATTGTGATAAACCTGTTTTGAGTACCAATGGTTCGTGTGCAAGATTCTACAAAAAAACATAAAAATTTATGGTCATAATAAATTTATATTCGAGAAAGCACGCATGTTTTGAAAAAATAACAGAAATCAGAAACGTACCAAGATACTTTTGCATACCGATGCTACGGATTGAGCCGCTTGCGCGACAGGATAGTCAACTGGTAAATTCGGTAGACCTAAAATTGAAAGAAGTGGGACTAATCCCTTCTGGGCGACGAATTCTCTGCAGTGATCGTCAGTTGAATTATTGCTGAGAATAGCGTCCACAAACTTCATGACGTTGTGAATATATTCAACCAAAGCAATAGGAGTTTTTTCTCTGGGTTGAGGAGGTGGTCCAGGTTGTGCAGGTGATAACGTAGGTTGTTCCTCTCGCTGCGGATGAGAACTTGTACTTGCTTCTTCTTCATCTTCTTCTTCCTCATCGCTACTACTTCCGCCACCACCACCTCCACTACCACCAGAATCGCCTACACCGACACCGACCGATTGACCAGATGATTGACGATTTCCAGAGGTGGCGTTCGATGGTGAATTATCGGATTTGCTAGCAGCACGCCAACATATATAGCGTGGATCGCAACCCAATACACATAATTCTTCAAGTAACTGTAACAAATAAATGTATGAATCATATAATCGTATTTAATTGCAAATTCAATTTTCTAAAACTGTTGATATAAATATTAGTAAAACGTAACAAGCTTTTTATTTATAATAGAAATATATAATGCACAGATGAAACAAAAGTAGAAAAATAAGATACTACATTTAAAAGACATAGAATCTAGAAAACATTATAAATATTTCTAATAAATATTTATATTATATCCATAAATATTTTTATTATATCCATATATTTGTAATATACCTTGATGATAGCTGCAATGGCGTCAACTTTTAAGCTTGGTTGATGTCTCATCAGCTCATCCATCGCATTACCCAAATTTGATGCTGTGTCGCCTAATGGATCCGCACTTCGTCGCCGTCTCATTGCAGAAAGATAAACAGGTGACAGAAGTACTTTGAATAAACGCTCAAACGGTCGCCGTTTGACGAATGATTCAAGACCACGTTGATTTAAACAGAGAGCACTGAACACGTTAGGTAATGAGCCCAATACTTCTCGAGTAGCAGGAACCTAAAATATTGCATTTTGTAAAAAAATATATTCATGAATGTAAAAATAAGTATTCTTGAATGATAATGTCACGTGCAATGCTAATGTTGTTAATGTTGAATATAAAAATCATTGCACTCACTTCTTTTATGAGTAAAGCATGAAGTACGACATCCGTTAAGCCATTATCTTGTAACGATGATAATAATGAAGGTTCTTGAAAAACATAGACTGTTACAACATCAGTAGCGAGAAGGAACAACGAGGGCCCATAATATTCCGAATTGCTTATAATATGCTTCAGAGATGATGGTAAGGTACCCTCCATAACATGCCGTATACTATCTGAAAATGCTGGATCCTGAATCGCCTTCTTGAGAAAATTTAACATAGATTTGAGAAGTGCTGCTCGTTGCGGCAAGCATGTCTTGCCAGTTTTGGCAGCAGAATAATCCGGTTGTTGTTCGCTCTTCTCATCTACTTTCGAGCTCATGTTCTCATCCTCAGAGATTTCCATAGGATTGGAAGATTCTTCACGTTCATCAAAAGTTTCATGTCCACGTCGCGATGTCGAAGATTCTTCTTCTCTGTCCACCGATCTTTCTCGCGAAGTTTGTGGAGTATCCTGATAGAGCATCGGTTCTATTTCAAAAGGTTGTTCTTTTCTGCACACATTAACTTCCATGTCCAAACGGTTAATGAAGCTTGCTAATCCACCATGCGTTTGGAAACCTTGCATATCTATGTTCGTTATCAAATCTATAACACGTACTGCTCTCGTTACAAACTGCAAAGGAAAAATTTTTTTGCTAAAAAATTAAAATTTACACAAAACAGAATCTACAAGAAAAAAAAGATTACGCGTCTTTTACCGTTATATGCTCCAATTCACTTCCTGGCCAATTTATAACTTTCAAGAGGCTTTCCATCATACCGCAACTTACGAGAGCTTCTCCACCTGCTTCATAGCTTGCAAGGTGATATAGAAAACTAAATAGAGCTGTTGCGAGTGGTAAAGGGAATGGTTGACAATCCGGTTGTGGGGAAGTCAACGTCGTAATACAAGTACGAACCAAAACTGGAAGAAATCCATGATAGGAGCTAGCTCCAGTGACATCAATAATCATATTCAACCGTGAGCCTGGTTTTCTAAAACCATATAAGACCATAAGATCTCTTTCATGCTAATATGCCATAAATTTACAAAAAATAAATTATAAGATTACGATAATAAAATAAAATATGCTCACTTAGGAAAATGTGGATTACGATCGAGATGTATAATACTTGTCAAAGTACGTAGCGCTGCAGCACGAATTTCTACAAGATGAGTGTGTGGAAGTTCCAATAATTCAACTAATTCTTCGAGCAATCCAGCATGAAGAAGACTATGCGCATTTTCTTGCAGAGCATTGCTATATACAAGCACAGATAATGCTTGAAGTCGTGCTTGTACACATTGCAACCGTCTCCGATAATCCGAAAAACTATGCGCCAATCTTATATGTGTTAATAGGGCCATCTAGAATGGAACATAATTTTTCAGATGCACATATAAACATATTACATTTTATGTAAAGAAAAAAGATCAAAAATAATGAAAGGTAATGCAAAATTTTTGGACGAAAAATCTAGATAGATAAAAATAGAATTTTGTCACATTAATTTGAATTTATATTAAAGTTTTATTAAAATTTATATTTATATAAAAGTTTGAGTTTATTTTTTATATTTGTTAATTTATTATTATTTATTACTATTTGCAGTATTCTTCTTACCTGTATTGTGTTATCTTCACATTTACTTTCTTTCATTTATATTTTTTACAATAAATCTTACAATTATTAATTAATTATTAATATTCAGTTTTTCTTAAAGTATTGAAAAAAAGAATAAAATCTAAGCATTCTTACTTGTCGTTCCTGGGGTACATTATAGACTTTCAATAAATCATATATGATTTGTGCTGGGGTATCTCCAAGCTCATCAATATTTTCTATATGTATATATGTTACAAGATTCGTTTGACCAACTTTCTTTGTACTAGGGAGAGATGCGCCAGTAATAGCTGGTGTTTCCAATATATTTGGATTTTCTGCATAGAATTCAAAATGTAACGTAGTAGCACTAGCTGGAAACGGCTACAAAATAAAAAACATGTAAATATTTTATAAAATTATTATACGTTATTATATAATAATTTTATGTGCATACCTTCTCTGGAAATTCCTTGCAGCAATCTGCTAAACCAAAACCATTTTCTTTTCCTCCCCAACTCTAGAATAGTTAAATTAATATATAACAGATAAACTTAAATGTAATATCGTAACATTAAATATTAATAATTGAAATCACTGACCTCCGCTAGATGATTGAGTCTGCTGAGCAGAGCCTGTCGTTTGTCGCTATTTAGACGCGTAATAAAATTACTACGTTTACTAAACATGTACAGAAGATTTAATACACCAAGAACTACATGCATGTCACAGCTTGATAGCAAGGTAACCAAGTGTTCCATGCTATTGTACAAATGCCGTGAGAATGAATGCTCAATTAACAATGTCGTGAAATGAAGTACCCAGAGAAGCAATTCTTTTGCCTGTGTAAAATTAATGGTATTTGTAAATCATTTTAATGATATTTGTTAATTGATAATACAATATATGATATAAGATATAACAAATACAGTAAAATATAATAATAGACATTTTGTAATCAATTTATTTTTAAAAAATAGATCATTTATTAAACAAACCTCTCTATTTTGAGGAAGATCGCATGCTAATTCCCATGGATTATGTGAACTCCTTGTTGCGGCTTCTTCTAAAATACTGTCACTGATATCTAAGACATCAATCCAATGAAATAATTCACATTTTCCAAAAGTCCACGCATCTATCTGCTTCAATTCTTCCAATAGCTCTGCAGGTGAGCAAGTGCGTAATTTGCTTATAAGTGCCTGACATTCTGCGGGCTAAATATTTATTATATTATTACATTTTATCCAATATACAAATATACATTTAATTAAATTTCTAGCTTATGAATTAAAATAAAAATTCATGCATTTGAAACATAATACAAATTATAGTCTTAAAATTATAAAATTATGTGATCAATAAAAAAAATTAATAAATAATTTCTGTCTAAACAAATTTTATATATTTACATTAATCTAAATATTTAATTTATCCAGTTTCATTAAAAATATTTAAAATAAAAATTGTACGAAGTACTTACCACTTCGGAAGTGCATTTTTTCAATCTACTGCGATCAATTTTCATTTTGGTGCGTTAATGTGTCCTTCCCAACTTTAATATCTGAAAAAATATATCTATATTACATTACTATTTCATAACAATGATTCAGAATTAATATAATCTGATTATAAGTATAATATAATAAATCTATGATATAATAAATATAATATATTTAGAATCAATTTTTTTGTGGGACAATTTGGAATTATTTCTTTTTAGCATCAACTATGGTACTAACTACATTTAATGTTAAAAGTTTACATAAAACGGATTATAGGTTTCTATCAGATCCAAAATCACATAAGAATCTTATATATTATTTCACATTGTTTTTTATATCTCACATATTTAAATTCGATTGTATATGTTTTTAAAAAAAACATTACAAAGAATAATATGAGAAAGTACAATCAATGAACAATCGATGAACAATATAAGAACAAAGAGATGTCATAACAATAGATCGTTGAAAGTAATTTTAGATAATTTTACTTATAAATTAATAACAAAAGGACTCTACCAAACAAATATTACATGCACATTTATATGCAGTTTCTCACGCGTAGATCTATTAAATAATCGCGCAATAATCTAATCTAATATTGCGAAATATATTGCGACGTAAAATGACATCCACAACAATAATTTTGCGTTATTCAATCTCACATCTCGGTTGAGTTTCTTCTATCTTGTGTTTTATGGCAAAATTATGCCTTAACCTAAGAACTCGCGTTCTCCACGGCACTTCACTATAAGCACGTGCGACACAAGAGACAGAATGATGCGTAGATCCGATAATTCGAAATCATACTTTAATCTGCACAGTCATCAAACGAAAACGGGTAGTCTAACCTATACGCGAATCACGCATCGAACAATGGTAAAATAACAACAGTACTTTGCCAATGATCACTCGCACATCACAGATTCTTCAGCGCTATACACTCATGTAAATATAAACGTTGAAGGTGAAAAGCGACGTGATGAACTCGCCGTTTTGAACATTACAACGGTTGAAAGAAGGATGAAATTTTCCCTCGAGCGAATCGCGAGAGAAAGAAACGACGCGAGCGCGCGCGCGCGCGTGCTCCCATACATTGAAAGTACAAAAAAGAAAGACAGCAAAAGAGAGAAAAAGATAACGAGATAGCATAAGAAAGACAGGATAAGAGAATAAGCGACATCTCTCACCTGGCGATAAGCCGTCGTACTTCCGCGACTCCAACTTTTCTTCGTGATAACGCAGCGCTACTGCTGGTAGCCCCTTCTGTCAAGCTCGATTTCCGTCCGATACGCTTCTTCACGTCAAGAGTGTGGCGATGCGGCACGGGCATCGCGGTCGCGTCGAACCCGCGAGCCCGAGAGTACTTGCTGCACTATCTGTCGCCGTTACACGCCACCGTTGCCGTCGTTGTTGCTGCTGCTGCTGCTGTTGTCTTTGTTGTTCGTGGTCTGACTCGTCACAGCTTTTTGTCATTAACGACGTTCATTCGCAACAGACTCCGCTCGCGCGGTCGCGCACATTGATAAGCCGCTGCGATTCTGCTGTGCGATGAAGACGGCGAGAAACGCGGTCGAACGAAACAGACAAGGAGAACGAGGTGAGAAAACGGGGTAATAGCGAGAGCGATAGAGAGAGAGAGCAAGATGCAAGTAACGGGGAGGATGAACAGAACGAGGAGGGGATGGTAGAATGGGACGGGAGGGAGCACGCAGGGCCGGCGATCGGGGGTGCGCGAGTATGAAGAACCGATAGCCGTTGCTTGATCGTGCTGAATAAGGCACGACCTGCCAAAACAAAACAGCGACAAGCGCAACGTCCGCGAAAAGAGGGTCCTCGTTTCCTTCTTTTTCTTTTTTTCCTCTGCTCTMCCGTTCGAGGACGGTGCCGATCACCGCCATTTTAGCGAGACATTCCGCGCGACGGATCACGATGTCCGTCCCGTCTTCTCCCTTTAACCTTGGCGGATGCAAACACTACGCGATCCACGGTGACACGCTACACTCCAGTCGCGAGAGGGGAAAGAGGGACTAACCGTTGCACATCGATGTTTCTCGAACGATCTCGCGATTTCTCGCAACACGAGTTCACGACCTCGCGGATGATCCGCGGTACGGATCGTTTATCTTGTACGACGTTTCCGTCGCTATCGTCAACACCAACGAACCGAGAATTCACAGTTTGTCTTCTCTCTTTCTCTTTCACCGATTACATATATTTATTGCATTGAGAACTCCGCGCTTGTTGCGTGTATGTATGTATATATGGTATGTGCGCACGTATGCACAGTCACGTATACATGCACATTCATGCATGTATCGCGTCGTTAGCAACCTTTTTGTCAAGAAATGTAACGTCACGTTACACGCGAGCTCAACGAGTCACACACTTACAACAATACCGTCGCAAGAGATGTAGTTTTTATGCATATGAGTTTCTCACACTCTGCATGACGGCGTAATCAGGCCGATCCTCACTCACATTGCGCGTCACTATCTCGGCGAACGGTACACGCGTGATGTGCGATCACGACGCTACCGCGAACGATCTTATGAGTGAACCCGCGAATCGCGGAGACGCGATGCGGATCGGACATGAATCCATGGACGAATCCGCGACTGCCGCGACTGTCGCTATCGACATTTCGAATTTGAACTTACTTTTCGGTCGCAAAATGATAAAAGATCGGGATTTTCGAACGACATTCATAGTTCTCGGTACAAAATATTCTTGGAATATATTTACAAGATACAGATTAGATACAATTTTATTTGTAGAAAATTTAATATAAGTTAACTGCATTTTAACTATATTTTATTAAATTATTATACATATATATATATATATATATAACGCATTCACAATATTTCTGAAGAATAATATTCATCTATATTTTCAAAATCTGTTATCAAATGATTATTGAATTTAAGTTTGAATAAATGTGCTTAAGTTAAATATGTTTAAATATTATATATCTATTTTTAATTAGAATGTAGTATTGAAAAAGATTTCCTTTTAAAAATAAAAAGTAAAAATACTAGAATACTAATTATTTTAAAGCATAAATGTATTTTTATTATTAGAGAAAATAAATTAATCTGCGATATTTCAATTTAAAGATAATGATTCATTGTAAACAAGAATTATTTGATGATAAAGGGATTAAAATAATTTTAAAAATATATCATGAAATATACGATATTTATTATGATAAATGGCAAATAGTCAGAATAAATCAGATAAAGCCGCAAGAATATAACAAATATATTCTTGAATATAGAAATAAAAAGTATATATCATGAAATCAGTGAAATAATGAGTTCAATATTTTTTAATTTGTAGACGTACAAAATATTTTAAGCATTCGTGTTTTTATTTTCGAATGTTTATTCACAAATTTGTTGAACTGTTTTCATTATTTTTAAAAAATTTCTAATGTACAACGTATATGCAATTCAATTTTGCAATATTCTTATTACAAATCTAAAAATGTAGATGTCAAAATTACATATCCTTTATATCTTTCCACGTAATATATATTTAATATTTATATAATATAAATATTATATATATAATGCATATATTCTTATATAATTTACAGTAATTATTATAGTAATTATTTTTATCACTGTTATTACTGTTATCACTATTATTACTTGCATATTGGAATAGTTTCAAACAGTTTTCGCCAAAAATCTTTAAGAACTAAAGTGAAAATTTTGTTTTTGACATGAAATAACTATAATTACATTTAAACTGAATAAATTATTCACTTGTTTAATTTATATTTATCAATGGATTCAAGGATAAAGTCGATTATCGAGATATTATCGCCCATTACATAACGTGATTTTTTACAAACTTTTTGCAATATGTTAATATTTCCACTATACATAGTACAATGTATTTTGTCTAAATAAGAATCTATCTTAGTAGCATAAAACGGATCATTTTGTTCATATTTTAATACATTGGCATTAGTCGATTCAATTAAACGATTTAAATATCGTGCGATATTTATTATTCCCCAAATTTCATGCATTCCTTGCGATAACATCATAACGGGATCAATTCCAATAGTCTTCCAAATTAGAGTTAAAGATATGTCCGCGTCTGCGTTAAAATTGGAAAAATTTGAACAAAAACTTGCAAGTTTATTAGGAAAATTTGTTACCGTAGAATGTATATGTATTGATACGGTAATAGTAAGATGTGAATTTATAAATTGTAGGAAAGGTTCAAGAAAGTAAATTGGATGATTGGGATCACAAAAAATAATGAGTTTCTGTTTAGAAAACTGTGATTTTTCTTGCGAATAATTCTTTGCGATTCTCATTTCTTCCCTCGACTGATTTCTAATCGCGTAATTCTCCTGTTCTTGCGATTTTTGTTGTAAATGAAAATTAATTCTGTCAATAAAGAAATGATAAGATTAAAAATTACATATTACAATAATAATTTTAATCATAATATATAACATTCTTTTATTTTGCGATTAACGTTATTTATTCTTAATGTATCCAAAAAAGATTGATATTCTCTAATTTAAATTTTATCAAAATCTTTCGCGAGAAATAAATACTAACATAAATACCTTAATAATGCTTAGAATAATATTTACTTCTCTAATCGACATAAAGGATTGTTCTGAACCATTTCCATGTCTACTTTTGGTCCGACGAGATCTCGTATATTATTTAAACCGTATTTGATCATCGTTGGCCTATGCAAAAAATAAAATATTTAATTATGTTAATTATATTTTTGTATTGACTTACACTATTTTGTGCAAGTTACTTTTCCATACCTTTCCAATGATAAACCCCATGCAATAACATTAACGTCAGGTGGTAAATTCATTGGCAGTAACATTTCTGGCCTAAACATACCACTATTACCAATCTCAATCCATTTCTTTAAGCCATTGTGATAGCAAAATATTTCCATACTAGGTTCAGTATATGGATTATATGCAGGCTTGAATTGAAGCTGAGTGATTCCAAGCTTCTTAAAAAATTCGTACAAGGTGCCGATAAGATCACCCAGTGCAAGACCATAATCAGCGATGACGCCTTCGACCTGATGGAATTCGGCTAGATGCGTTGCATCTAGAGTTTCATTGCGGAATACTCTATCAATACTGAAATATTTCACTGGTTTGAATGTTCCCTGAAATGGAACCTTCGTAATTCATCACTGCCACACAAATGATTTGACCCTTCCGTTATACGATTATACCTCTTGCATAAGTTTATACAACATCCGCGCGCTAGCAGAAGTCGTATGAGTGCGCAACAAATTCTTCTGCGCTTCTTCAAATTTCCAATCATATCTATAACCTTGGGATCCATATCCTCCCTTACTGTGTACTTCTTTTACTTTTTCAAGATATTCCATAGGAAATCTTGTACTGATTCGTGGTTCTATAAAATACAAAATTAATTTTCAATCTTTTTTATAAGTATTATCTATGTATGTCTATTTATGATAATAATATACCAGAGATAAAAAAGGTATCGTGTGCATCACGAGCAGGATGTTGTTGCGGCTGAAAAAGAGCATCAAAATTCCAGAAAGAGCTCTCTATATAATTATTTGTTGGCATCTCTGTGAATCTGTAAGAGAAAATAGTTTATGTCTCTGTAATAGAAAAATGAATAATCTCAAACACAAATAACAAAGCAATACTGAGTTTTAAGTTCAAAACAATTTGGATATTGACAAAAATTGCTTTACCCCATTTCTATAAAAATTTTTCTGAATTCATGACGAACTTTCAATAATGGATGCAGATGTCCGATTTGAAGTGCCGCACCTAGAGCTTCAAAATTGTATGGTTTGAATTTTTTATTTTTCCAGGCACTATTCAATAGTAAATCCGATGTCAATTCTGCTTCTAATTTTTCAATCTTAGTTGAAAAATTGGATCCTTTCTCCAAATACATAATTTTAATTATTCTAATATAAGGAAATAAAAAGATTAATTTAAAAAAAGAAAATATATAGTAATATATTAAGCCAGCACATAATATATGTTTTCATGCTAAGTTGCAAGCCAGAATAAATCAATTGTAATGCAATAATCCTTTTATCTTCAAATCATATCTGATTGATTGAAAATAAGCATATGCTGTAAACTTTATATTATTCTTTAAATTGCTTGATTACTTACATCTCTTGCAAAAATTTTCTTTTCTTATATTCTGTTTTAATATTCTCTGGGATATTTGCAACATCTTTCAGATGTATCTGTATAATATCTTCAATACATGGTACTTTTTTATGGACAATAGCACTACCTCCACTTTTATCCAACTCAATCCATCCTGCAACCATTGCTTTGGAAAACCCTACTTTCGCATAGGGAACAGATTTCATGAGTTCCGCTTGAGATATTCCTTTGTTAGGAACAGCATTATAAACAGCTGCTTCATGACTACCATGTTCTATTATATATTGTCCCTCAGTTGTGACTTCCCATTTCTTCTTGGAAATTGGTTTTACTATGATGAGCTATCAGAAATAATTGTCATATATAAATAAATGATCAAGATGAAAAACAACATTTTATGATAATTTTATAGGTTATAAACATATTCCTAAGCATAAATAATCAGTAGAATCACTTCAAGTTCTATATCAAGAATTTTTGCAAAAGAAAATTTAGAAATATAGGATTGAAATATCGCATGAAAAAATAATTAGCGAGCAGTTCCTTTATTATTATATAGATGAACTTACATCGCCGATTGTTTCCAGGCTTTTGATAGCTCCTATAATCTTTTGATGATCTTCCTGAAATTCGTTCACCAGGTCCAGCGAATTTGCCTCGCCATTCTTATCTAAGTATTCTAAAATTCGATCCGCTAGCTGTTTTGCCATCCTGTGTCGTCAGTGCGTTACAACCAAGTGGTATGCACTGTAATACGTTAGGACCGCGAAAACGTGATACAAAATTTGATCACCTAGGATAATGAAGGTACCTATAATGTGTGAAATAACGTAACACATGCAGGCGCAAATATCACCGTAAGCGCAATTCTCATACGTATTCGATACTATTCGAACATAACCTTTGTATCATATAAGTTGTGTTCCAATATTCACTACAAATATTGGAGATTTACGTAATATGCGATATGAATTATAGATTATCAACTTGCAGTGGATATTAGAATGAAATCATAAATAAGCGTAATTATAACTCACATTAGGAGTAATCTATATAACTCGAATACAAGTTATTAATTGCAGTTTGGACGCAACTCGTCTTTATTTAATATATATGTTTTTAAAATCTCTACTATGAGCGATTTTTGAAAAGATACGTGTCAGATCATTTCATTTCAAAAATTCAGAATGCAAAAGAGTTATAAATTGAGATGAAACAGATCTAATGTTTATTTTTTTTTATTTCAATATCTGAAAAGAATCCATAGCTTTTTCACAGAACATAAGGAAATACAACGAAGATATACAGATCGCAATCATGACGTAAAACTGTTCAATAGGGGTCGCTTTAATGCGCTCGTAATGAGTTTGAGATAACAGTAGGAAACGAAGTTTGCGAAGCAAATTGGGGACCTATATCGATAATTGCAAATTGAGTTCTCGTATACTTATCCTAATATCCTAATTTTCATTTTCATTTAAAAATAAAAGCAGCAATGATAACGTACATCAAATGTCATCATATTAAAAGCACATAGCGAACTGCCATTTATATGAATCATGAATTTTTGTAAATCTTGAGAATGCTCAAGTGACAGTACTGCAACGCGGATAATAGTCGCAAATAATTTAAATTGATATCGATTATGTTGAAAAGTGATCGATCGCTGGGGTCTGCACCTGAAGCGCGAGGATCAGATAAAGCCCTTCTGAGATGGAACTATCATCGCAGGATACTCAGATTTCAAATGATACAGAAACCAAGGGATTTGATCTGTCGACGGGGAAGACCTGGATATATCCGGAGAATTATCCAGTCCGTCAATACCAGTATAACATAGTCAAATCTGCTTTGTATCGCAATACTCTAGTCTGTTTACCTACTGGTAAGTAATCTAATTTATTAACAACTGAATTATTTATCAGCAAGTGAAATATTATTTATCAACGTACAAATGAAATATTAAATGAAATCTTTGCTTTCAATCTTGTTACAGGTCTGGGAAAAACTTTTATTGCTGCTGTTGTGATGTATAATTTCTGGAGATGGTATCCATTTAGCAAGATTGTGTTCTTAGCACCAACGAAACCTCTGGTTGCTCAACAGATAGATGCATGTTATGAAATAATGGGAATTCCGAGTATTGATATGATAATACTTACAGGTTTTGTTTATTTTAACATATATATGTCTCAAATACTTTAGTAAACTTTACTTTAGTAAGTAAAGAAAAAAATTATATATATATATATATATTTATTTATTTATTAAATATTCACAGGTTCAGTTAACCAGAAGAATCGTGAAATAGCTTGGTTTAGAAAGAGAATAATATTTGCCACTCCGCAAATACTTCATAATGATCTTGAGAAATCAATTGTACCCAGTCATTTGATCAAATGTGTTGTTATAGATGAAGCTCATAAAGCTTTAGGCAAACACTCATATTGTGAGGTAAAGTAATATAGGCAAACAAATTATATATTGTTTTTATAATAAAATGTATAATTTATAAATTTATAATATAATATTAATTATTTTTAGTGTATTAGGATATTGTCCATGCAAAATCAATATTTTAGAGTATTAGCACTTTCTGCTACACCTGGAAACAAAATGGATAATGTTCATGAAGTAAGTATATAATATTTAATGTATGATTGAATTTTATGGTATGTAAAAACAAAATTTAATATTTATTTAATATAATTATTTATTTATGTTGATAATTAATTAGGAAAGATATTTAACATATTCTAATATATGTTTTATATAGATAATACAAAATTTACGTATTTCTCATTTGGAGCTTAGAGATGAGAATTCACTCGATATAATGCCGTATGTTAACAAAAGAAAAGTAGATATTATTCTGGTACCTCTCAGCAATGAATTGGCAGCATTCAAAGAGAGGTATATCATTATTATGGATCGCCATGTTAAATTTCTTATACAGTGCAATATATTACGAGGCCATACTGCAAACATATCTAAAGGAAGAGTAAATATGTTCAACCTAAATTTAATTAGTAATTCAATAATTCGTTAACCAATTTATAAATTCTAAATCTTTACTATATCTTTCAGGTATTCCATTTATTAAGAGAATTTAAAAACAAAACGGATAAATCTGGAAATTATGGACAAGTTATGAGAACATTGAATATATTATTAACTATGTATCATGCTTATGAACTTATGATTAGACACGGATTACGTGCCTTTTGTAAATTTTATCAAGGTATATTTATAATATAATTCATAAATTATGATAATTTATGAATTGATAATTCTTAAAACATATGATTTATCGAGATATTCATTGATATGATTGATATTTTATTAACAGCTCATTCGGATAAATTTTGGATGCACGAAGAAAGTCGATTACGAGATTTATTGTATGATATAGAAAATTACTTGGGACCATTTCCAGATATACTTCCTAATGGACATGTACCTGAGGTTTGATATGACGTCTCTTAATAATATTAAACTATATAAAACTATGTAAAATATAATATATGAAAATAAATTATTTTAGATACCAACAAATCTTGTATTTGGACATAATAAATTCCTCAAATTGAAAGAACTGCTTGAATATCACTTTAGAAGCAATAACGGTGATCAAAAGGATACAAGAGCTATAGTTTTTGTTGAAGTTTGTATATTAGCTTTTTATATCATCTTGTTTACCTCTAAGAAATATCGAGATTATATAATTAGATAAAATTATATATAAATATGTTATTTAATATTCGAGAAATTTTTAATATATTTTTTCTTCGTATATATCCAGTATAGAGATATAGTCAATGAAGTTTATGTTTTACTATTGCAATCGAAACCAATAATCAGACCACAAATGTTTGTTGGCCAAGCTAGTCAGAAGCAGAAGCAACAGGTAAAAGCATTGGAAGATTTCCGAAATAATCGTGTGAACGTCCTGATCTCGACGAGTATAGGTAAATAATTACGATAATAATCAAAAAGCAATTTTATAATTATTTTATTACATTGTGTTATATTAATCTTATAAAATTCCTCACATATACGTAAAATATTATGCATAATATAGGTGAAGAGGGATTGGATGTAGGTGAAGTTGATCTTATAATATGTTTTGATGTATCACAACACTCTCCAATAAGATTAGTTCAGAGAATGGGCAGAACAGGACGAAAACGAGATGGCCATATAATTGTTCTCGTTACAGACGGGAAAGAGCATGAGGTAAGTAAAAAGTTTATAATTCTTCCTATATATATTTTAATATATATTTTAATATCAAAATATGTTGCAGAATTTGAAATCTACGCTTTCTAGAAGAGATTCTTTAAATAATAAGATATTAAACACAAGCAACATATTTTCTTCTTTGTATGATAATAATCCTAGGATGATACCAAATCGATTTACACCAGAATGTCACAAGATACATATTATTGCATTGCCAAGAACACCGCATGTAAAAAGTAAAAAAAAAAGAAAAGATATTCTTAAAAAGAGTGAAGCAGTCAATACGAAAGAAAAAGAATGTAAGTTTTGCTTTAATTTTTGTAAATAGCTTACTTTTTAGTATTTAATACCGTTATTAAATAATTTAATTTCGTCCTCTATAATGTAGCAATTGCATTATATTTTTCAAAAAAATGATGTATGAAATATTGAAATATTTTTAAAAACAATATTTGTTTATAAAAAACGTCTATTTTCTTCTGTCTTGTATACAGATTCATCTGGAATGACACAAAAAGATACCAATCAAGCATTGATGATGAAATTTCTTACTACTAACAAATGTAATCAACACAATCAAGATAATACAAATATCATTCTTACTCAATCAAAAACGCAAAATAATAATTTACATAAGATGATTAATCCCAACGATGTTAAATTGTTATCAGATGATAATGCCGGAATCGATTTTTTAACGTTGTGCACAATGAAGAAATCAGAAGAAGAAATATCTTCTGATACTGCTTATCAGATGAATACGGCTTACATTCCTGCACTTAAACCTGTTAAAGATTTATTCAATTTTGTTGTACCTGATATCAAAATAATTGATAGTTTTTTAACGAAATTGCGAGATTGTGATAGTTCACTAACTCAAGATAAAAACTGTGAAAATAAACTATCAGCGTTATGTGCAAATATCAAAACTAATAATGATTGCATCAATATCGATAATGATGATGATGATAACTCTTGGTATTCCATTCGAAACGAAGAACACGCTGATGAAAAAGAAATAAAATTCGAAGACATACTTGACGAGAGTTCCGATTCCGAAATACCGATTTCACATTTAAGTCAAAGAATAACAAATATCGAGATAGATACTATCGATAAAGTTCCCATAGCTAATATAGAAAGTGATTATAAAAATATAACCAACGTAGAAACAAAAATATCAGTTGATATGCTAGACAACATCGAACCTAGTATATTCGAGAACATATTGAATGAGTCGTTTACTTCAACTGAAGATGATCTAGAAAACAAAGAAACAGCACAACCAGATACAGTATCCACAAATGCTTCTGCTATCGATATAGAGAAAGTTATCGAAAATACATGTAAAAATATTGTTAACGTTTTTTGCGATGAGAATAATATTAATAGAGATAATCAAAATCTAACAGTATCTGAAAAATTTGCAGGATCTAGTCATGCAAGTAAATCCACAAGGAGTTTTATGGATGACATGCAAGGTTTTGATTTTAATAGTGATGATGACATAAATGGATTTATTAGATCAGAATTTGAAAAAAATAAATCAAAAATAGATCACATGTGTAACTCGAAAGCACAGGAAAGTTTATTGTCTATAACTCAAGCTATTGATGAAATAGCGCAAATGAAAAAAGATCCGAAACGATCGCTGAAATCCTCTAAAGAGGCATTGATTGATAGCACTGGTTGGATTTCGGTCAATAATAAGTGCGGAATTAAAACGGAAAATACGAAGTCGGGAATTAGATTATCAAATATTAATCGTAATTTTATGACAAAATCGCGTCCGGTCAAGCAGGAATCCAAATTTCTAAATGATTCTGATGAAGATTTTATGATCACAGAGGATAATGTGAGAAAATTTGACGAGCTTGAAAGTAGCTACTTCCGCGAGACATCAAAGAATTCGACTAATGGCAATAATTTACCTGGCACATCAAGAAACGCTGAAATCAAAGATGGCTTCTATAGCGTATCAAAGAATTTCGAAGCTAAGAACAGTTATATTAATAATATATCTAGAAATTTGAGGCTATGCGATATGTCAACGCCAATTTCACATAACAGACGTCCAGGATTGTCCTTAAATAGAAACAAAGAACAATATTCGAATGTGATAGATTTAACTGCTTCTAGTAAAGATTTATGTAATATAAGAGATAAGAACATCTCGGAATCTAATACTGATACGCCGGAAAAAACATCTGGCCTAGTTAAAAGCGTCAAACAGAAAATCAAACACAAACGCAAATCTAAAGATATTATTAAAAACGAGTTTATAGATGATGAGGCGGAAGTAGATGCCGATGTCAGTTCAGATGAGAGTATTATTATCCTAGATGAAGAAGATGATTTTGTGAGTTATACGCAGAATTCGCAGGATCAAATTGATATGCACGCGCATTATTTGCAGACTATTAAAAGTCCGATCAAAAGACCAGGTGATTTCCATTTCAGAAGACCACGATCGCCCGACTTGGACGAAGAGATCTATTCACAACCTTTATCGCAAGCACAGGATGCATATTTTTATGTATGTAAAATATCGAATGCATTAGAAATTTCACATTTTAATAGTTATTAATTTGATATTTTAATATATATTTCCATAATGATATTATTAAAACTTTTTTTATTCTAGGATTCTTTTTGTGTCGCAGAAGATACTGAGCCAAGCATATTCGTGCATGACTCGATATTGGAAACAGTTGAAAAAGAATTAGAACAAAATGAACGGAAACGTTTTCATTCAAATAAGGATACAAGGCAAATCAAGAAAAGAAAAGTGAATATCTTGAATCATTCTATAAGTAGCGAAGATGAGATCGAACAGTTACGTATACAAGTGCAAGAGGATTGATTGATACATTCGAAGAATCAAGTCTGAGAACCAAAACTGTGATTCGACGATAAGTTATGAAACTAATAAGATATTTATATTCAAGTGCATGCGTAAACATGCATCGAATATTTTGTATGTATTTTTGTACAGCGTTTTTCTATTATAATAAAATTATGTAATTTTCTATCTTTCATCAGATAATTAGATGATTTATGAACAATGAATAATATATTCTTCTTTCTGTTCTTTCCCGTTGCTTAAAAGATCTAATATTTTTGTCGTATCACGTTTTCCAGCGATAGCGATATAGATCTTCGTAATTTATATCCGTTTAAGCTTTTATTATAATTGACTCGCATTATGATCTATCTATCGATAAGAGTTCTTGGATTCACAATTTTTTCGCAATTTTTGTTTATAACAAAAATAATATCTTCGATCCGAATAATATCAGATTAGTTAAATATGATAATTATGAAAACATTATGTGATATAATAACGGGTATAAAGAATAGGTATAAAGTATTTTCTCTTATCAGAGAGAATCGAAAATCTGTGAATTTATGTACATTTACATGTACATTTACAATGCATGTATAGATGCAAATACAATAAAATATAAGAGAAAATATAGATATAATGAAAATAGATTCCCTTAGTTTTGAATTTTTGCTGAAGGAAATTATATCAATTAGGAAACGATATACTCTGAGAACAATATAATATTTGGATGACATCATTTAGTCATCAGAATTTCTCATTTACTCTAGAGATCCGTGAATGTTTTCATGCATTCATATTCATCGTCATACTTGATTAGATTGCATTGATAATCTCACTAAGTGGGAAAAGTACGTTAAAGAATTCTGAGAATTTTGAGAGTCATAAAAATATAATCGTCATAAGCCAAGATTACGTTTCTTGCATCTTGTTTCAAACATAACATGTGATATAAAGAAGAGATTACAAAAGAACAACATCAGCAATCGTTTAGACGTAAACAGATCGTCTCTTTTTTTTTCTTTAAAAAAGTGTCTAACAAATTTTCTTCAAATTTCATTATTATTGCCTTTAAAAATTTCCAGCCTCCATGAACTCCACAAATAATTGAATCGAAATCTTTCGAAAAAATTATTTATCATTTGGCTGATATGATTGATACTGGCAAAGATCGTTTGACATATACATCTAATGAATATAATTTAGTAGATACAAACTTGTATCTACCTTCTGAGTCATATCCACCTCCTATTTCCTTTTGAAGGATATCCCCGCACATCTCTCCGCACTATTACCACTACTCTTTTACGCGGATGGGCTCTATAATCTCATTGAATCGTCAGACGCCGACCGGTTTTGCTTCTCACTATAAGCTAATCGCATTGCAAGAGTGTAACTCGGATTATTGTGAACGTTAAAGACCGCTTTGTTAATCCTACTAACATAATCCCCATCCTATTGTAATCTAGCGATCTATTAATCATGCGACTTCAATTGGGTGAGCAAAATTTTATTATTATTTTAACGCGATCTATTTATTCTCTTAATGCTTCAATTGTTAAATTATTTTATGTATAACAATTGTTTTGTTATTATTAGAATTTGTCATAGTGTTATTTGCCATATTATATTTAATTAAACATTTCTGTATTCTGAATTGAATATATCTTGAATTAATAAGAAATTCAAAGACTTCATAAATATTTATCGTTATATCTAATTAACATAATTTTACTTCATTATTGAATTTGATAAGACAGAAACTGGATAAAAAAATTCATCCTTTTTGAAGAATTTGCAAATAAACCTAAAAATGAGAACATAGACAAAAGAGACAACCGGTTTGAAGGTCAATCTTGTAAAGACCTTGATTTTTTGTTTCATAGACTATAAAAATTTTAAGATCTTATTTGTGAGAGATTGCTGACCGCTAATAAAAACGAGGTTTCCGTTTAAATAGATATCAATGTAGCCCTTATCAAACATTATTTGAAAACTATTGGTGAAATATGTATTATACAAAACATGAGTCGTGCAGTATGCATATTTGAAAACGGAAATTTATTAGTAGACATATAAGTATAGAAAATTTTTGGAATGAACAGATTATTCTTTCACTGGAATGTTATTAAGAATTGAAAATAAAGCATTATCTTATTGTACAATAAAACGATTTAATATAAGAAAATAGAAAGATTTTAGGAATAACATAAAACTTAAATTTATTTGTTTGTTTAATATGAGATTTGTTGTCATTTATTCATCTGCATTGCCGACTTTTTATTAATTTTGCGATGTTAATAATTTTGTAATGGAAACTTAAAGAATCCATACCGTCCTTGTTTTACATTTAACTTACCTTTCAACTTTTCGTAAAATATAACGCACGTATATCAAGTATTTTATCAAAGTAAAACATAATTGAAGATTTTTAGAATTTAATTAAGAAGAATAATATTATGTCATTATATATCATTGTATTTATATATAAAACAGCTTGCTTTCCGGAAATCTTTTAAGGTTTAACGAAATTTTTAAAGTTTCAGTAATAAAAATAAAATATCAACAATTCGATTAATGAACAATCAAAACGAAATTAAGCGAATAACGTATTGATGGAACTGATTGATTCAGGTCATGATTGATTCAGAATTTAGAATTCAGAAAATAGATTATGAATAAAATAATCTCTTAATTACAGGATGTTTATTAAATCTCTTGATCACGATAGTTTTTATAAGAAAAGGTATCTGTGACGTGACAGAGAAACCCACACAGAATACTTCTCCGCGAAATCTTTCTTTATTTGAGGATGACGAAGATTTTGTGCCTAATCAGGGTGAGCGCTCCACTGTGTTTGATTGGAGATTGTTCAAGGTATTTTGAGCAGCATCTTCTGCGTGCAAATCTATTATAGACGATTATTTAATGATAATATGTAAAAAACGGCATGATAAAAACGTAAAGAAACGAAGAAAGAAAGAAAAGAAAGAGAAGAAAAGAAAAGAATGTAAAAAAGAAAAGAAATAAACAATATTTTTATGTTTCCTCTTTATAAATATTTGTCAAACTATACACTTCTATTGTAAATTTAGTTAATTACTTATCGATTAATATTATGATGATTTATATCTTAAATTTAATTTCTTTTTAGAGCCTAAGTCAAGTAAATACAGGAAATGTGTTACTGTCACCGATATCCATTAAACTAGCGCTAGTACTGCTCTATGAAGGAGCTCAGGATCAAACTGCACATGAACTTGCTGGAGTGTTACAGCTTCCGGTTAGCGTTCTGGCTACTCGGGAGAAGTTCAATAGTTCTATAAGCTCTTTATTGGTAAATTAATTAATTAGAATTACGTACGATAAACTAATCCTATTTATAAATGAATTCAATTAATTAAATGAAGATCTATTTTTATCGAAATTATAGTTTTATACAATTCACAAATCTATAGAATCATATATGATGCATATATGATCGCGCGTTTATTTATAGACTCCTTCTTCTGCATATACTCTAAACCTCGGATCCCGCATTTACATCGACAATAATGTACTGACTAGGCAACGTTATACTGCGACGGTAAAAGTTTTTTATAATACTGATGTGATCAATACAAATTTATCCGACACGCATGTTATCGCGGCCAATATTAATTCGTGGGTCAATAACATGACGAATGGATATATCGAAAAAATGATAAACGATGGTACGTATATTATATTATATATTACTCGAAACTATTTATTTTTATTTAATAAAATTGTCTTTGAAAGGTATTTAAAAAGTTTTTAATATTTTAAGATATATTGTATTATATTTTTATATATTCAATATTTTTAATATACTATTTTAAAATCAATGTATGTAATTCTCTATATACATACATAATAGTATATTATCTGACGGTAGTTTTGCGATTTTCGCTGGAATGAATTTTTTGATGAATTTATCAATTTTAATTGATGAATCGTGATATTTTTTACGTGCTTATTTTTCATGCTTCAGAGCAAAGTCTGCAGGACTCGGTGATGCTGATCATGAACGCATTGTTCTTTAAGGGTGTTTGGCGTCGCAAATATTTCGCACCCGAAAATACTCGTATCGCTAAATTTGACATCAATACTAATGACAGCGTTAATGTACCATATATGCACAGCAGAAATCGATTTTATTATGCCGAATCTACTAAACTCGACGCAAGGATTCTTCGAATTCCGTATGATGTACATAAAACAATTTATGCATCAATTTATTGATAAATTTATAATCATGATTGCAAAATAATTATTAAAAACTGAAATTATATTTTTCAGGGCTCAAAATTCGCCATGTATATCATACTGCCATATACACTGAACGGTGTGGATCACATTGTCAACGAGATTAATCCATTCTCCTTAATGAGGGATGTATGGGCCATGCAAGAATTGCCCCTTGATGTTTGGATTCCGAAATTTAAGTTCGAGTTCACGAGCCATCTGGAGAATACTTTGCGCCAGGTAATCGTTTGCTCTAGACAGCATCTCGCATGAAATATATTCGATATTATATTCAATATTTTATATCTATATACATCCATCGAAAATATAACAACATAAATTTACGGGTTTTATTATTTTTATTACATAAAATTTGTATCTGCATATAATTTTGATAAAAATATAATTTTTATTTTGATTGTTTACTAATTTGTAATAGCTTGGTATTCGTGATATCTTCGATGATACTGCGTTGCTAACAGGTATAGCAAAAACAAAACGAACATCTAGACACTTGCGAGTATCTGATATAATACATAAGACCGGAATAGATGTGAATGAAAACGGAACAATTGCTTATGCTGCTACTGGTATGTTCCATTATTAATTAATTAATGTATATATATATATATATATATATATATATAATAGATATATAATCGCGAATCATAAAGATCAATATGCATATAATAAATAACAGTAAATGTAGTATATATATTTTTCGAATAAATTTTATAAATTTTTATTATCCAAATCTTTTTCATTCTCTATTTCACAAAAGATTGAAAACATTAATAATCCATTCGTCATAACGTAATTGTTTTTATGTGAAACGCTGAGATAACTTCTTCACTCCATAAATTACTTCATAAAAGATAGAACGGATAAGGATATATCAAAAATACATATATTCTTATATTCGCGAAATTTCTCTCCTGATTGTTATATTTATATTACCTTTTCTTCATATAGAAGTGCAACTCGGAAATAAAATGCAAGAAGGTATTTTCCATGTCAATCATCCGTTCGTGTTTTACATCGAGGATGAGACTACCGGCACTATCCTTTACATAGGCAAAGTAAAGAATCCTCTGAACACATCTGGGACTACGGGGAAAGTGAAGGAACTGCCGTTGCGAATTAACCAAAATTTATCAACGATGACATCTGGTAAACAATCGTAAATTGTTTTATAATGAAGGGTAATAATAGAGAAATGGTAATAAGTATAACATAATTATAGTATTTTGAAATGAAAAGAGAATCTCTTTTTGTCAAGTAGTCTTTTTTAAAAACTACTAATTATTTTTAAAAACCGATTATTTTTAAAAACTACCAATTATTTCTAAAAACTACCGATTATTTTTAAAAATGATCGATTATTTTTAAAAATTATCGATTATTTTTAAAAACTGTCGATTATTTTTAGAAGCTATTGATTATTTCTAAAAACGATTATTTTTAAAAATGATCGATTATTTTTAAAAATTATCGAGTATTTTTAAAAACTCTTGTCCTTAAATAAAACTAAAGTCAAAAAGTGCTACTAAGTTTCCCATTCCGATATTAACAGTAATCCGGCGCTATATTAAGAGCTGTAAGATATTTTCTTAAATTCTGAGGTATTTTAGATCTGAAAAAGGGGAAGATAACATGGAATTGATATTCTCCTAAATAAAGCATTCATTTACCTTCAAGATCTTTAGAGATAAAGTTTACTTGGAACAAAATTTAAAATAAAGCTGTAGATAGAGGCTATCTTAAATCTGAAGCTGGGAAACGCTGGATAAGATAATTAACATATTATTAACAAATGTTGCATGTGTTGCTCTATATTTATATTATAGTAGATAATATTAAAAAAAGAATAGATGTAGTTAGAAGAATCTAACGTAACCTGTTCGATCATATCCTATATTCGCTTGAATTGTTTGAATTATTTATGATAATGTATATTATTTACATTTGATGCTTGGTAAATATAAAGAAAATTGTTCTGTATTGTTAAAAAAATATTACATGCGATAATGATTAGAGTTTAGAGTTTAGAGTTTATGTTATTTATTTTATATTATATATGAGAAACGTATAGTGTACCATAATTATAGTAATAATTAAAATTTGTTATACCTGATGTGATGTTAAATTTGCATGATTTCTACAATTTCTCATTCAAGTAACATTATTTTTATCAAATATCAATATATCAAAAAAACAAAGTTATTTATTATTAGAATGAGCTTATTAACAATAATGTATTAGACTCTTTGCATGCATTTCGAACTTTAGATAGATATTTTGTATTATATCTTTTTAATAATCGATAATGCTTAGTAACATATTGCAAATTTAATCCGAAGAAAATACAAGATTTCTTTATTTATTACAAGTAACGCGAGCGAAATAAAATGTTATTCATTCAACTTTAATTCTACGCTTATTAGCTTATTCGTTATCCTATCCTAGAAATTTTAATAAATATTCTTTCTCTGTTTAACAAATCTTATGATTTATTTCATTCATTTAATTTAAGATTTAGTTCATTAATAAATTATTAATTATAATTAATGATTAAATGATTTCGTACAAATCAATAATTGATACCTTTTTCTCTTCTATTACTTGTCAGACGTAAATGACAAAATTGCTATTTATATTATAAATATTAGCGGACAATTATTCATATCAATGTAAATCGCAATTTATTCATTACATCTGAATCGTTGACTCTGTGATCTTACTTTATTTTTACTCAAACCTCATCTTTATTTAACTAATACTATTACAAAGTTTTAATAGCTCCATGACGTTTTAGGCTGGAAATTCCAATATAAACCTGTTTTCGCAAGCATCCCTATCTCTCCTTGTAGTGTTTATATTCCCATATCGCAAATTTTTACCTATCTTTGTGTATTTTATCATGCTTTCTAAGTAAAATAGTACAAATATTTTGTATTTCGTAATAATATAAGTAATTTCAATATTTTATTTAGTTTTTGAATTATATAATTTTAATTATTTAATATTTGCACAATCCACTTTTTAAAGAATATAAAATTATTATAAGGCTACTTAATGCTAATTTGAGAGAATTGCAAAAATCTTTTTAGGAGAAAAAAATATTCAATTTCATGCATATATGTTTTATTTTTAAATATATTAATATATATGATTTGATTTTCTCTGACAAATAAAGATTAATTGGAGACAAATCTTTTTATTTTCACGAGATTATTGCTACATATATTTTTGTCAACGCTACATTAATTATCATGATTATTTATTACGTTAATAAAAACTTATCGTCAAGATATCATAGTGTTAAACATAATGTGCACACTAAAGATTTATAAAACATCTGGAGACTATATTCTACTCGGGTTTTGCCCACGATTCTTTTCTTCATGCCTGCGTTCTTTTATACGGTTAATGATAAAATAATAAATAATGTCTATTAAATGATAAATAAGTTAAAATCATTTTTGAAAAAAATTTTTCTGCAATGAAATAATGAGATTCCGTTTAATATTTCTGCCATTTTGTCCATTTTTTAATTTTTCTCTATTACTGTCAAAATCAATAACTTTATTCGTCATAAAAATTTGTGATTTGCAATATAAATCTCATCTGACTTGCATAAATGTTTAAATAAAATTTATTGGTCAAGAGGCCAACATTCTAAATTTTTCATTCATTCTTCGAACATTGAATGCCATCTCCACAATTGGAATCTTTCTTCTCTACTACCAACGCGTTAGAGCGTCGCTAGCATTTAGATTAAAGTGAGATAATAAGCAGGATGTAGTATTTGCAAAAGTGCGAGTAAAAATCCGCCGGAAGTTTGTCTATTAACACCTGCCGAGTCGGCTCTGTATTCATTTATTCAACAACTGAGTCGTAGTCGAGATATATGAGTGAACGTGCCGGTTTTGTGTATCCAAGTTTCAAATTTTGAAAATGTGGTCCTTATCATTGTGGATTTTTTGGTGTATTTTTGCAGGTATTATTCGAATGTACAAAAAATACCGATGAACAATTAATGTTTAAAAATTAATCAAGAAAATCTAAAAATAATTTTATAAAATTTCTCTTAAAAGTTTGTAGTATCTTCAAATCTTTTTGGATATCCGTCAAACTCTTGTTTTTATTCGGATTCTTCGCATTACATCTATTTCTGTATCCATTATATCCACTTATTGCAGATAGTTGAAAAATCCGATAATTTGATATCTAATCTTAAGATATTTGCATAATTTTTCTCATGTTTGCTGTATAATATTTCAATCTTTTTACATTTACTGCATGCATACTCAATACTCAATGTCATATTCAACATCGTAAATTAAAATCACCAATAATTATCGGATCCGCATTTCCCACGAGTTACATCATCTCTTTTGTTCGTATGACGAAACGGCTGTTAAAGTCTCGACGTTATCATCCTTTGCTATCTTTATATTTATTTCGTTCGATAGAATGGAAATTCTATTATCTTGATAGACAAGAAAACTTCTTGTTAAATGAAACTATATACTGACGAGTGTTGGTCATTCTGTGTTTATAATTTCAATATCAATGACAAGTATTTGATTATCGATTCGCTTTTTAATTTATGCACGAGATTTATGCACGATAGTCAATTGACTAGTTTTCATTCTTACGACTTAGGACGAATTCATTAATATTATTCATTAATAATTAATTAATATCCGAATAAGCGATTATTCAATGACATGGTATAGAATAAATGCAGAATAATAATCTTAAAGATATAGATTATATAAATATCTTATTTTTGTAGTCTCATATTGTACTTACAATTAATAATACAATTAATAATTTTCTTTAGATGCTTCGCCTGCAACCAGTATTGAAGATCGATATAATTTCTTCAACATTGATCTCCTGCAGGTAAGGAATGCTTCAGAAAAGTATGAGCGTGAAATATTGTCAGTTTTTAAAAATAAGATACATTAAATAAAAATCGATTAAAATATAAGATTATAATATTCTAATTTTTAAAGGAAATTACAGATTTTTATTTTTTCACAACAATCAACACAATTTAATTTTTTTATACAGATGAAATACTTTTACATTCGCATTTTATACTTTTATATAATTTTATTTAATTTTTGCCTGTAAGAGATATTATAAGGTATTGAAAAAAATCAAAATGTAAAAATTATTTTTTTTTATTCAAAAAATAAATCTTATGATCATAGAGAGTGAACGAGGATGTTGAGGGTAATCTAATACTGTCTCCCTCCAGTGCGAAAGTCGCCCTAATGACTTTAATAGAAGGCACGGGTGGCCGAACACATCAAGAGCTTCTTGCAGCTTTACGATTGCCACCTCAGGAACATAACATCCAAAGAATAGCAAGACTCACTCTTATGTCTCTAAAAGTATGATTAAACTGTAACATATAGGACATATAGGACATATAGGATTGCAATATACAAAAATAGTTTTTTACATTTACAATAAAAAGGTAGTACATTCTGGTTTTTGTTTAGAGATTAATTCATAAGAGAATTCGATAGAATTATTTCAATTTTTGCTGATCGATGCTGATCATCTTCCGAATTAAGGAGTTTTATTTTCTTCACATTTTGTATTATTTTAGAATTACCAAAGTGGCACGGAGTCCGACGTAGCAACCCGCGTATGGATCAATCCGTCTCTCACGGCGTCTGAAAATTACATGAGCGCATTGCGTAATCATTATGGAACTGACATCCGGCAAATAAATTTCGGTAATGCAAATGATGCGGCAGATAAAATTAACACTTGGGTGCGCGAGCAGACGCGCAATAACATCAACTCGATTGTTCAACCTGGTACCTAGTTTTAATTTTATTGCGAAGATATTCTGAAGATATTCGAAGAAAGTAATATCAGAGATAGGGCAGAATGAGGAATTTTTAATTTTGATATTTTATATGCTTTCAGATATTCTTGATGCTAAGACTCAGTTACTTGTAACTTCGGCATTGTACTTCAAAGGACAATGGTTAAAATCTTTTGATAAGCATGCTACACGTATGCAGTGCTTTCATGTTCCAGGACACGGTTGTCAAGACGTTCCCATGATGGAGAACATTGATAAGTACCGACATGGTTATATAGCTGCTCTTGACAGTAATGTGGTGGAAATCCCATATTCGGTAAAATTCGATTCTTATGTCAGTGATAAACTGTTGCACGAGATTTTTATTTTTAATAGCATTCTGGTGCTCGATAGAGAATTCGAGTTGAATTATTCTACATCCGTAAATTCAGTTATCATAAATCCAAGATAATTAATGAAACTTCAGTTATATTTATTTTCTCATCGCAGAAATTTTCTTTATATAAATAAATATAGATAAATAAAATAACGATATTCGCAGATTCAGAAACTCGAACATTTCTAAAATTCGACTGACGAGATCGTTATTTCAGAATGGCAGGACATCGATGTTGATATTTCTTCCGAATCACGAAGAAAGCGATCCATATCTTCGAGTCTTATCCAAGGATCTATCATACGTGCCAATGAGAACATTGTTGAATAGTCTAAGCGAAACTGAACTGATAGTTGTCATTCCACGATTTAGCATCGAGAGCAAATTGGATTTGCGCTCACCTTTGATGCGCGTAAGCATATATTGATTAATTAGGCTCACAAAAAATTTTTATTCTTCTTTTCTTATAACAGAAGGTTATTACTTACAATATAATAATTAATTACTATATTATCATTAACTGTAATTATTGCTATTTATAGCCAATATAATAATAATTATTATCAAGTACAATAATAATTACTGATTATAACAATTATATACTGTATTAGGAAATTTGAGTTAGAGCAAAACCGAAAATATATTTTTTTATTTCTTTAGATGGGTCTGTTAGATATTTTTACTGCGGCAGCGAATTTCACAGGAATTATACATGAAGATTATCTGCGATTAGAAAATATCATTCAAAATGCTAAAATAGAAGTCGATGAAGAGGGAACTATTGCTGCTGCTATCACACGTAATTATTCACATAATTTTTATTAGACTGCATAATGTGTTATATCAAAGACTATCATTAATGCTTATTTAATTGCAGAATTCACAGTCGTGCCTCTTATAGCTAGCACGACACCAACTTTCTTAGCAAACAGGCCATTCATGTTCGTCATTATTGACTTAGGAACAAGTGAAACCCTCTTTATTGGTCGTTTTATGGGTCCTACAAGCAATTCTAGAAGCGTTTGAATAAGTTTCGTTTTTATATAAAATAATGTCTACGATATAACCATTATTATCATTTATGTATATAATGTTTTATAACACAAATAATATTTTATTTTCAGTTTTAATTAAGAAATAATAATTTTGTTTTTATACTGAGAAATAAATGAATTAGAACATATCTTTGATTTGTATTTGTAATACATAGTGCAAAACATAAAAGTACAGATTGTAAGACTTGAAAAATTATTTGATATCCATTCGTGTATAATTTATTTATTTACATATTTGAAGATGCAGAATATTTCTACTGAAATGTACAGCTATTGCTCCTAGAGTGTTCCATTTATTCGTACTTGTGTTTTATATGATCCCACAATTTCTGAAAGAAGAAAACAGATATCTGTTATGCAATCGATATTTCATCCATATATTGTTATGTAAATTACATGAAACCTAACGTGAATGTACAAGATATTAGATGATAAATTAATGTAAAAAATTATGCAACAAAAATTCTGCAGACAATATTCAAAATTTCTGTTTAATTGCTACCACTTTGTCATGCAATCTCATTGTCTCAATCTGTCGTCCTAACCTCAATTCAGTTCCTTAATTTCATACAAGAAAAAAATATGACATCTGATAAGTATTGATGTAATAAATTTTAAATTTAAAAGACAAATTAATTAAGACAAATTAATTTTAAATAAAAAGAAACAAATTATAGGTGGATATTTACCCCTTGATTATGCGAATCGAAAAACTTTTCGGCAGTTACATCAATTGCTCTTTCGAAAAAGAAAGTGCTACTTAATACGACGACCATAAATGTCGATGTGCGTTTTAAGAAAAGATTGTATAATGTGGTACTGAATGCCATTTTTAATATTATTTTTGGTCTTCACGATCTGACTTGAAAAGTAATTCTTGAGGAGCAATGTCTCAAAAATGCGAGACGTGCGAGCTCCAAGTGATCTTTAAGCACAGTACATATGGTAACGTAATTTTCTCTTCCCTTCGAACCGAAGGCCTTCGCTTCATATACAGAATAAAATTGCTTAGTGATGTAATATAAAATGTTTTCTTTTCCTTTTAATCTCTAAATATTTAAAATTTATTATTAAATAATAATATCAAAAAATTTTAATTGACATTCACCCTTGAAATAAGATGCTGACTTTGTGTTAAGTCGTACTACTTAAAAGCAGACGTGTAACATATTATTGAGTTCTATCACTTATTCTCGAGCAAAGAATAGTGGAGATTTCTAACGGAACTTTTTAGAACTAATTTTTAAGACAGTTACTCCGAAATTAGATGGAATGATAATACAATACGTGAGGTTGCCATTTCGTAGGCGCCAATAATCTCGCAATAATTGAAGTAATATTTCTAAAAAATTCCGTTATGAGTCTCCACTGTTTTGGACTGAAGAATGAGGTGATTGTACGCGACTCAATTGCAATTAAGAAATAATTTTATTTTCGAATGATACGATTCAATAATACGATTCAATACATCAGAGAAAATTTTATTTAGGATAATATACATCGCTATATACAAGATTAGCATATAAAATGAAAACAATATTGCTTAATAACATATTAGATAAAATTATATCTTTACGTGCATGCGCGCGCACAAATATAATATACATTATTTTTTGCTTATTGTTAAAAGTATTTTTTCGTATCGGCATTGACAAATATATTTAAAATCCTTGTCTCATTATTTTCAATATCAATAAGATAATTAATAATTCATGATTAGCATTACATGCAAATATAATTCAAAAAATCGATAAGTATTATCATTATAATATGCATAAATTAATGGACATAACATAATTTTAATTTTAAATTAATGTGCCAGATCTCAGAATAAGATAATTTATTTTCATTATTAATTTGAGTCATCAATAATTTGAGTCAATATTCTTGAATATTCATCTTCTTTTGATAAAAACAAAAATATTAAAAGTTGCGGTTATTTTGATTATGTATTCTACAATAATCCACTATGGCAAAATCCATATGATATTATATTGGCTTTTTGATACGAAGGGAAATAATAATTGAGATTTATTAATAATGTACTCTTACATATGCGTATCTATGTGTATATACGTGCGTGCATGCGAGTGTGTGTGCATATACATGCACACAAGCACACATGCACACATAGAATAATATTTATTTTACAAAATGTTATACATGAATTTCTTACAACAAATCGTAAAAGATAAAATACACTTGTAATAATAATGACTAACGATACTTCAACGCTATCTTGCTATATGCATTTCCTTCATCTCATGTCCATGATTATTTCAAATGTGGGATTTAATCAGATTATTATATTTTACAAACGCATATAAAAAAGAAAAATACAAATAATTATTTTACATCTAATAAAATTCTGTTTACGTTGCATTTGCTGAATATAAATTCATTCAAAATGAACTTTCAAATACTCACAACATTTATTCCGTTCGTTATCATTGTATGCAATATTTCGTCACTAATTTTAAGCAGAAAAGAATTATTGTGCAATAAAAAATTCCGTAATCAAATTATGTAATCCTGTGATGAAGTACCTAATTAAATAGCTCGTTACGGTAAAAGCATCGTAGTACTAAAAGATTTGCACTTTTTTTTCTCTTAGACATAAACATAATTTAGTAATGCAAACTTAATAATTTTTAAATTAAAAGAAACTAAGAAAAATGAAGCATTCCTAACAAAAAAAAAACGTATCAATGATTATTTCAGCGAGCTTACTTCTACTTATTGATCATGGCGATAAACACTGCATCGATATTATGTATTTTGCCATATACCCGTATATTGTCATATAAACGGTTGCGATGTACGAGTTATTGCGTTATTGTACATGCCTAGATTAACGTACGCGCATGAATATATCGTAATTGTTAACAAAATACACTTTCTCTCAATATCTGAGAGCCCTTTGGTTCGCTCATACTTCGTGTGTATCTAAATCTCTATAACAAAGTAAAAACAAGGTACGATCATTGCATATAAATTGCGGATACTGCGCTCCTGTTCTCTCGCTGACTAACGTGTATTCGTTAATCATTACTTTCCTCAGCAAATCGATCGTTGCGCGCACACAGAATGCTGAGTCATGAAAAAGTATCTTTCATGTCGTACAATCGTCGAATTCTTCAGCAATGAATCTACTTTGGAGAACAGAATAATGCATAATTTTTACAGTTTAATTTTTACAGTTTTACGTGAATTATTAGCCTTTCTCACTTTCTGGCTCAACATCCCGTTCTGCTGCTCTTTTCTACTATGTATATGTAACTATCCTTGCTACGTAAAAATGTTCTATTTTACTTTGCATATAATATATTACGTACAGGCTTCCTCATTTTAATCCTTTCATTTTATTCCCTCATTTCTTTGAAGATTCGATCCCATTTCTTTCCTTCAAATGAAATATCCTTTATTATTAATTCCTGCATTTCTAACATGCTGAACACTATTAGATTTCCAATCTCGCCGTTCCTATCACAGTTGCAAGTTGAAGAAACCGAAGAGAGTGGACATAATCGTCCAGCACAATCTAATAGTGGCATAAGCCAGAATAAGTTTCAATATCTGATGGCACCAGTATAATCTGTAACACGAATTTTTCACATTGATTCTTCGATGGATTTCGAGTAAACCAGTTTAATTACAATAAAACAGCTAAAAGGGAAGATATTTTCTACAATAAATCTAATCATGAATAACATATAACAAAAATGAAACAGATTTCTACGGGAACGTATTTTATATTTAAATAAAGGAAAATTGAGATTTATAAAAGCAGAAAAATAAAAATACTTCAAAATTTCAACTCTTCGTTGAAAATTTAACTCTTTATTATAAATCCATTTTAAACGGAAATGGATTTCAAAATCGCGATTCTAGCGAATTCTAAATAAATATATATATACATATAAGCGAAATGGTTTCCGCTTGCAATATAGAAATGCGATATGGAAATACAAGAACATGGAAAAAGACTAAAATTGTATTTTAAGACTGAATGAAAAAATCATACCTTTGCCATTTAATACGTGCTTGGTGAAGTGTGTCTAGCGGATCCTTGATGAGATATAGCCTTATGCCGAGGATATACGTCTCGAAATATACATTCCAATCGATGTCGCGCACGTCGAAATAAAAATATTCACGGTCCTTGAATGTAAGCTTCGTCAGCAACGTATTTAACCGATTATTGGTAAACTTCCATTCTTGTGTGGAGAAATAATTCAACACGTCCATGAATTTGTGTATCTTCTTGTAAACTTTGAGCAACCTTATACAGATAATACATATTACATAATCGGTTGCAGAATATAAGATTATTACACAATAAGAAACAAAAAGAACATTATGTCATTACATAAAGTAACACTATGAATGTAATAAGTATAAATATGATAATAATAATATAATAATATAATAATAATAATAATATCAAATCTTTTTTTGAAGATTAATGACAAATCTTTTTTTAAAGCAATTTGTTTTTTTTATATAATTATCCTCTCTTTCCTCATTTTATTTGTAAATATTAATACAGAAATAAGATATTTCCATATTTTTTAGGGTGCTTAATTTATATCTTAATATATATTTGGACTCAACATATTTTTGGAATTTAAATTCATGATATCGGTTATGAAATATTTTTTATGCAAAAAATTTTATTTTTTTAAATTCTTTGTGTTAATAACGCGATTGATTGTTACCTCGGTTGTTTTCCCATGCAAACAGTCGCAGCGTCAACGAGTAAAGCCGGGAACAAGTGCCAGAAATATACGAAGAAGAGGTGAATTATCCTGTGCTTATTGTTTCTGAAACTGTAATACCAAATTGCCCGAGTAGAAGGAATGTCAAGACCATATTTCGTTGACATATCCTTCAGATCATCGTAAGTTATAGGATTGTCCTTGGATACATAGTTGTAAATCGGAATGTCGCTATGTGATTTGTTGTCCAACCTGCAACAATGATGCAACGTTTTACGATGACGTCACATTTATGAATGTGAAGAATTGAATTCAATAATTAATCGTCCATTCATATACGTTGTAATTCGCGTGATTAAACGATCGAATAAAATAAAGAGATGATAAAACTCGATATCGACTTTGGATGTTTAGATTTTGGCAAATTACAGTTAAATAATTCCGAATAATATCATATCATGTGGAGTGACTCTTGAGATATTTATTGCATTGAATTCATTTGCATTGAAATTAATTGATCAATTATCGATAGCAGCTTTGAGACTAAAATGTTTATTGCGACTTGACATATCGTTAAACTATTATTCTATAGATTAATTTAGAGCACTTAATGCGGCCAAATAATCTATTTTCATGTAATCGCTATCTATTTGCATTTAATCCGTGATATCAAACTGAGCGGTATGAAGCGAAGACAGGTGACGAAAAAATGATGGATACCTCCGAATGTTTGCTACGTCCCATGCACATGCGATTAATGCATTCACTGTCAAATCGGCAGGTACTACGTTTGCGTGCACCGAACCATCACAATGGATCGATCGCAGCAATCCAGTCCCAGCACCAGCAGCAACACCTGTCGGCCCGTACAAATTGTCGATCCAACCACGCAGCGGTTCTCGATACGTTGAGATTACTGTAAGATCGCAAAGATGCGATTCAGATACTTTTCTAGTAGGCCTGACGAGCTACAGATTAGAATTCGCATATGCAATTATATTGATATTGTAATGATATATTATAATGACAGTAATATCAAAAGTTCTTTCTCCGATGGAAGGAAATTTACGAGAATTTTTTAAGCACTTTTGACTTTGCTTAACGAATCAAATTCTTTAAGCGTTATCGTGAGTATAAAAATATGTCGTTACTAAAGACAACGCGGGAGTATATTGTCAATACAAATGTGTTGTAAAATAAAAAGTATATACGAACCGATAGCGGGACGAAAGATGCCGACTGGTAAATCGTCAGCCTGCTTTTTTATCACATTTTCCGCGACCGCTTTGGTGTAGGTGTAAGTATTCGGCCATTCTGCCAATAATCTAAATAGGAGAGAAAAAGGTCTCTTTTTCATTTTTTTCTTGGGTACGTTCATCGGAAATTGGAAAACGGGAAGCGTGCTCCACGTACCGCGGAGTAATATCTTCGGTCAACTTGTCCTCCATGCATTCCATCAGCGCGATTAGTTTGTCGGAATCCATCGGTGGGTCGTAAAACTTCTCCTCGATTGTGCTTTGTGGGCAATTTGCATATGCGGTCGATACATGCACGAAAGACTAGAAGAAATTACATAAAATGCGTCTGACTTTAAGTTTAAAACACATCGGTAGAAACGACAAATGCGACAAGAAACTAACAATAATTTTCGACGTTGCGCGCATACGTTAATGTTAATTGGAATTAAATGGGAACATTGCGATCTTAGAAAAAAGAAAAACGCGTCTGATTGAATACAAATAGTTAGATGAATATGAAAAAATTGCGCTTAGATCTTCGTAAGTGGACTTTAGAGTTGTTTGAGAAGGCATTCAAATGTACCTTGATATTCGTGATCTCTTTGCAGAGATTCAATATGTCTCTCGTGCTTCTAACATTGATCGGCACCGCCAGTTTCAGCTTCTCGTCAAATCTCACCGTGGCTGCAACGTGGAAGACGATAGAAACTTCGCGGATAATTGCAGCACGATCCTGCGACGACATTCCGAGATTCGGTTGACTGCAATCTCCTGCGACCGCGACGATTTGATGACGGAATTTTGGTTGTTCGTCCTTAAGTTTCACAAAAAGCTGTACGCAAATCAGAATCATTTCATGATTAGTTGTATAAGTAAGAGTAAATATTATCTTATGATTATTGTTTCGTTAACGCTGTTAGTACGCAATTAGAATAGAATTAAATATTAATTAGAATAAAAATAAAAATGGAATAAAATGGATTAAATGAAGAAAAAAAAGGTAAAATAAAATAAAAAGTAGAATTAAAATGAGTCATTCATGAGTCATGGGATAAGTCAATTTGTAGTCAATAAGTAGAAAAATTTGCACAAAAAGTCAAAAAATATAATTATCCACATCTAAATAACATAATCTATAAAAAGACAGTTATACGAAAAGCATGTTTAATGAGCAGAAGAGGCTCCAAGAGAAACGAATCTACGAGAGAATCTCAAACTCATAGATTTCATCGCGAAAATTTCGCAGACGCTAGAACAACGCAAAAACTACGCACTCACCGGGTCATCGAAGATCTCCTCGGTGCGTTGATGCACGTCCTTGCCCTTCTTCGGACGTACCAGCAGGTAGATTGATACCACACCGGGGCACGTCCTCAGGAGCTTCTCGATCAGCAGCTTGCCCATGAAGCCGGTACCACCAGTGAGGAAGATGCTCTGGCCATAGTAAAACTCCTGGATCGGCGTGAGCTTCTCGTTGATCAACGGCGGACTCTCCGTCGACGTGCGTTCCGTTGGCGTACATTCCGTAGACGGTTCCGGTATGCAGTCCGATTCGACGATAGCCACTTCCTGGCCATCGACTCGGTCCAACAGCACTTCCACCATCTCTGCGATCGGTGACACCTGCAACGAAAGCATTCTCTGTCTATAGCGCAATGCGCGTACCGTTGCTTCAATTTACGAGCGATTCGTATTCGCAATCGTGCGCGTTATGAGTCGCTGCGTCGAATTTAAAGATGACACTCTTCCTTTTCCGCGAGTGCTACCGCGACTGATTAGCCGATTTGCGTCGACCATGTCTCTTATTATCATCCGTACGTGGATGAAGGGAAATACATCGCTAACGCCTTTCGATGATCTTTCGATGATCGAATCTGATATATAGAAATATTTGGTTTCCATCATCCAGGGCAAGCAAAAGTCTCCATTTGGGACGATGCAACCTCGGAGAACAAACATTTTAAAAAACGCTCATTTACTTATGAAAATATTTTCAAGACACATATTATGTCAGAAATATTTATAAATAGCCAGATTGAAACGGACTGGTATGTAAAATGGATCGCTCGATACAGGCATTATGCATTTTAGAAGATTTTTTGAATCGACGATCCGCTTGGATTCAGACAATTAAAAAACACTTCTTTCGAAGGACAAGCGATTTTGAAATAATAAGTTTTTTTTCCTCAATGGAGCATCCATCTGGACATCAAGCCGCGGCCATTCTTTCTCGAGTCCAAAGAATATTTATACATCACCAAAACAAGCTATTAATATTCAAAAAACGTTAATTGGCGTCAATCGATCTTTCGAGAGGTTTAAAGTTTTTACTGGAAATCTCGGTGTTTCGCGCGACTCTTGTGTAAGCGTCGTCATTGGTACCCTGAAATGTACATACTATGCAGTAGAGCAAATATTGCATAGATATTCTCGCCCACGAAGAAACTATCAGCGTTTAATTCTTTCTCTCGAAGAGAACACCCCGTTAGGGAGACCCGCGAGTATTTTTCTCCGCGACCGCGCGTGAAGAAAAGCAAACATCCTCTCGATGAAGGACGCCGTATATTCCTCACGGGCGAGTCCTATTTCGTCACGACGAAACGTGATGGACACGTTTGTACAAGGTTCCATAGCTCGCACTCGTATTAACGACAACGCATTTGCGTGGTATGTACATTCCGCCTCCTCGAGGCGGGAAGCTATGTTTGCCGAGCCAAGAGTTCTTTCCGATTCGTATCGGATGCGAATCTGTCGGCGATTAGCTATTGATGTTTGTCGCGGCATGAAACATTAATGTGCCGAGACTCGATTTTTCAATCGCGAATAACTGAATCGACTGAACAAAAGGCTGTTGCCGTGCACGCACTCGTCGCCGATTGACCTCTGTTTGCGATCAACAATCTCCATTAAGCGAATAACAGGAAAGTCATCAAGTCATCGTATCGCCTCATCAATCTTCTTTTCCTACTTGTTTTCCGATCTCCTGTTTTCGTGATATCGATTTCCACATTTATCCCGCGCGTGAATAATGCATCATCGAGACCGAGACCTTCTCCGCAATAAATATCCTCAGTGCGTTCCGCGATGAAGAAAAACGTAAGAAGAAGGAAAAATTTATTCAAGAAAGGAACAATGTCTCGTCTTTTAATGTCGAGATGTTCATCGTTCAAGGACCGCGGACTTCTTTCCGCGAAGCGTTGTCTCGAGTGTCAATGAGCGAAGCTCGTTTCAAAGGAAGGGTTTTCCCCTGACTCCTCTAACTTCGTGACGTCGTGAAAAAACAAACTAAAGGCACTTGTAGAGTTTTTCCGTGAGATCGAGCATGACATTGCACAAATATTTGTTCATTTCAAAAAATCGCATAACATGCGATCGTCGCACGTAACGCGCAATGCGCCAGGAAATCGCACTCGATCAAAGCAATAAGATCAGAAGGGTCATTCCGGAAGAGAGATTCAAAATCGATCGAAAAAAAAATGTAATAAAAATAAATCACTGAGATCATATATGTCCGTCACGGATCATTTCATCTCGCAACGCAACATAGCGCGGCGTGGAGATGACATAACAGTAGCACTAGCAGAATTGCGTAATGTTGATTTCAAATGATCGACTAAAAAAAATTTTAATATGTCGGATTTGCGTTAACGCAAAGTTCGATAAGTTCGCAAAGTTCGATAAAGTTCGATAAGTAGAATTACCGCTTCTTTTTCTCTGCAAATGCAATTTCACGAGCAAATAACGGACACGTGTCCAATCGCACGTGTAGATTGTTTGGAAATAGGTTCTGGTGTCATAATTCGAAATTATCTTAACATTGATCGTCGAGAGCGATCGAAGATCGCATAATAGATGAAGTTTCCTAAACTTCTCTCATAGGCGCGTCAAAACAGGATATAAAGTAAAGACACATTCGTGCATCGATCTTCTGACTTGTCTCTGTGTACATTCCCACCGACGTATGTCGCACGAATACATTGTTCTCCTCTGAAAAGCTCTTAGCAGCTGATTAAGCTTAGTACTGAGAATCAAGCGATACTCTGATACCGCAGAGCTGAGCTCGAAATCAAAAGAATCTGCTTTCGCGAGCGAGCGATCGCGGAGAAGGCTGTGAAGAGCGTAGATAATGACACGCGAGAATTCCGACTGGCTGCCATTATTTCGCTCATTCTTTCCATTGCGCGCGATGTTCAGTTACCGAGCGAATCAGTCTTTCTGATAACAGGATGAAACGCGCAGGAACGCCGCGCAGTTGATTATTCAGATGCAAGCGGCGTAGTCGCGCATCACGTGCATTCACGTGCATTAATTTCAAAATGATCGCCTCTGCTTTAACTTTCCGTTAAGTGCGTTTCACTTTCGTTCGTATAATCCGCAAGGACGGCAGAGAGAGCAACGATGGGGCATGAGGGGTTGGGAGAGAATGAGCAGCAATGGAAAGAAAAAATAATTAATGAGAAATCTATTTTTTCTGGTCACGGCTGGCGGATATATATTTAGAGAGGAAACCACTCTTGGATGAACCGGTTTCGCTTCTTGATCAATCCTGAATTATGATCTTGTATTCCGCGTCGACCCTGACGATAGAGCGCGACGCTTAGACAAGATGCTCAGCGACGATTAATTATAATGAGCAGGTTGAGCGAACGAGCGGCCAGCCATGTCGTAGACATACCAGAAATGCCAGGTGAAAGTCGATCGTGAACTTCTCTCTCGACGAACAAATAAGAGTTCGTATGAGCGACCGTGTTCCTCAATGCGTCGGGGATCGCAGAGGCGAAATGACGAAATGAAAAGAAAGCTCGCTCAAGGTGGCGGATCCACGCCGGAAAGGCTGCTAGAAATCGAGATACTTTTTCTTCTTACGTCGAGAGCGCGTGATCTTCCTTGAAAAAACCCGTATCTACGTTCACCAAGGAGCGAAATGTGTTAGTGTCGATATTAAGTTAACATAAGTTTATATCTATATTGAGAGTGAAACTGTTTGTAGACTCAATTAGATATCGATTCCGTTACGCGCTTAAGCAATCGGTTTTGTATTTTAATGAGAAGAAATTGATGCTAGAGATGATAAAGTTTAAGTAAGTGAGATACAACCAGCGTGAAAGTTGACAGAGACAAATTAAAGAGAAGCACCGAGAATAATAACAAGTCTGAACATGTTTCGATGGACTTTGCATACTCGAGGATCGGATGATCCTCTTGATTAAATTAGGAGGAATGATATAAATGCAATCTGAGTGCTAAGATACACTCAATTAGCACTCGAGTGTATAACGAGATACGAATGTTGTAACGAAAGAAAAATTAGATTTATATCGATCTTACATGGTTTATACATTTACTGTGATTTATATAACTATCCTTTTCGTTAGGTACACGCATATATATATATATATATATGTATATATATTTAATAAGATTACGATCTAGTTGTTGGCACTTATAAAAAATTGTAAAAGAAAACAATCTAGGAGAATGAAATAATTTATTTTTGAAATAAATTTTAATGAAATAATTTATAGTAAAAATAAGAATTATATAAGAAATTTATTTTCTCTAAAAAGTTAATATGAATATTGATATGAATAATTTTGCAAAAATTATAAGAGAGAAACATCTCATTATCACTCTCATGTCTACGTACGTGTAAATAAAAGAGATGCACGTTGCGTAAGACAAAATATGCGTTATATAATACAAATATAGCAAATATCATTTGTAACGAGCTTTACATGAAGCAAATATACACGGTGCAAATACATGCAATCTGTTCTATCCGTTTTCTTCGTGTTCCCGATGCGCTTAAGCTACGATGCGTCGCAGGTATCAAAATTCCACAGCATCCTGCCGTGACGGATCTAAATGTGTACAACCGGTTACATCGCGCTTGGAATGGAAAGAGCTCGTACAATTTCGACGGATACGCGTCAAAGGCGGTTCCATACTTTCTCCGACTGTCCAGGGCTGTCCGCGGCCATCGCACCCTGAAGAATCCAAATGAGAGGCCTATTCCCATACGTTCGCGCTAAATAATATCGGTGAGCTGACGAAACGAATACGAGATATTCCCGATAGGGAAAGTGCTATCTTTAGCACGTTTATCATTCAGGCTCGTAATTAATGTAAAGACGGAAAGGCTGAGAACAACATTAATCGCTTAATCTGCGAATGTATGTCCGCAGGTATCTATCGCATGAGAATAGCAGATATTTTAAGAATATCCGGTTATAATAGCAATCTATAGATCGGCTTTCAGATCTTCGACTAGACCTTCAGGAATGAAGGTACATTAATTTCAGTCTCCTTCATGCGTATCACCCGCAAATCGGGATACATTAAGAGGTCACTGGCAGATCCAGCCGCCGACATTTCTCAGATCCAAGATCGATCCGGTAGCTCAGCCGAGAAACTTGCGATTTCCGGCGAGAGACAGCCGAGAGGCGCATCTCTATGTCTCCCGAACAAGCGCAAATACAAGATGCGCAGTTCCTCGTCGGAGACGAATTGGTGTTAATTGTCTATGATAACGCACTCGACGCGCGTTTTTCCTACTTGATCAAATACGGACATTGGTTATCGATATTATCTAAACGTTAAACGTCGCCACGATACGTGTCGCTTGAAGGATTTAGCATTCGATAGCTTCGATGCTCTTTGGTTCTCTCAACTTTGCATCAATCTTTCTCACACGCGCGTGAGAAATCGCACGTGTCGCATCGTGATTTTATTAACAACCATATTTCTTTTTATCGAGAAACGCGGTATCCTGTGTCGAGATATTGTGCAAACGGTTCATCAATGTCGATTAAAACGTCCATTTAAATAGCGGTTGTCTTTTTTCGTTGCGTGAGATAAATCTTATTACGTTGAATAATCACGGTTCGTGAAAATGATTACTGGTCCCGATTATTTTCGTCATTATGATAATCGATATTATTATCGAGAGATTTATGCGCAGAAGAAACGCATCAATGATTAAATTATAAGAATTAAAGTAAGATTTTTTGTAAATGTAAAATGTAGGTACATTTACAGCGTATTCGTTTATTTCATTCTGAATAAAAATCTTGTTCAAAATAAAAAAATCGAATCGTCAGGAAAGCAGACGAGCAAAGAGAATGACTCATACAATGAATTCCAATTGAATTTCATTTCCATAGGCGAACAACGGGTGAATAACGGATTTACTTGTCTATACAAATTACCGTAAGAATCGACGGACGAAAGAATTAGATACAAAAGTCAAAACGGTCGATGGAAACAAATCGTTGCACCAACAAAATGCAACGCGAAGGATAATTCAACACGAGGAAGAACGATTATAGCTATCGTGTTATCCGCGTGTTGGGCAGCGGAAAATCGATATATCGAGGATAATTGAACGGTCTGTCGTGTGCATCTAGCCTCTATTGGCGGCCAAGAGCCGCCAAGATCGATCTCGCGACAAACGTCCTCTCGATCGACCTAAGCTCGCGCTTTCCAAGCGTGGAAGGAGGTCGCACGAGTCCGACGTGTTTGCGCCGTGCCGGACGAGTGCGCTTCAGAGGAAAAGACACGGCAGAGAAGAGAACTCTCCCCGTTCAGCTTTTTCGTCCGGTTCTTTCTTTCGCTGCTGGAAAAATCGGGCCAGTTCTCCGCGCGAGAGAGGCAGTCGCCGCTTCCGCGTTACGGGGCGAGTATTTTAATGCCGGCTTATAGGCGTATCAGGCTCATTACGAGCCAACGCGGAAGACGAGAGTGTTCACGACACGGCATAGTGCGGCGCAACGCATTACGCAAACGCCCGAGAAAGATTCCACTTGTACAACAAGGCGCTCGCGCCTTATTACATTCACGTAAGCCCATAAGGCATAGCGCACGCTATGTCGTTATGGGACTCGCCGGATTTGCAGATTTGTGATAATCATGCCGGTTATTTAGCCGCGTTGTTAAGGAGAGTTAAGGCAACCCCTGCGAGCTCACAAGGTCCTCGCGGGACCATATATAGCCTGAAACCATGAAAGGAGAATGTTCGGCCGCGACGATCCGGAATGATTCTTTCAAGGCTCCGCGGGTCGATGAACTCGTTATCGCGCGGTACGACGATCGAGCGATAAAAATGGGATTTGCCTTTTTTGTATTTGGTTTCTTCTTCTTACCAATTACGTTAATTGCATTCGTTAAAACCTAATGTGAATTCGTATTCGTTAATGGTGGTGGAATTTTGAGAATCACCGAGTCTAGGGAAGCGTCATGCCAAAGACTGCCTCTTTCTTTGTTAGAGAGGAACGATATTTGTAAGGTATCCTTACGTCAAAGATGAAGAGAAATATGTACGCTTGTTAAATATTCGTGCCCCATTTGTCGATAAAAAGATAATTGGTACATGTCCTTCCGTAAATTCTCAAGATCATCGATTGTTACCTCGAAAGTGCGGGAGATCGATCGTGACATAGATGTGAATAGGAAGTTCGCCTGATTGCACTTAGCTAACGCATACCTGAACAACTGTAATCTCACGATACTCAATCAGCGCTGTTTTTACTCCGAGACTTAACAGACCGACTATACATATGATAATTTTATTTATTTTTTGTGATTATTTCTTGTTACGGAAGAAGTATTATTTACCATCAACAATCCTTAATGAGCCTTAAATAACATTGTTATATGATAATCTTAACGACACTATAATGGTATATGATAATTGGATACTGAAAGCATCCGCGGCTAATAGTAAACCGATTTTCATTAAACTGCAGTTTCATTAAACGATTTGATAATGATAATAGAGATCGTTTATCACGTAGATAAAAAATCGTCTAAGCGTTTCTGTATTCAATATTATATATTCTGTAAAAAAATTTTTATAATCTTACATGGCTACTTTGTTCCACGCATCTATTTGCATTTATCAGTTATCTCTATCGATTCTACAATGGCACGAATTGTTGTTGATGCATGCGACGCACAACCAGAAGAGAATCGTGCGGCGCGACTGATGTTGAAATAATTGTCAAATACGCATCAATCTTGGTTGACGGATAAATAAACTCAAAGCCTCATTGCCTCTTTCCTTTCTCTGCCCCTCCCTCTCTCCCCCTCTCTCTCTCTCTCTCTCTCAACCTCTTTTATGATTTTCCGGGATGGTGCTGTACGTAATCGCACGAGATCGAGCGCGAGAATTCCGCTTCGTTTTATTCCCCGGCACGAATCAGAAATATGTGAAGGCTCTGATGAATAATTAACGGCACAACTTACGCAACGTCGACCGAAATCGATTGGGAGAAAGTGGGACTGATCGCGATTAATTAAGTAAGACATAAATTAAGTGCGGAAAGAAAACCTAACGATCTCGCAGCATGCGGGTTGCATTTTATGGAATTTCCTGCAAGAAAAAAAAGTCAGATCTCTCGCTTCTCGAAAAAGACATCCGCACGATGAGGATCTTCTTCGACGCGATGCTTCTCGAGGCTGCAGAAATCATCGCGCTTCATGGCGCATCGCGCCAACGCGATAACGGTACAGCATATGGATGCTGCGAATGTCCGTTGATCCCTTAACGGTTCGTCCCAATTTTCCCCGGATATCACGGTCATAGACGCAATTCCGCAAGAATTGTCCGCAATTGGACAATGACCGAATGGAGATCATTTTCTTTTTCAAGAACGAACACGGACTTTAACGTAGGGAGGAAAATCGCGTGCATTTAGAACGCACGAGAAAGTATGTGAAAGTGCAATCAGGTAAACAGTTATCGCGCGATGTCTTTCTACGATGTTCAGTTTTGCATCATCTTGAAGCGAAAATCCAAAGCGGAACGTTTAAGAGAGTTTAATGGTTGGATGAAAAAAGATTGCGTTCACGAGAGCACTTTCTTTTTCTTTCATCTTTCTCCTTTTCTTTTCTGCTTCTCGCGAATAATTAAATCGTGACTTGATTTACGATAATGAAATTAAATGTATGCCTGCACGCTGAATTTTTTGCTCCGTGAATCTGTAGTTATCATATAAACAAACAGTTCCATCAACGTTTGCTTAACCAACAACGATGTATCATGCAGAGTTAAGAGATTAAACTATTCGGCGATTCGTATTCTTGCGTTAATTAATTCGGACTACGGAGTGTAGAGAGCGAATTAGATTTAAGCGCGTTTAGTTTTACGATGATAATTTTGCATTAAATCGCGCGCGCTCTCTTTCCATTGTATATCTTAATTGTAATCTCGATCTGCGCGAAACGCCATTTCTGAGTTTCTCTTTGAAAGTCTCTTGAAAGTTAAGAAATCTGACAGATCGCACCATGTCATTTATGTAACCAAGTAAGAATGACCATGCCATTTACGAGTCAATCTTAATCGCGATTTGAGATTCGCTATCATTGTCAATGTCTTTGTCGTTGTGGAACAATTATTAATTGACTCGCAGCTGTTTGTATGCTTTAAGCGTAAAGTCGTAGAAAAATATATACGTGAAATGTATATCTCTTCTTACGTAAATCGTAGATTTATGGTTGATTTCTCAGTTCTCGACGCAAAAAAAAGTAGAGAAAAAATATTATAAGCACGTCTCGAATATGTCGTTTGAGATATCATGACGTCAAAATTTGCCGAGTTATATGAGCTTGTTTAGAAAATACGATCACCGGTCTATCTTATACTACATTTCTGCTTTAAAAACATCGTGGAAAATATGACAGAAGGAATGCTATCAGATGCATAATTATTTGATCTTTATTTCTTAATGTTAAATATTTATGATTTATAATTTCATTCGTTTTTTATTTTTTACGAAAACAATCAATTTAAAAACCATGTGCGCTCGCATCGTTAGAATCAATTACATCATGATCAACAATGTTGTAAATAAGAATTAAAATATACAATGAAATTTATAAATGACGCAAGGAATCTACGCAATTAGCACAATATCGCAATAATCACTGGAATATTAGAAAAAATAGTAAAAAAAATTTAATATCTCTTTATGTGTCACACTTTATGTGTCACACTATGTGTACTTGATTAAATTCCGAAAGGTCAAGTTAACGTTGAAAATAAGCCGATTATATTAGCGTTTTGATCAAATGACCTGGATAATAGCGAAATTAACATAAATTGGCGCGTCTTTAAACATTTCGGCACAGAAATGATCACCTCACATAATAGAATATAAATTTTATGTCTTTATTTTTATTAATTTTATATATTTTACGTATCTTCATAGCAAAAAGGAACACATAAAATCTTACATTCTCGTTTCAATTCTCGATATTATAAGTTTATCGTTCAGAGAACTGAAATGCAATCGTTATAAGAGATCATTCTTTTATTTTTATTTTTTTATCTTTTATCTTTTTTGTTGGAAAAGCAATTTTTAAGGAAAGGACGTGCCACTTTTGGATATGATTTACATTTATAAAATTATTTTAAAAATATTGAAGAACATTGCAAACGAGATCGCACATCCGCACATTATATGATGAAATGAGCAGATCGCATATTAATTAAGTAAAAAACCTGAAAACGACTTCGGCGAACCTCGATCTGACGTATAAGGTAAGGATCCGACGATCTCGTGTTACGATAATTATTATGATTATATATATATATATATATATATATATATATAATAGCGCGTTTGCTACTTTCTGTATTTCCATATTTTATAATTTTTGAATTAGACTATTATAATTACCGATGCTGGACTAACCGGAGCAGTTCTTCCTTGTGCTAAAAGTAACGTTCACCATTGTCCGAAAAACTCCAATGCGAGAAGAAACATTTATATGCAAAAAGGATATGAAAAGAAACGGGAATATCTGAATTTATATGTGAATAATTCTCTGAAAAGAAGAAACTCAAAGAGAAATTGAAATTTGCTCACTGCAGACATGATGATGATCACGCGATCGATCATAATCTATGATAATCGCGATATCATAATCTATGTTACGACCGCTAAAAACTTATTGATTCGTAAAACCGTAATTAATTCATTTACTAGGTTATCGCGTTAAATGCATCGCAATAAAAATATTTCTTAAGATATATCTTTTATGGAAATTTATTCTTTGGGAATGTATCTTCTATAATGTATTGAATATTTATCAATGCATTAATACCAATGTATGAATATGCAAAGGATTTAGAAAAAATTAAGCCGTTTCAATTATTTGTATATTGTATTTTATTTTTAATTATTAACATTAATTGCGCAGTTTTTGTCAAGCAAGAATGCCATTCGACAGATTTATTACAATTCATTCGAATTTTCACGCAAATAAAAATTCAACGCTTGATATTTATTTAACATTCGCTTGACAAACCTGAACAATTAAGTACTCATACATATATTAAATCTTAAGTTATCTGTTCAAAACGATCAGAAATTATTGAATAAATTAAGATAAATCAGAGAAAAAGGAAGGAAAAGAACTTAAATATCACGGCAAATGTGAAACGCAGTTTTCAACGTACCCTCGCAGAAGGCAATATGCAAAACGTGCGAGGGATGCAAGGCGTTGCTGCGAAAAAGGCTAGAAAGACTTACGGCTAGAAAATCGCGCGGATTCATGTGGCCTCGCGACGCGGACATGTCTCACATGTCTATTGATCGACTTGATCGATTTCCACTTACCTGATAAAATGACGCAAGAACAATAGCGAATATGGAAATTCTCGGAGCTCGACAATGATAATTGAAGTGATCGGACAAGTGCTTCGTGCTGCTGGTCGATTAAACGAGATTGGAGGTGGACCTAAGCACCGATAGATATCGGTACGTGCTTATAACTTTCTCCTCGCGCGCGCACGCACAGACCCGTCGATCTTCTTTTCTACCTCGTCGACTTTTCACGAGTAAAACAGATCGCATTTTGTCAGTCCGGTTGAGCCGTTGGTCTTGTCTCTTCCCACCTTCTCGCCTCTACCCCTTCCTCGACTAATGTGTCCCTCTCTTCGCGTCGTGTACCTTCCTTGCCCTCACCGTCATTTATGTCATCCTCCGATGACATTCGATGGTCTACTTATGGAGTATCCTTTGATTTGATCTCTCAAAGTCGGTGTTACAGAGATGAATGGGGATTTCCAGAATTGTCGAGGAACGGCAGGGGTCAATGCTGCTGCACGAATATCTTTCACGTGCGGCGAGTCTGCGATTTTCGAGCATGGGGATGAATGAGATGGTGCGCCTTCTCCTTCTCTTCGTTCTCTGTGGAGTTTTTTCTTCAAAATTATGAATAATAGATGACTAATAAAACATGTGACATACAGAATAATGAAATGTTTGCGGCTAACTTGTTTCCAATGTGGAAAAATATAAGATTTTCAAGGCACGGAGACAAGAGCTGAATAATTCACGTAGTTAAACTTCAGTTTCTACTCCAGCTCCTGTTCATGCATCGATCCGACGACAAGATGATTTTGAAATTACTTTTCGACGTAAGGCTTATGATCATCGCGACAAGGAAGCGGTCTTATTTATTCGATGGATCGATTAAATTCACGTCTACTAGAGATCAATTGCTTTGACAATCTATTTTCATCAAAAATTCTTGCGTGCATGCAAGAACGTGCATCTTCTCTCGAAATTTTCCACTGGAATGCAACTTAACAGCGATATAACGCGAAGACTTCTGCGAGGTTTATTTTAACCATTACGAGCATTATCGCATATCATTGCAAAAAATTCCATTAAAAAAATGTTCTTTTCATCCTTGCAATTTAATTTGACCTCGATCTAAATATTTTTTTCAACATCAGAGCCATATCGCGAATCCATGATCTCTTGATGAGAATAACATTGAACTTCGAGTTTGCGACATATAAATTGGTCGGATTAGATTATGATTATTAGAAGCAATTATCAGGATCGCTAATTATATCTATGTAGATCGAGCGTGATTTCTCTGGCACACAAAGAGAACAAGCAACTGTGCGACCGGTACCGTTTACCAAATATTTTGACTGATTAATTGCAGTTAGCCGGTTGTGGTGGGAAGTCCCGTTCGTACATAAAAAGATATTCGTCTGTTCAAGAATCATCAACCGAAACCAAGTGATTTAACTGATGAACTCGAGGATGGACTCTGCATTCCACTGCCATTTAAATTTAGAAGGATATTGACACATTGGCGATAAAACGAGATCAAAAAACACGAATATGCTTCTTGTATGTCGTATCGCTTCGCACTTATATTACACTTATATTACTGTAATGTTATTTAACATTATAAAGTTATATTCGATATTTCGCATATTCTATTTCTTTATATTTTTGGCTTTCTCTTGGTCTTTCGAATGATCGTAATTTTTTTAAATTATTTTAAAATTATTTTAGACATCTCTAGACATCATATCATCTCTTTCTAATATATGTAATATTTTAAAGTACATGATAATTTTGAAAACATTAGGGAAATTATACGTGAGAAAAGAACAGTTAGTTAATATAGAAAATATTATTTATAATTATATACCATGTATGCAAAATGCATAGTAATTTATATAACTTGATCAAATCATCAGTATACTTGTCAGATCGTAATGAATGTATTGTAATAGATGGAGATGCATGTTTTTCAATATAATAGACAGTTATTACATGCAAAATTTTTAAATAATTTTTATGTAACATGTTTATGTAACATGAAACGTTTATATAAGCTTACATAAATGCTTATATAACAAATTATTAAATAAATAATAATAATGTATAAAGATCGTGATAATCATAGAAAGATCAAAAAAATTTCTTGTAAATGTTAGATATGCACATGAGATAATTTCGATGTGAATTCCCATCTACAAAAACATATTCATCTGCAAAAATAATTGATGTGGTAATTTTTTTCATTATCCCTTTATCTTCTTGATCACTTTTCAAAATGATAAAAGTTATTAACACGCACACACATACACGCACGCGTGTATCATTATTCTCCATTTTTTTTTTGTCACAAGAGTATTAATCGATACATAATAATATTCTGCTCGAGAAGTCATTTGATTCAAGAATAATCCAGCGTGTAATCCATATATATATGTATTTCTTTGTGTCCGATTCAAATATTTTGAATAGATTTTATTTATACCAATATGATCGTCACTTTCATGAGTGTGTATGCACAGCGATTACATTCCGATTTTCGTTACGTAACATTTTTCACCAACTTGATCGATTATGACGTGTGTTTCGGTAAATACGCAACATTGCAATTTTATTTCCTTTTTTCCTTTTTTTATTTTTCGAGACGGAGATCCCATCATTAAAATGTTTTTTCATTTCTCCGTTACTTACAAAGATACTTATTTAAAACAAGACATGCTGCAAGAAAATCCGTCACGCCGTTTCCACGGTCAGGATATTCCGCGAACGGCTTTTGGATAATCGTTGCTCACGATTACCGGCATGTAAAGAAAATGATAAATTTAGATACATGCATATATACAGTCACGGATAGTGTGTATTATACAATATATGTGTGATAATATATTTAGATTAAGATTTAGCGCACTATACCTTCCTAATCCAATGTACATACAGCTTTGTTTTGCTTTGAACAGTAAAGTTACTTTAGTCTATATCAATTTTCTTCTAGGTTTATTTTCTTTCTCTACTTATTCCAAATCGATAATGCGTAATGCGATGGAAGTTGAATTCTGAATTGTCGCAGCGTTGACGCTTCTGTCAATAATCTCTGAATCGCGTTCTTCTATAGCGCCGCTCGCCATTTCTCATTCCAGCTACATGTCATTTAATTAAATATAGCTTCGATTGATATCACGTGTTATCACATGGATACTGAATGTCATAATACTTAACATATTTTATTGAAAATTCTTTTTAACGATATTATTCGCTATTCTTCGTCTTTTTCTCCTTTCGAAATGTGCATAATCGTGCATACAATGCAATTAATGCTATAGATTTATCGCGCAAATGTGATAGTTTGTTTTGGCAGAGCATCGAAGGATCTCTGCATCATATATACGCGTATTCGTATGCGTATTCTTAATACTATATTAAAATATCATAATCATCAATAATTATTAATCAGGTCACATTTTTACATATATTAATAGACAGGCGTAACACAAGTAATAATTGCGTGGGAAAGATCGCATGGAAGAACACAGAATTAATGCATTTTTTGAGGATGATTAATATAGGGGGACGCTTGTCGCTAAGGCAGTTCTTGTAAGGCACGTTCTTACCTTCTTTGTTAAGCAATATGCTTATTAAGTACGCAATCGTGTCTGACCTGTGCGAACATAAGCGCGATATCGATAACAACGGCTGTAAGATAAAGAGATCGGCGTGAGGGAAGAACTGATATCTGCTGTTTCGATTTGATTGACATGATTTTTCCGAAAGTAATAAAAATCTCAGAGAGAGAGAGAAAGAGAGAGAGATTCAAGTGAAAGAGATCTTGAAAGAGTTTAATTACAAGCAAATATTATTATAACATTAATTATTGAATATGTTAAACTTGACCTCTCATTCGCTCGGTTCTCCCGTTTTCGACTCTATTTATTAATTATTAATTAATTCACTATAAGCTAATAATACTTATAAAAGTACTTATAGTATAAAAGTGTATCATTACATAATTTATATATATTCCTATTACGGCCAAACTGGCGCTATGATAACCGGCTTTTGCATCGTAAAATAATGCATATCTCGCAGTTCACTTGAGATCATTAAAGAAATTCCATGTATCACATCGCTATGTATATATAATGTACAAATCGCAAACGGAGTTAGCAACACATATAATGACTCAATAAATTCAAATCCACGTATTACAATGATCCGTTGCCTGCAGGTAAGCTTGAAAAAAGCTTAGAAAATATCTATAAAAATTATTCGAAAGCGAGCAAGGGAACGTTATTGCAAGTATACGTTAAAAGTATATGCGACAGAGAAGAGCGCGTGAAAGAACCTCGTTCGATTTTCAGAAACTGACGAATCGATATAAATTTTCCTCGGTAATGCAAATTGTAAATCGGCACATAAAATCGTGCAGAGATAATTGCTGCAGTTATACACTGCGAACTAATCACACATATACGTAAGGCTCATAAGAGGCATGTTGATATGAATTCCTTGATAAACCCCATGATCTTTCAGGATACGACGACTCGCTCGTGTTTAGCGAAAAGGAATAATTGGAATACCAGTCGCGATGAAAGATATCTTCCAACTGTTGCCGTATACTGTCCCCGTTCTGGTGGCCGACACTCTCGAATACAGTGCCAATTCCTGAACCGAACACAATAGTTTTATTACATATATAAATAAATAAGTAAACATTACGCATCTTTGTAAAAAAATGTTAATGAAAAGGTTTATGCTAATTACATTATAAATTATTCAATATGACGTACCGGCTGTATCGATGAAGTAATCGCCTGACCAATTGCTCGTGCCGATATAGGCTGCCAGATCGGTGACCATGTACTTGTTGTGATTTACTCTCGTATATGGTATCCTATCTAGATACGGATTGGTGGGCACGATAAATCTTCTCTGTAAATATTCGACGAATAGTTACATCGGTCAAATGCACGAGATCAATGGTAAATTCATCAAAGATACTCACCACTTCGATATTAACATTAGCATAGCTGCGTGTCAGATCTTGCAGCGATTTGAGGAAATACGATTCGGACGGCCGCGAGTGTTTCCACCAAGAGATCAACAAACGGATATCTATCTTACGCTCGATCGCCGCCGCCCTCAGAGCATTATCTATTATTGGCCAGTATCTGCAGACATGGATATGAAATTGTTATTAAAAATTGCAGAAGAAACTAGAAAGAAAAAATATTCTCTACATAAAATGTTATCGTATGTATATTAATATTAAATATCCATATGAAAGAGAGAAAGAGAGAGAGAGAAAGTGTGTGTGTTTATTAACATTTAAGCATATTATAATTTATATTATCTCATTCAGTTTAATTTTACTTGTTGCATGAAAATATGTGCATCAAAAAACTTAACATGTTAATTTAACTTAACATATTGGAATAAAAATTTGAAGAAATATTCCAATTAATTGAAATTACAGATGATAGATTTGGATAATCTAATTTCTGTACGTACTTCACTTGTGCAGTATATATCGTTAATGGGAAATAATCCATCACGGAAATATAAATGAATTTCTCCGCTTTAGCGATACAGTGCAGAATCGCATCGATATCATTGCTCCTGCCTTTCGGTGAGAACGGTTGAGGTGAACTCTGTAACGTTATAATAATTTTCCTTCTTTAAAATGGATTTTTTCTGACGGCAATCATCATAACGTAATATAAATTCAATGAAATTATATTCAGTCTCGGATTATACTTACCGCGATAAATAATTTGTACTTATTATCCATATATGTAAAATTCATAGGATTATCTATGTTTATCTTTGTGCTAAGGGAATCTGGCCATGTGGAAGGCACTTTACCATCTTCGCCTAATTTCCAGTACACCTATGACACAAAGAAATCGAAATTATACTTAATCGATGTAAATCAATACTAATCAATGCTATAAAATTTAAATGCAGGATACACCTGTAAATATAAATAAATATAAATATAAATTATTACTTACGTCAAATATCTTGGCATAATCTTTCGCTAAACAGGAACAATTTAAAGCTACTAAACCGAGCTCCTTCACTTGCGATAGAGACCTCCAGTCCATGTTTGCTGAACCGACATACACGTGGGTACGATCGATGAGCCATAGTTTCGTGTGAAGCACCCCACCGCCCAACAAACCAGCGAAATTTAAACTTTTCACCTGAATTCAGGCAAAAATATGCGTTCGTTTTTATAATTACATGAGATGAAAGAAAAAGTACGTATAAAATATATTACATGAATAATTTTAATAAATCAGTTTTATATATAATAAATCGATATATATTTATTAATTCTAACAAATAACAAGGAACGTATTTTCTATATCTTTTTATGAAAAAAATTTATAGAATGGCTCAATCGAATACTTAAAATAACTTTAAAGTAAAAATTATATGATGATCAAAGAATTAAACGTATCAAAATAGCTATAAACGGGCTTATTACTTGCGCGTTAGCTTTCTTGGCTAAGATTTGCGTATCGATGTTCGGGGATAAACGGGAAGGAAGATTCTGCGCAATTTTCAATGTGATTCGCCTGTCTCTTCCGGCTTCCAGGAGCGATTGGAACACTTGTTCACCCTATTCATGCAAATTAAATCCGCCATTAAACATTATTAAAGTGAGAAAGGGATTAGCTAAGCTCAATAAGTTGATTATAATATAAGCTATTTGCCTGTTTAGCGCTGTTATCGGGAAACACATCTTCTCTCTTCATCGTCCAGTAAAGCGATGCGATCTCGATAGTGTTTTGCGCCATTGCAATAAGATCCATCCAGGAATCGTAAATACTTTCGTGCCGTGCTGTGCTATTGCTATAATTCATGCCTATCGGTATGCTCTCCACCAGAAACACATTGCAATGGTCCATGCACGTCGAGTCTGCGTCTAACGCAGTAAGATTTAACGCATACTTGTCCGCTGCATGATCCAAGAGCGGCAACAATACCACCAGAACGATCAGAATCAGAATGATCGTTATCGGTATACAACTGGGTCTGCACCAACCTTGCGCGCCCCATCTTTGATTAGAAAAATAGAATTCATTTATTATGCGATTTCTTATAAAATTTCTTAAGTCTCTAAGTAATTAGTAAATATACAAATTATGTCCACAAATTATGTATTTTCAATGGCTAATCTTTGCTTTAATTTTATATGTATCCTATTTTAATTTTTCATAAAAAATGATATTGAAAGTAAAAATAATAAATTTATTCTATTTGAGATAATAAGAATTTATAATTTCTATTTTAGTCTCTTAAATAAAAAAATATATAATTATTCTCTTCAGAATAGCATATATTACTCTCCGCTTCCACGTTGGACAATTATGAGGGATGCATTTGCGTTGAACTTAGAAAATAATGCAAATTATTTTATTTTAATCCGCATTATTTTTTAAGTATCGTTATCCTGAATCGCGAATGAGAAACATTGTATTCCGCTATGATATTGGAAATATACTTGGAAATATTTGGTACGTACTTTGCACCCGCAATAGGATCGTCCATGTCGTTCCTCAACATAAATCCGGACTGGTCCCATAACTCTAAGTCGTCGTCACCGCCGCCCGGAGAGTTCACGTCAAGCCGTGCATTTTCAGACACGGTCTACAACAATGCATATCGCATGATTCCGTTGTTTCTCTGCCGACAAAGCTTGTAGTGGATTTCGTAATACATATTTCCAACATACGTGACGATTATCTGATTTGATATAAAAAGAAACTCGCTAGATTAATTCTATCCATCTTTATATCAAGTCCTCGATTAAAATGCGATGATTAAAAATTATCGCATGCATTTAGATTAATATGATAAAAAGTGCGCGTACTTCGCCATCCGCTCGAATGCGTGACAAGAAAATCGATTCGCTTGTGATTCATTGAAAAAATATATGAATTCAATATCGAATTAATCAGTTTCTTCCGTCGATAAACATTAATAGAAACGTCACAAAAATTTTTTATTTTACACGTATATGTATTACATATAATATTTATTACACGTATATCGTGTTTCTTAATGCCTGTTGGAATGGCATTATAATTATAATTGTTGATGTAAAATATGCTCAGATATCTACGTCTAGCATGAAAAATCATTTTATTAATAATGTTATTAAACTTTATTTTATCTTAAATATTTTTACATGCGTTTTTACGCATGTTCTAATATTATTCATGTATATTATTTAATATTGCATTTTAATCTTTGAAAAAGCGAAAGCGAGAGCAAGAGAGAGAGAGATTAGATGATAAATAAATAATATGTAAACAACGGAATGCTCATGCAAGAGCTAAATACAAATATTTTAGGTATCAACTAATTTTGAAAATTTTCTTTTTCTAATTATTATCTTCCTGGAAACATACGAAAGATCGAGTGAAGCGGTATAAGTCACGTATAAACAATAAAGATTGCACAAGATAATGAAAGAAAGGGTCGCAGAACAAAATTAGAGCGGATAAATAAGCAGAATTGAGTTTAAAAACGAAATCATGAATAATATAAGATGAATAAATTATTGGAAATTTGATGTATTTATATCGAATCCGAACTCTTCACCTGAATCTTATACGAATGATGTGTCTTAATCTAATAACAGATCAACTTACTGATAATTTGTGCTTAAATCTTGGTGTTCTGTTCTTGCGGTGCGGCAACAACACCACCACGTCCTGATCTTTTCCCTGAGGTCCCGCGTATGTTTTGGCGGTTGTCGGTCCTTTCGTTGACGACGATGTTGTTGGAACAGCGGAGCCGCCGGCTACAGAGTACTTCGAGTACGCGATGTTGTTCACGTTATTGTTACCCCCGTAAGAAACATTGTGCGTATTATTTACCTGAAAAAGAAAAAGGATTTTTATTATCGCGTGTAAAAAATATAAAAGGATCACATCGTTCATATCAACGTCAAAATATGTATTATTAATCTTCGGATCTTACAATACATAATAGATGAAGAGTACCTGTGAAGGTTAAATTTTAAGGAAATGTATAATAAAATTCTAATATCCGTTTAATCCCGTTATTAAATCTGTTTCATTACGTCAGAATTGACATGATTAAGAAGGAAAAAAAAAAAAAAAAACTAGAAATTTGTAATCTCGGATTCAACGATATCTTCTATAAAAATGTTCGTATCGTACGAAAAATGGGACATTGAGAAACAAAGAAATTAATTGATACGAGCTTTCCTGAGAATAAATTTCACGCAAATTGCAAATTCCTTTTGCGAGAAAGGTATGATCTCACGCGTTGCATACAATATGCTGTATACATACGCTGGATAACTAATTAATGATTTGTCCTATCTACTTGAAGGAATGCGAAGAATTAGTAATTACAGCTGGAGCAAAGTACACATGAATAATGACACGTTCGCGAAATGATGATTAAGATCGCGGTACGTGTCGTATTCGCATACGCGTCAGCTTATTATAACTCCGACGCTATCGTTATGTGTCCTGAAAAATTATATCGGTCGAACATGAAGAAACTAGGCGCAATAATTTCATTCATAAAGTATATCGGATCGTGAATGGCAAGAACGTTTCGCGTTTCTCGTGGAAACTATTCTCTGTTGAACTATTCTCCTGCAGAGAACAATAGACTGCGTACTCCATTGATGCGTACGCAACTAAAGATCGCAGATAGGATAGCGAATGTGCATCTTAGCGGCAAAGTATCAAGGCTGAAAAATTATTATCGCCATAATTCGTAATATTATCCTCGATACTGTTGGTCGCATCGTCTTCGATATCGTTCTAGACACTTAAAAATTATGATTATGATATTCTATCTAGCTAGATTCTATCATTGCATAATTTTTTAAAACATTTCCGAGAGTAGTTGGAAGCGAGACATATCGGAACCGTGTTTTAATTACATTCTCCTTGCGGATTTCAATAATCCTAGTTTTCCATAATTCTAGATGAGCATCTTCAGATATCTAAATAATCTGTTTTCGATACTACTTTCAATCCTGTTCATACCAGCACCTCACCGACTCCCGATATCGTTACTGGCGAACATCTCAGCCAGCATATTCACCTCGCTTGGACCTCCAACTCACCTGCACCAGGATGTGGCAAGCTTGCGACGCGATCTGGAATAAGCCGTCCTGCAAGTTACGACCGGTATGCTCGGTGCCGCTGCCTCCGCCGCCGCCCATTTTCCGTCCAAAGAACGACATTTCGATGTCGTCCGATACAGCCGAGGTCATCTAATGCATCCAAGTCGAGGCGACAGTCGTCTCGTCCTCGACGATCGAACTCGCGTGCGTGCAGATCGCAGCGATGTCGCCGACGCCGTCGTATCCGTTGCTCGATTCGACTTGCACCATGCTCGACGTTCGCATCGATATCTGTCGGCAGAGACCACGAGAAATGTCATCCGTTTTATGAGCAGAATGGCACGTGCGCGCGTACTGCATCGACTGCCGCTCGCGTGTTTAAAGTTTAACGCGCTCCCATGGACGGAGATAAGTCCCGAGCGCAAAACTTCCGCGAAAGCAGGAAGGCGATTATAACGCGCACGGAATAAATTCTTCTATTTTTGCCTATAATAATCTGTAATCATCTGTTTTTATTTCCCGCCCTCGATTGTAAAGCGTGGGAGACTCGACGGCGACGAACGGGAGAACGAATGTTTTCCGTAAACATCTGGAACGGTAAAGTGAAGTAAAAAGCAGTCTGCTTTACGTTACAGGCAAGAGTTATAATAAACTTGTTAATGATAGACTGTACTAAACCGATATACATTTTTTCGCAACGTCCCTTGCCTACGATACTGTGCTGAAATTCGTTGCGATGCTAATCATGCCAAAATATCGATTTTCTCAGACGAGCATCTCGAACTTTCGGGATCGAATCGAATCGAAGAAGAGGGACAAAAACGAACGAACGAAAGCGACTTTTAGCGAGAAGAGAAACCGCGAGCTCGCGTGAAAGAGGATTTTCTCGAGTTAACAAGTCAGCGAGTCTCGCCTTGGCAGACTCGAGGAAACCTCGCGTGTCTCCCGCCACTAATTTCCATTCTCGCTTGAAGCTGCTCGAAAAATTGAACGCATTTTCCCCGGTCATGCCAATCTCGGGAAATGGAACGGTCGCGTTCGCCGCACGCCGTTTGATTTAATCCAAGACCTTAACCCAATTCGGCTCTTCGCCTCCCGGGTCGAAAATCAAATTGCCGCAGCGGCGCGAACGAGCCGACTTTATTCTCATAGATATACGCGTATCGCGAATGGACATAATGATCGATAAAACGGGACGATAGTGTCGTTTCTTCTGCTTCTCGACAAGTATCTCGCGATATCTCGATCATCGGCGCGGAATAATCGACGTTCAATTTACGAATTGTGCCGCTCAGATCTGCCGACAAGTGCGCGCGTAGTTTCCTCCGTTTTTTTCCGCGCTCCTTTTATCTCTCATCAGAGATTGATTCGATCGGCCTGCTGTCGCCGAGACCACGACACGATCCACATCAGGGCCGCGGGAATGACGAACGCCTTCCGACTGAGAAAGGACGATCGAATAATGGTCTCGTATGCCGTGCCAGGCACCTGCGCAGAGAACGTCCTCGTGGCCTCGATAACGCTCTCGATTGATAAAAGGGCGCGATTAACCCCCTACTCCCCCTCCCCCTCCCCCCGGTCGTTTTCATCGTCGTTAAATGTCAGGAGTGATATTTGTGTATTTCTTGGCCCATTATACAGCCATTATTCAATATGATGATGCATCATATAAATTACGCGCCATGAGACACGGCGCGTGTAATTGGTTAATATATTTCGCCAACACGGCGAATACATTCGCGTGATATATCGCGCGAATACACATGCTGATGATTAATCGTCACGAAGCAATTATATGGTATCTGTTCTATCTGTTGTTTCTAAGGATTTAATTTCTTTTAGATTTTGTTCTCAGATCTGGATTCATTGAAGCATACTGACCAGAGCGATTTTATTAAATCCAATTGGATTCTCAGTCTTTTCACTTAAATATAAATAAGTAAAATAACAGTGCAACTAAAGTATATACTAAAAAAGCAGATTTGCTACATGTTCATTAGCTTTGTATTCGATTGCACGTAAAGCACATCATTCGCGTAAGTAAGATATATCGGAGTATATGAATCATCAGAGATTAGATTTCAAGTTTCGGATTTGCTAGGTCTAACGTGGTCAATCGCGGGAATGTCGGTAATATGTTGTTTCGTTTCGTATAACTTAATTCTAAAATTTGTACCATTTTTGAAACGCAGCTCGTGCACTCGACGGATGCTATTGAATAATCGAACCGCACGTTGCACATAAAATGAAATTCGAAGCGTCAAAGTTCAATTTACGCCGCGCGAGCGATGCGTGATCGGAAAATAATAATCTCACCGTGTAACTTTATCTATTACACTCTTGTAAACTATGGACGACGATAAAATCGCGAGTTAGATACGCGAAATCGTACGCATATCGATATCTCGCACGCGGCTGATCGCGAACGGCGGATTTCGCGCGCTCGTTCGTGAAAACGGCAGCGAAGGGGGAGAATAGGGCAGGATTATAGCAATGGCAATTACGAGGACACAGTTGAATTGCGCCGAAACAAATTCCGTTCGTGCGCGCGGACAGACGACGACCGGCCTCCGAAACGCTTTCTGCGGCGACTGTTCGATCCGTCATCGCGCGGCACGTAATGCGAGAAACGAACGTGCGACCGTGCATGCGCGTGTGAAACTTCGGCGATACGAGTCCAGCTAGAAGCAAATGTCGATAAGCTTGTATACACAGGCTTGTTCCTTATCGATCACTTTGTTTCCGAGCATCACATCCACGTGCTTTTCTCGTGTTTCTCGATTCCGGGAATCTCCATTTCCTTTAGCCTCGTCTGACTTGAAGTTATCTGAATCTCGCCGGAACCCAGACTCGCGCGACTTTGCTTTCAGATGGATAAGCAGATGGAAAGCAGACCTGAGCTTATCAAAACTCATACGAATCTTGCGTGAACTTCATCACGTTTTCCCGAAGCTTCTTTGATCTTGTTTTGAATTGCTGATTGTTTCGCGTCATACTCGCCGGTGATTCGGTATAAGGCTTGAGCGATAATCGAATCTATCAGCCACATGCGCGATCGAGATCTCAAACCATCGTTTAGAAATTTAAAACTAAATCTCGATCGTGATTGGTTACGATGCGCTTGCTACTTAAATCTCACTCCTGTGTATGTATGCTTTGTATGTACCAGTTTAACAATTAGACAAGCCTTGACATCTCGCCTGATCTCGAACGTATGTCAATTTTGCGAGATTAGGCTAGGTCTGACGAGAACTAAATCTGGTTTGGAGGCTTCGAGGAACTCTGTGGTTGCAGCACGCGTGACCTGCACCGACTGCAGATCTGCACATCCGTTCGGATTGCGTCGAGAGCTCGCGCTTGCATATATTTACCGCTTACTTCGCGTCGTAGCACGTGTTCTGTCAGACGCGTTCCATACTCCGCTTCACGTGATGAAGTAGTTTATCTGGCGAAACGGCGTGCCGGACTACAACCGTCACTTATCCAGCACGTCATCGCAGCTCACCGAGCTCGATGCGACTATCGACAAAACGAAAGCGGTGCAAGTCGGAGTTGGACATCGAGATGGCGCTAGTGTACAAACGAAACATCGCTGCGCTCTTGACGTCGATCGGTATTTTTAGCCCGATGCATGTATGCATTATCAGTATATTTTAAGTAACCGTTAACATAAACGAATAACACATTTGGCTTTATTAAAATATTATACGAAGCAAACTGTCGTTTCGGCGAGACGGCTTTTGATTTATTAGCAATCGTTACAAGATACATGTATATAAAACTGAACCTGCTGAATTTTATATAAATTATTCTTGATACCAGCAAAAATGTTTCTCCAAATGTTTTCTATCTGATGAGTCTAATACAATAATACAAAAAACAAGATACCGCTGCTGAAACATTATTTCTCAAATGTCTAAAGGATCGTAAAGAATTCACTTTTTCTTTTTTTCGACTCCAACTTTCGGACTATTCTAAACGACTACTCTTTACTGGTGTCGCCCTCTTGAACGCGCACAGTAAACTGCAACGTTTGATATTCAAAACATCGATATTCGAAGTGCATCCTCTCTACGCAACTTCGCTCTAATTGCGCGTCCTGTTGGAATCCATATCAGAAATATCGCAGCTTGAACGAAATCGAAACTCGAATTAACGAAGAAACCATTCTGCCGCGATCGTGTCTTTAAGAGAATCGTCAAACGAACAATACCGCAACTTTTGAAGAAGCAATCGAACAGAGGCACGCGATCGGCAGAGGAACAATACACGATCGCCGCGACATCTGACGTGCCGCCGCGCGGTCAGTCGGTCCGCACGTCGCACGCCTCCGCCATTGTATCGTCCTGCGTATCGCTGTGCGCCGCTCCGCCGTCGGAGAGAGGACGACAACGACAACGACAACGACGACGACGACAACGACGACGACGACGACAACGACGACAACGACGACGACGACGACGAGGACAGCGACAACGCACGGGCGTACCACGACGTCGTCGAGATCAAGCCGGTGTTCCGTCGTTTGCGCGAAAAGAACGCCGAGATCGCGACGGGACGCGATTGCTGCTCGCTCGCTGTTACGAGTTCACTTGGCTTCGTTACGCTCTCGTGCACTTCGGCGCCGTCGGGACAGTGGCGGACACCTCGAGCGGAGGGCGGGTGCGAGAAGGAAGGATCGCGCGAGACCAAGAGAGGTGTTGACGAGCGCAGAAGAAGCGAGAGACCGAGAGAGGCGCCCTGGCCGCTCGCAAAGGATCGGCCCACACGGCGTTCCCTTCTGTCATTTCCTGCGAGCCGCGGCCGACGCGGATCGCGCGGCGGCGGCGTCGTCGTCGTCTCGGCCGTCGATGCTCCGCGTACGGCGTATGCCAGCCGCAGCTGACGGTGCGGCCGCGCTGCGTTGCGCCGCTCTACAGTGTTAGTGCATCATGCGAGTGCATCTCCGGGCTGGCCGCTTCGCCACGGTGACCCGATACGAGACCACCGCGTGAAGGTTAGTGCAACTCGCCGCTGCCAGTCGCGCGTCCTGCGCGCCCGCAGGATTTCGATCGCTGCGAGTCGCGCGCTCGCTCGCTTCAGGCTCTCCCGTCAGCAGGGCTGATCGCCTGCGATCATCGACAGATCTTCGCCTGTGACCATTTGTTCTAGTTTCCCTCATCGCGTCTCTTTCTGTTCATCTGTTCTCTCCCTCTGCCTTATTCACTTGTATCCTATTCTGCGATTTTCTGGCTTCCGAGAACGGGCTTTACACCTCGCGCTACTCTCCTGCACTTTTCTCCCACGCCAATTGGGAAGCGAGCGTGTGCTCTGTAAACGGGGAGAAAATAGGGGAAATCGAGCATGTTAAATATCGATACAGCGAAATTCGAGAATTCGTACGCTCGCGTTTCATCGCGTTAGCGCACTTTATCGCGTCGATGATAAATTATTCCGATTTTATAACGACGATTGCGATACGGTCCGAAAGAGAATGCGATTACGTATTTGTTTTTATTCGCGCCAGCACGTGCTCTCCTCTTATCTGTGTCGTGGATTCAATTACACATCGATAAAGGAGAAGAGACTAAGAGAACGCAAGAGTTTCTTTAAACAGTCGCGGAGAGACGTGCCAGGGCTCGGTGACTTCACACAAACCGCTATCGCTGTTGGATCTCTCGGCGTGTAGACGAAGAAAAACAGTTAGGTCGGCCTGTGCATCGCTTCGAAACGAGCGTCGGACTTTTGTGCGCGAGCTAGCGCGCGATTTTGACATCGCGAAACCGAAAATCCGAAGCTTCCCATCGAGAATCGACGGTGTATCCTTAAGCAGCTGTTATCGAGCTGCTTGGTTTCGTAAACCTAGTGACGTCATCGTCGATCGCCGCGAATCTCGAGGCAAGGATATGGTAGCTTGGCTTATCGGCTTCGTTTACAAGACGAAAGTTTACAGCGAATAAATCCCCTTCCGTGCCTCCGAGTACGATTAATGACTCTCCTTCTTCCTTTTAAGCCGGCTTGTGTTTTCCTGAACGAATGAAACGAGTGTATCAGGTGTGTCCCGGGCTTGCTACACTTTGTTTTTATGTGCGATCGCACATCTCGGAGCGGATTATTATTTCTTCTTAACGGGCAGAAGTTGCCAAGTTTCTCTTTTTTTTTCTTCTTCTTCTTTTTTAAATGCCCTCCGAGTCAGGGGCAATTAACACACCTGCGAGCTGCACAACAATTAATCCAACGCATGAAACCGCGCGTCTCCCCTCGCTTCCCCTCGCTCCCCCCCCCTCCTCTTCCTCATCCCGCTCCCGTTCGTATTAACGTCGCGTGAAGCCGTCGAAAGGCTTCTCTCGAGAGTTTAGCGCGACGACACTTAACGCGGAGAATGCAGATCCACGGAAAAGAGATAAACGGATCGAACTCGAGATAAAAAAAAGAAAAGAGCGAGAGAGAGAGAGAGAGAGAGAGAAGGTGATAAAACAGAGAAAGCAGAGGAGAACGCGCGAGGAAGGGCAGGGAAACGGCGGAGGTCATTCGGCGAAGCGCGTTTGGGCAGAAATCTGCTGGAAAGAGCCGGAGGATTCGATTATTAATTCCGTTAATTAATACGGCTCTTCCGGTGTTCCCATTCGACATTCCTTTCCATCCGTTTCCGGGAATAAAACAAATACGCAATCATCCCGAATCGATCGGATGGACAAAAGCGAGAGCATAACTAAAAAGGGCAGACAGATCTAATGTCCGATAGACACAAGCGCGACCTATGGGGCTGATCAGCTGTATCGATCGGTTTGATTGGCTATTCAATCGGCCGGCGATATCCTCTTTCATTACACACAAATCCTGCATAGCACAATCATAGCTGTAATAAAGATACAGAGGAGAGATTAAAGGCTAACCGACGTCCATGCAACCGGTTCGACTCCGCGGTCGCCTTTTGTTCCGTTCCCTGCTGGTAGCCGATGATTTTCCCTCGCCGACCTGTTCCTGAGTCATTCTCGGGGTACCCGGAGGTACCTGAGATCATCGAGCCTCCTCGACCCGCGGCATCTTCCCTCTTTTTTCCTTTTAATCCGCGCAGCATGCCCGATAAATTACGACCGGGAGTAATTCTCTGAACAACCTGATGTGTACGGGATATCGCAGGAATCCGTGGACCTGAACGTTTCCTGCGCGAGACGCGCGAAACTGGCGTCACTCTTGGCGAAATTTCTTCGCATCGGTCGCATCGTTAACGACGCGCTCGTAAAGTAGCATCGAGAGGGTGACAACAGCCGGACGGATCGCTGCGATGGAGGAAAAATTGAATCCCTCTGAGGGGGGACTTTATTCGAGAATTGTTCAAAGATTGCCGTTGCCGCGGTATCGATTATTGTATTCGTTTTCTTTCTTTTTTTTTTTTTTTAAATTAAATGACGCGCTGACGATTATGTTATTTAGCTCGAGCTGTTATTCGTCCGAGCAGGTGAAATTTAATTTATGTTAGATCGATATGTAACTCCGTCTATCGGGATTTCTGTTTATCGTTCTGAGCACCGTTTAAATTGGCCGAATTGTATGACGCTCGCGTCATTGCGAGAATGCGAAATTTAACGAAGTTAAACTCCGCGAGTGGCAATGTAAAATTTCCAAGATCGTCATCGATCACGCCCTAATTGGAATCTAATGCGACTGCGACTCGGACGAGCGTTTTGTCGTGATAAATGATCGTCGCTACTATTCCCAGAATCATAAACTCGATTCACGCCGCATCGGGGCGGCAAAGCACACAATAGCGGCGACCGCGCGCACAAAGCGGTTTTAATGAAAGAATAACGTTTCCGTATTCTTTTTCGGCGAGCCAGTTGCCTCGTTGTGCGAACCAGTCCGTCTCGTTCGTCATGTCGGCTGTACAGGAGCATCGGCTGCATGTCGCGTTGTTATCAAGTGAAATAAACGAGTCAAGTCTCGCGATGGCAGCGTGGACGGATAATGTCCCACGTGAGATAATCGCGCAAGAAATCGGGCTCTGATATTTATTTATTACCGCACTCGTCACTTATCTAACGCGGAGAGTCGCGTCGACGACTCGGGATTAATAACCGGATCGTATTCGAGATAAATAACAGTTCGACGCGCGTCGTTCGCCAAAGCAGAAGAGAAACGAGTCTCGGTCGTGCATTCGCACGATGTCGACGTACACACGTACGTCGCGAAACGTGCTTTTCGAACTTGCTTCCTGCACTTGGACACTTTGCTGTCCCGGATGAGCGTGCATTAATTTCTCATCGGGATTAATTTCTGATCCGGAATACTTTACTTCGAGCATGTGACACGAAATGTTTCATGAAAATTATGCGGATAAATAGAGAACGCAAAATCGCCCTTATCGTTTCAACCGCGGAAATAGAAAATATCCTCTATTTAGAATTACTACATGCAGGATTGCACATTTGTGATTCGTGATTATTTGTTAGAAATGTCTTCATAATTATTATGATATTTAATGAATTAATGAATATATCTTATGATTTATGGGATAACCTATCGATTATGTCTAAAATTATTATTGATTAAATAATTACGTATTTTCGCTATTGCAAATCTTTAGGCAGTATTTTATAATTATCTAATATTTATCGAAATTTTAATATCAATTATGCTTTTACTCTGAAAATTATTAAACATCGATGCTTGTTTTGCTGATTAGCTGATTCGGTTTCTCGCCGGGATCGCCGCGTTCTAACCGAATAGAAAATCTCTCGATGTAACATACCGGTGATATATTATGCCTGGGTTACACGTTCAAACGAGTTGATTCGTCCCTTCCGGAAAATAGATTTTCTGTGTTAAGCGCTCAGTCACGGTGATAGTTTGAGTCGGACAACAATGGTTAGAGATTCGTCGTCCCTACCAGAATTACAGTCCCTTACCTGTCTGTGACTCTCTTGCCGCTATCGTACGTCAGCTGCAAACGTTACAAGACAGGCATGAATAAGCGGTAGTTGCGGAGAATTATTTAATATCGAGAGGGCGTGTTATCATAATATCATGGAAACGTAATTTACGAAGATGACAGGAATCTCGATTCGAGATTCGGACGAAATTTGCCAATGTGTGGCATCGAAACATTTAAAAAGAATATATATATATATTCCGATATTCTCTCTCTCCTCCCCCCCCCCYCCYCCYCCCCTCCGCGTCTCCTGGTTTCTTTAGAGACCATGTCAGACCGGAGATATATCCCTGGACCGAGTGATCCGATTATGCTTGAAAAAAATGTTTGATCGGAAACGGTCTTTTCTCTCAAGTCTCAAGTAAATCGCTTGATAAATAAAAGATTTCATTAAAGCGTTGCCTCGCAACGCTTGCTAAAGTTTTCACGAGCCCTGCGAGCGCGATCGTTCCTTCAATCGTATCCGCGAAATATGGACGGGGGTCGAATATGGGCGGGGAAAGTCGGAAAGGCGCGAGTCGTCGTCGTCGTCGTTGTCGTCGTCGTCGTCATCGTCGCGCACGCGAGGCGACATCAATTCAGGCTTCAGCCTGGAATTCAGCCTTATCGCCCGAGCGTGCGTCGCGCTATCGTTCGATCGCGGAAAGCGCAGTGCCGAAGATCGATAGGCTCTTCACGCGCCTATCGATCGGATTCGTGAGACACGAAATAACAACACGCGGCTCGAATATGGGGTAGGACGACGCGCGAGCATCGCGGCATTCTCGACACCGCCGTTCGGCGTCCGGCACGCACACGTCGCGCGCCGTGACGAAGCGGAGCGGTACACGTGTACCTCGTTAAATAATGCATCCGCCGTTCTTTCCGTCATTCACGTGGCGATACGTGTACGTGGACGTACGTCGTCGCGCCTGCAATCCGCGGCGACCGCCGCGGATGGCCTTTCCGCTCTATAGCCGCTGATATCGCCCCTACCGACGACTCGTTCCCATTCCGAGGTGATCGTCGGTGTGTTTCTCTCGCGCTCGCATCGCGAAGGCTAACGAGTTGTTGCCTTTTTCCTCTGTTTTCGCTCGGCCGAGCTGAATTCTCGCCCCGGGTATCGCGCGGCGCGAGCACGTCCTCGCCGATTCGAGATCTCGCTGCGTGCCGGTCTCCACCGTCTATCTCGATTAGCCTATGGCGAGCTAGTCGATTCTCCTCTCCTCTCCTCGATGAGCGCGAGGTAAATCCGCGATCGTGGATGCTGCGAGAGGCGCGGAACGGAATCGCGAAAGCGGATATCGCGCGAGCTACGCTTTTACGCTTCTTCGCCTTTCCGCGGGATCGTCTCCCCATCGCCGTCTTCTCTCTCTCTCTCTCTCTCTCTCTCTCTCTCTCTCTCTCTCTCTCTCTCTTTTTTCTAGATTACTCGTGCCTATTGCGCGTACCACATGTGCGTGTGTGTGTGTATGTTTAAAAATGTATCGCGCGTGTTGAACCGATCGAAAAATCGTTTAAGGACGTTGCTGACGCCGCAGGATCGCACTGGCTGCAATTTTGGGTAGGTTCACCGGAAGTTTTCCGAAAGCGAGAGATGCTCAGCGCATTCTCTCGCAAAATCACGAGCGATCACGTACGAGAGAGCCCTCTTTCACTCCTGATATCCTCCATTTTCAAAGACCTACGATCGTCACAGATCTCGGCCATTGTCGCTCCGGCATTTAAATTGTCGTACGCAGGACAGGAGTCATTTCTCAACGAGAGTTTTTATTCGGAAAGAAATAAAAAAAAGAAATGTCTCCCGTCTTCAAGATGAAGTCACGAACGAGTCACATCCCTCGGAAATATCGTCTCTCCTAAGACGACTGAATCAACGCAATCGGGTATTACTTCCTTCGGACGGGACTTTTCGTCCCGTCTTCCTAGACACRGGGGGGGGGRGGGGGGAGGGGGCTTTAATCTGCAAGTCACGCAACAGGATTAATTGTGCCCTGTCCCAGCGTATTGATTTTATCGAGCGGCTGATTAAGCTTCGATACCCACGAGCATATAGCGTGACGTAGCCAGAGCTTTGTTGGCGGCTGGCGCATAAGGGAGATTTCCCAATCTATGGAATGGAGAACTATCGCACGAGGAAGTGTTGTTCGTGCACCTATATGCCGCCCCCCCCCCCCCCYCSYCCCCYTAATTCCAAGTCGCAGAGAGACGGAGAGAAAGAGAGGAGGAGGCAGAGATTAGTCGTTCCCCTTTCTCGGGCTATCGATTTTATCGAGCAAATGATTCATTTACCATCACCGTGACGTAATGCGGCGCGGTAATCGTACCTTTTGTGTGTCGAGTTGTGTATTGACATTTCCCTGGCGATTTTTAAGCCTGACGTCATTTCCTGCGAGCTAAAAGCGCAAACATTTCGCAGACAACAAGGGGTTTCTGTTCCGCGAGAACGTAGAGATCGTACTAATTGTCTCTGTATGGCGATCCGCCGAGCGAATCATGCTCGTCGGTGGATTTAATAAAACTGAATTAATTAAGCGCGACAGGCGAAAAAATAATAATCGCGCTGCGATGGAATGCCGATGAATCGCTTAACGCAAGCCGAATCAAATCACGAGCAATTCGGTCCGTCTCTAGCTGCGCTGCGCTGTTTGCGTTAGATTTGATAAGCTTATTTAGCAATCTCTCCCATTGCCCATCCGATTCATTATCTCGCTTTGCACTTTTTCTAGATCTTCTCGATCTGCTTGTCCGTTCGCGTTCCTCCCTGCCGTGAAAGATTTACATGCCGCAACTTTATCGCGGGATACTCGCATCATCGAGTATCTCCATTTAATTCCATTTAATTAATTTAATGACGATGACAAACGCGGGTCACGGCATCACCGCGAATCATCAATGCCCTATTTCGCCCTATACAATCGTATACGTTATCCTTCGCGTATCGTTTCTCTCTTTTATTCTCTCCTAAAGCACTTGCATCCAGGTAAATAAACCAGCTCATCTATTTATCTTATCTGTCTATATATATTGGTTTATCTATCATCTTTTTTTTCATTCCCATCATGTATATGCTTTATCACCAAAGGACACGTGGTTTGTGCCACTTTATGCCGCTTATGTACCGATCCACTTTTAATGTTCGCGCGATATACGAATACCACTCGCGTTCACCACTTGGCCGAGGTACGACCTTTCGCGCGGTTCCTCTTCCTTTCCCGTATCCCTTTTCGACAAAGATTCTGTATTTTATATCGCGTAATGTTTCATCGTACAATCTGCATTTTATTATTATCATCGCACGTTATCGCTGACTTGCATATTTTACCAGCGGCGACGTGAAAGCGTACGATGCGGAGTGAAAACAAGTTCAATTATTATTGGTTAATTCGATGCAAACGGAAAACGGTGTGCAAATATAAAAATGTAAAGAAAAGGGTATCTCGACGGTTCGATCTCGCGTTGTCCGTTGTTGCGAAACGATTATATTTACTGGAGAAAATCCATAATACATAAGCGCTCTTTGCTAATTGCATCCATGCCCGCTCACTTGGCTACCGTTGATTGATCTCGTACAGCTTCGTACAGCGAACAGGTTTTATATGCAAGACGACGACGAATCGTTGGAATGAATTTCATTCGAGCCTGTTAATATGTTAAACATCCGACACGCGGTTCATGTAATTTTAAGCGCGTCGCAACGTACCGATTCTGCTAGTTTTTCGATTACACTATCGAAGCGATCGGCTATCGAGAAACGGCGAGGTCCTAGCGAGATTCGCGGAAGCAAGCGCGCAAGGATCTCGGATGCAATTTAATGAAAATAGCGCGTGTATTTTCCAGGATGCAGGAACCGGCATTTCCGCGCCGAAAAGGGATCGTCGCCCCAGTGTCGGTGTTGGTGCTGCTGATACTACGATTGGTCGATTTACCCTCCGCAAACGGTGAGTCACGAATATTCTCTCTCCCTCTGGTCCGCTCGCGCGCGCACTCGCGAACGCGTCTGCCATGTGCAAATATGTGCCCAGCGACGTCTTCGATAATGCGCGGACAATGAGGGAACGGCAAATAATTACGCGTATTCGTCCAAAAGCGCGTCCTTGAACGCCACTTTACGTGCCATCCGTTCTCGTTTCTCTCGATGTTTGCCATCGTTCCGAGGAGCATTAGAGGTCTCTAAGGCGCCCCGGTTGTTAAGCGCAAATGTTACCGCGCGTAACCGCTGCCGAGTCGCTGCAACGTCATGGAGCGTCGATCTCTCACGGCGCCGTCCTCCTCGTCTGGACCACGCGCTATCGTACAACGGCATCTACGATCTCGCTGGATGCATTCTTTTCGAGTTACATATCGGAGGAGGAGGAGGAGGAGGAGGAGGAGGAGAGTCGAGATAGGAGAGCAGGAATTTTCTGGCGCTTATCGGGCAGCGTGTCGCGCCGAGTCGTCGCGAAACCCGGAAACTCGATCGATTTATTGCCACTGTTTATCGGCTTTTCCAGCACGATGAATAATACGGGACATAATGATCGAATCCCTTCTTTCTTCCTCCTATTGGCTCTCGAACGTAACATTACCGGCGTGTCGTATCCTACGTTCGCGCGGATTCGTCCGCGAGTGAATTCCCATTTTGCCGCTGTGAATCAGGGATGCTGAGGAAGCAAGAGAAGGGATCCATCGGTCCAGCGCAAACGTGAGGCCCGATCGCGCCCGATTCGTAATAATTGTTCAACGTCATATGCCGTTTCCGAAGTCGGAAGGTTTCCGCGCGCGTGCAAACAGGAACTCGCGGAAGTGCGGAGAGCGGATCTGCGATCGGGGGAAACGACCTTTATTCACCTGCGTTTGTTCTCCTCCGATGGGGTCTAACCGACCCATCCAGAAACGCTTTCCCTCTTCCACGTTTTCCGGGAACCGGACACCGCGAGAGTTATTCGCGGCTCGACGACACCGTTGTCGAGGGATGATCCCGCTTTCAGAAATATTACTACTTAACGGTCGAGTACTCGCGGAGTACAAAAAGGAGGCGCCGAAACGTTAGAGGCGGGAACATTCCCATTTCCGCTCCATTCTTCGTGTTCTTCCCCGCTCACTTTCCCCCCTCGGCCTGCTCGGGAGCTAAGTCGTTCCCTTTACGTCGTTTCCTCGTGTCTCACGCGCTTTCCGTCCGTATCGGCTTCCTTTACGCGCGCCGCGTGGACGTGTACTCGCGCGCTCGTTAGCTCGTTAACGAGTGTCTCCCCCGTGTCCCCGCAGTTCGCGGGCCCCTCTCGAAAAAGAGCTGTTAACCGTCGTTCGCACGACGAGACGCAAGACGCGCACAAAACCATCGTCGCCGCCTGTCGAGCGGCTGTCCGCGCGTCCGCGGTATCTGTCGCCGCTTCCTCCCGAAGAGGAGCGAGCGAGGGAGAGAGAGAGAGAGAGAGAGAGAGAGAGAATAAGAGAGAAACGACAGAGGGCGGAGATGTCACCCTCTCACCCTCCTCCTTTCTCCGCTCGACTGCGTCGAGATAAATGATGTTTCTTCGACGAAAGATGCGTGTCTAAAACGGTCCACGCTCTCTTTCTCTCTCTCTCTCTCTCTCTCTCTCTCTCTCTCTCTCTCTCTCTCTCTCTCTCGCTCTGCCTTCTTGGAGCCGCTTCTGCTCGCGTTCCACGTTGCTGGCTGCACGTGCGTGTACCGCCCGACATACAAGGTGTGCCCGTTTTTCCGCCGACTCTTCCCCCACCGCTCCAGAATTAATTCTCTCCGAAGCGAGAAGCGGAGAGGGAGAGGTTAGTCTCGATGGATCACTCGTCGGATGCTGCGCGGCGAAGCTGATCGAGCGTTTCTCGCGTACTCGCGGATGAGAAGTCGAGAAACCGGAAGGAGAGCGGAACGCCCGGATGGCTCCGCTCGCGCTCGCGCTCCCAACGTCGCCTCGCCTCGCCTCGCCTCGCCGGCTGCCGGCTTTGAATAGTTCAGGGCCCTAATTAGGGATGATTAACGTCGGCTGTTACGAGCGATCGCCTGCCACGCGAAATTTCCCCCTCGGGGGAAACAGCGACTCCATTTTCGCCCGTCATTAATATTAAGGCAGGGGTATATCGGTTCTGGGACACCCTGTAGACGCTGTCGCGTGTGTATCCCATTTCCCTTCGCGCTCAACCCCTCCCCTCCCCTCCCCTCCCCTCCCCTCCCGGCTCCCCATTCCATCGTCCTCCACCCCGGCTATTTCTGACGTACCGCCACCGTCCGCGCCGCCAGCCGAGAGGCAACCCACCCCGAAATGTAACGCGCGTTCGATCGAACGCGCGCGCTAAACATCGCGCGCCGGTAAACACACGCACTGCCGAACGCCACGCTCGCTCGCTCGCTCGCTCGCTCGGACTCCTTTTCTCGGCTCTCCCTCCCCTCCTGGGGCTAAGGGCGTTTATCGGCGACCTCGGGGAGGGATCCTCGCGCGCGGCGATCCTCGGGATCCATATTTTATGAGGAGCCGAGAACGGATAACGATGCCGACGATGATGATTCCATTCCTTAAAATAGATACTTGATTGCTCTGTGAAAGTCGGCTTGACGTTGCGCGTCTCGCGTTTCTCGCAGCTGGACGTTTCGTCCTGCGATCTGATTCGGGATGATGATGCCAGGCGCGATTGTCGCGCGAGACGTGGACGGGCATCGTTTATGGTATCGTTTCGATTGTCATACATCGTTTTCAGATGCATCGCTCATCGCATTACGGCGAGATTGTGTCGCGCGATGCTCGTCTTAGCCTTCCAATCTCGCAAATTATGCTCGCGAGATGGCAATAATATTTCTCGTTACACGCGTGCGTCTTTTCACCGCATGTTTCGTCCTGGTCGAGTCGAGAGTATTTTGAGTTTAATGCGAAACATCTGGGTACCTCGCGTACGTTGCTTCCTTTGGTATTGGTATTATATTGTTCGCTAATCGCTGCGACTCGCAGTATCCTCGCATTTGTGCCGCGCGCGTTGCTCGTTCCGCGCTAAAATCCGCCGTGGAAAATAACAAAAGTCCTTTTTACGGCATCGGGACGCATCTGGCCAGGTAGCCCTAACTGATTAAAGCGCTTAAAGAGCTTAATGATACTCCTTCGCCATTTGGATCCCCGAGAACGCAGCCGCTCGATCATCCTGCACGCGCCTCTCGCGGCTTCGCTCGCTCGCTCGCTCGTAAACTTTCCGCCGGAGCGTGCTCGTGTCCTGTCTGGCAACTTTTCAGTGCTAGAGCTCGCTAAATAGCGTCGCTCGCGGCCATTCGGTGACCAAGATAAATAGGGCGACGAAGGCTGGGAAAATGACGAGCACGACGCGCGTCGTTATTCTCCTTTTTTCCCCCCAACTTGTGCATTCCGCGCATCGCCTTGTCGCTTCGCCACGTACGCGCGAGACGACTCGCTCGTCTAAGCTTCATTCCTTCGTTCCGGCTCTCACGCCTCTCGACCGCAGCGACCGTGTATTGGACCCGATAGCAATTTTCTAATCGACCGCTCCTCTTAATGAAAGCCCCGTCCGCGCGCGGAGCCTCTTAATTCTCCCAATCAAGCGGTCCTTCGCTCCTTCGAACGCTCCACCTGAACTCTTCAGCCAGTCAACTGGCTGGGAGAGAAGAAATTATTTAGAATGGACACGATGAGCGCCGCGATTCGTCATCTTGCGATCATTGGCACCACCAGATGCAACGCGATTCGTTGACATCAGACATCTCGTTTCGCCATACGGTGATCTTTATGTCGCGTGATTTTGCAATCTGTGATTCCGCGCGACAGACGAAGCGCAACGGCAAAATCCTTCCTCGCGCTTTCCCCGTGTTTGATTCATTAATTCTGGATTATAATTTAATGCAATTTTACAGTTCGTCATTTAGTAAGCGGCAACGTATCGCGTTCATGCTTGAAATCTCCCGCGGGGGACGCGCCGACAAGTTTCCTTAGCGAGGAAGAATTTAATTTACCAAAGAATCCGTCGCGACGAAGTTATGAGCGCGATTGGCGTCTTATCAATCTTCTATTTGTTTAGTGTATTATCGTGCGATTAAACAGCGTTCCCTAACGACGAATTCTCTTAACGTTTCAGGATCCTGCGAATTTCCATCGAGCTGGACGGGAGAATGGTACCAATACGGCAAGCCCACGGTCAATATAAACACGACAGTTCTGGGGGATAGAGTATGCATCGAGAAAACGGACGACAAATATGTCGTATAGTAAGTATTCGCTCTCGGAAATCGAGGGAGACCATCATCTACATTGAATCTACTGCGATCATGTTCGGTCTGCGTTTCACGATGGAAATCTCATTTCTAATTTCAGCGGTGATAATTGTTACCACTGTATGATCATCAATGGACGACATGAGAATGTCATACAATATCGCGAAGGTACGTTGGAGTTTATCGGGCGTCTATTATTTAGTCATTAGGCTAATAAATCGTAAAGATTGGACTAATAAATAAGAAGAATATAGATATAAATTCTTCAAGAACGCTGTCCAGGGAAAAGACCACTTTCCTTTGCTTCCTTTAATATTCACGTTCGAGTTAATTGCAGCCTTGGTTGCTCACAGACGTCGAATAAAGATTAAAGCATACTTTTCTGACGTATTTTCTCCAGGCTGGTGCAATGTAGACCGAACGAGCTTGGAGGAGACATGCGCGATGATCACGTCGGATGACATGCTGTACTCCATGTTCCGCATGAACACGAAACCGATATCCTGCCCGTTCAGCGGGACGTCGTTCACGTTCACGTACAATCGGGGTTACGGCGAGTGCGCGATGCCCATAAGCCTCGCGGAGAAGTGCACCGACGAGAGCAAGCTGCTCCTCAAATACCAGGCCTGTCCGGACGTCGAGGGGACTGAGAGTAACAGTACGTTGCGAATCGTCGTGAAAGTATTGTCTGCCTCGGAACGACTTAATTCACCGGCGCTTGATACGTTATGTCCTAGCTCCTTACAGCGCGCGTCATAAAACACTCTGACGGGCGCGAGCAACTTTCGCAATTAATATCGCGCCTGTCCAGAGCTCAATAGAAGCGAGAGTAACACTACATTTATCGTTGTACGAGCGACGTCCGGCAGGACAGTCTTGGTTTATTCTGGCTGACAACGCTTCTCTGCTTTAAATGGAAACTTTAATCTCCATCATTTCGGGGCGGATGAGATATGCGAATGAGATTATTCTTACGATTGTTCGAACGGGAATCGAGAATTTTGTGTGCATCCGGTATATCTGGAATGCACGTACAGAGTAAAATACGTAATTGCAAATATAATTATAAAATGTAATAAAATTATATGTGGATAGTAAAATCGCTCAAATTTATCTTCGCGTTTAATACATACGTTCGAAGCTAATTCCAACGTGATCTCTGTGCTTCATAAATAATAATACTCGATTCGTTTTGCAGCCGAGGAGTTACAATGTCTTGCCAATTGGAACGACGGCCGAAACAAGTATCTAGTAGGGACTTTGAAGGGGAGGAGCGCTCTGGGCAATGACAAGACTTACAGGTGAATACCATTTTAATCGCACGCATATATTATCCCGACTTATAGGCGCTGACCTCTTTTTTGCTGTTACATGATTTTGTCGTAGCATGCTTACATTACGTGCGCCAAGGTGCTTGCTTGCTTTCGTGTCATACCTGTACGCCAGATGTTTATGCGTTGCGGTCTCCAGCATGTCGTGTTTTACCTTTTTTTATGCCGTTTGTATATTATAAAAGACGATAACTGTAAAGTCGGCAAGGTGAAAAGATGATTAACCATTCATTTGTCATCTCTCACGTAACTGTTATTATATGTTTTTTTTTTTTTTACTTCCATAAATATACATAAGAATAATGCACGAGGCGCATTATTGAGGCGTATAATCGATGAATGAATATCGTAATTCCCGAGGAATGTAGAATCATCGTCATATAATCGTTTTTCTTTTTTTTTTTCTTTCTTTTTTGCGACAGGTGTTTCCTGTACGAAGAGAAACCTCATCATCAAGGAAAGATGATTTATCTGCTCGCTCAATCCGGTGATCCGACCTGCAACGGCCTGACCACCGTCTCCGAGGGTTCGCCCACCATAAAGCTCACGAAAGGTAAATGTGCGGATGAAACGAAACTGTCCCTTAGTTTCTTGATTTCGGTGAATATTTTTGAAATACGCTTCTTGCTTGTTCTCTGCCGACAGTTGACAAGGAGCACAGTAGATGCAAATATCCAGCCTGGATAACTCAGCATCACGATTGGCACTCTCTCGACGGCACGAAGGATTATCACTTCACGTATAAGAATGCCACGTTGAAGGTGAAGGCACAAGCGCAGGACGGCGAGACCGTCCACGAGGAGAAGATTGTCTGTCATAATCTGGAGAAGCTATATCCGAATGATAATATGCAAGGGAATAAAGTGAAACTGGTCGCTCATGTCACCAGTGGCTGGTAGGTAGAAACGCCCGCGAAATGATTTCGTATAATACTTTGCCATTGCTTGAACCTGTTTTTACTTTCGATTAATTGCAGCGACATCGGTTACGTCTGCATGATATTCCACAGAAGAGATAGCAATATCATCGAGATACAGCAGTCAGGTGAGTTGTACATACCGCGGAAATCGATCGCGCAATGCTCAACGTTTTTTCTTAAATATTCTCAAATTTTCTCAAACGTCCTTTTTACTATTTTTGCCACAGACCAAAAAGCGATCATGCCAGACGACGCATGCTCCATCTCGGATCCTTCGTCGATGCCGTACACGACCCTAATAAGTAAGTGCTAATCCCTGTTGCGTCGTCCATAAATATTGATATAGGAAACTTGCATGCCGCGTTATACGGTATCACACGATTTAGTGAGCGAGAGCGGCGAAACGTATGCAAATCGCGCTTATTTTCCGTATTGTAGCCACGTTCCTGCATCAAAGACGGTGTCCTAATCCGGGAAGGTATCAGATCCTGGATTTTGCTCCGGCGCACGCGTTATCGGCCGTTACGTCGAGGCGGCAACGACGTAGCGAGCAATTGAGAACGACCAAAAGGCGGACCTGGCAGGACAACGCCGAGGACGAGGAGTGCAGAAACACGGATATTCAAGTGGGCTGCCCGTCATCCGAACAAACCGAAATAATGATCACCAATACGTGCGAGAACGAGGAGATAGGTAAGCGCTGCATGAACTCGCACACGAAGAGAATATAGGAATATACGCAAAACTAATTCGATCGATGTATTTCGGCAGCCTATTTTTGTCATGGCAGCTGGGAAGAGAAAGGCATGTGGTATACGATAGCGTCATTACGTAATCCAGAATTACCGGTGGGTGCGGGAGAGACGTTTTGCTTTTCCATGCGCTTCGAAGGCGCTAGAGACAGAACATTGGCAAGAGGCGGTAGGCAGAAGCAACAGGAACAAGAGTTATGGCTGTCGAGGCCATCACGTACTTGTCAGAGAGATGTTATGGATGAATGGACATATAGACTGTCGAGTCAAGGTAATAGCAAAATCTTGCACGCGATTGAAAATATATTATTGAAAGCAATCGATGAATAAATTATGACTAACTTCGTCAAGACTCGCGGACAAATATCGCTTTTGATCGGCAAATATCGATCACCTATAACGCGTATAACAGCATTTAGAAAATAGCTATTTAGAGAATTGCTTAATATTTAGGTAGCAAAATAATTAAAGCGCTTTAGCGAAGCCTAGGCTCATGAAGCCTAGCATTATGTTACGTTATGTCCGAGGTTTAAATGCAAACGTGCCGGATTAATGTGCCCAGTATAAATATTCAACATTTGCATTGTGTTACAGGAGTATGCGAAGACTTAACGAAGGCAGCTTCAAGCGCGGCGTCTACCATATTACCGTCGCAGTTTCTGTTTACCTTAAGCATAGCAGCTTACGCCGCTATTAATACGCTACGCGTATTACTCTCGAGATGATCTGCAGCTATTACGTAAGGGAAGTCGGGGGACACTGTAATTTCCAGCACGAATTCTCAGGTATCGCGTGCGTGTTACTGGAAATGTATATAATTCATGCATACACACACACACACACACACACGTATACAGCAATCTGATACTGCCGATCGATTGACGAGCCGTCAATATGTAAGAACGACGTGGAAAGCCTGCAGCTTATCTGCAATTATCGACAATATAATTTCCGTTCCGTTAAAGCGGCAGCCTAATTACGCGGATCAGCGATTACGATTGTTCAGAGGCGGATTAATCTGCCTATCTCACACGAGCGATTATTGTACAATTATTGTACAATCATTTCTTATGATTTTATTACTTTTGCAACAATGTATCGTTGCGTTGGAACTTTATGTTTTGAATCTGCGATCTAGTTCTACGTAGATCGCGCTCGATTACTCTCGAATATATTGCCTGCATTGCGTATAGTTTCGTAGTTGTACTGCTCGAAATATTGACCGATCATGATGGCTTGTTTTCGTTGCGCGAATAATTCCGCAATCGTTCTCTCTGTTTGATTTCACATATCAACAGGGAATTGATCGGGAATTATAGTCAGGACTAGGCAAGCGCTACAAGCGTGTATTCCAAATATAAAAATATCTGAAAAATATATTTCGGTTGTGAGATACTGAATAATTAAATTATTTAGAAAATAATTAATATATGAAAACACACACACACACACACAGAGAGAGAGAGAATTATATAAAATGGCTGGATAAAAATTTGTTTAAGAATAAAAAATAGGAAATAGTACTTCACGCATTAGATATTCTTAACATTTGCGTATAATACATACGCAAACAAGTATTTGGAATACTGCTTAGTTCTGATGATGCCTCTGAGATCACAAAGGCCTGTAGTTCACGCGATAGTCTTGCATCACGATTATTTCTGAGCATCTACTCGAAGAGATTCATTATATATTCTTAAGTATCATGACGATATACTGTAAATAGATCAGGGTATAAGTAATTTGAGATTTCATACAATTGAGTTATTTTCGAGCGAAGATTGGGATACGCTATGTAATTACAGATTCAGATTGGACTCGTACTCGGACCTAATATAATAGCAAGAAGCATAGGTTTTATCTTTTATCGTATATATATATATATATATATATATATATATATATATATATATGTATGTATATATATATACACATATACGACTGTACATAATATATAATTGAGATATTGTATAAAAAGACTGTTTCTAAAAGAGTATAACAAGTATATCGCTCACGCGTTTTTGCATTTCGTCGCGTTTTCAACGACATACTCGAGATTGGCCTCGCAATCGAAAGTTCACAGGAGTATGATTCTTGTGCCGCGCCATTGTCCATAAGTTGCTCGTGAACCAAGATAAAATGAGAGAAAAGAAATAAAAGAAAAAGATGTTCTTCAGATTGAAGAAGAATCGCAGTAAAGTAATAAAAAAAATCCGCGTAGGAAATGATATGGATTGGACGAAGAAATTTATCAAATCTGCACGGTGATTGATAAAGCTGATACGACTCTTACGTTTTTGCACATTCGGTCATCGAAATCAATAAATTCGCTTGCAAAATAATTTCAATTAGAGATATTTATTTAATTAATCGATTAAACGATACTGAAACTTTCTCGAGTTGCTTCAAAGAGTGGGCAATCCGAAAAAGTCATTTCTGATGACAAATAGAAGATATCCTTAGTACCTTACTTGAACTATCGAAAAAATTTAAGTTTCGATTCGATAGATTGACACAGCATGCGTGCACAAAATCGGAGATGAAAAAATCCATTGCGCTTTATATTCACGAATTTATTGACGCATCGATGCATCGATGCATCGAGATTCCTCAATGTCGTGTAACGGACGTGTAGATGATGTATCTACGAATGCATCGAAATACTCATTGCGCGTATACATACAGCAGCTTTTGCGTCTTTGGCATAGAGTTAGTGGATGTCGGAACACATCGATCACGTATCTCGTTATCCCCTATTTGTCATGGACGATACACGGGCATGTGCACACGGACTTGCACGTCACAATGTTGGGAAACGATTGAAAGCGGCAACGCGCGCTCACGGAAGGAACACGTGCACGCGTTCTGTCATTGCATTTCAGTTGGATCTGCATCCATTAACTCTGTGACACACATCGCGTCGTATAGGCAGTAAATGTGACAGCCAAAATGGGAGAACGAATGAAGCTGAAGCTGAGGAAAGCATTTTTATTGTATATATCATATATTTTCTAAATAATAATAATAATAATAATGATGATGACGATGATGGATGATAATGCGGACTGTTCCGGAATTCAGGAATATGTTGATGGGCAAAAGTGTACGGATTCGAATTATTAAAATATCTGAGCATTTAAATAACGAAGACAGATTCTTATTTTTGTACAGATAGGATGGTGCCGCGACGTGTCCCGTTCTCCCTCCTCCCCCGGTCCACGTGCACACCGTACGAAACTCAACACACGAAATAAGCGAGAACGTAATCGTACATATATCGAATATATATATATACGTATATATTTTACGTTTTATATATATATATATATATATATATACATATATACATATATATTAAGTTTTGTAACTATATATTGCGTTAGATCGTTAGCACCGTATTTGAGGAACAAGGCACTATCACCACCTTCGCTACCCTACACTGCTCTTGTTCCCATCAATCATCAGCGTTATTTTTATGATTAGTATTGATACGCTATATCAGCCTAATAATACTTTATTATGTACATCGTACAACATTTATTTTTACGCACTACTTCTTTGCGATGCAATCTCTGATAAGAACGACATACATACATACATACATACATACATACATATATACGTACACACGAGTATAGTGCAGGCCTTGTTACTTGACGCGCATTTGAATGCGAAACAGAAACGACAACCGTTGCCTTAAACACGATTTCTAATGCCTTATGCGAATCACACGAAACACACGAACGGTTACTTTCCGTCAGAACCGTAAAGCGATTTCCTTTGATGCGAATTCCGACAGAATGCATGCGTGCGTGCGTACGTCAACGTGAGTTTAAATTGTCATCCTTTGCGTATGGCGCGAGCATGTGATCCCCCTCCCCACACCGTGGGCCGTTACGGCCGCATTGAATTCCGGAAACAGATACAGAATGTAACTTTAATACTCCTAAAGTAAGCTCTAATCTTCTGATGCATGCAAGTGAGCGGCTGAAAGCTTGGAGAAAGAGGGAAAGGGCGAAAAGGAGAAAAGCATGAGAGACAGAGATGACAAACCCTACGAGTTTTGTACATTCACATGCGCACACGTATATTTTGTTTATTGCTGTGATGAATTATGTAATTATATTGTATATTTAGTGTGTAAGGCGATTTCGAACGCGGCTTTTCTTGCCATTTTAATATAGTTGCGAACGTCCGAATCGCGCTCCCCCGTGCGGATATGCGATTATCCATCTCGTCGAGAAACGGAAAGCGGTTCGCACGGGTGCGAGGAGCGGCGCGACGACCTACTTACCCCTCAATGTATTTAATTGTACGATATCTAACGCAACGGCATCCTTGTAAAGCGCCTTGGATAAACCGAAACTCGTCCAGGAAAGGCGACTCGCCGCAACGACACAACTTTTCGTACACGGAGGAGAAGAGAAAGATAAAAGAAAACCGATTTATTTTGCTACGCGTGCGGAATCAACGCGAAAAACGTATTACTATTAATATTACTAGTACTACTGCCTCGAGATACACGTTTATCCTCGCGCGAAACTCTGATACGGTACTTACTCAACGACGTTAATAACAGGGAGAGAGTTTTCTTAATAAATAAAAACAACTTAATGCCAACACGCCTTGTGTGAAGCCACGAGTTATCTGCCTTCTCCGATATCTCTAACAAACGACGACGTGTCGTCGTCTTGAGATCGCTATCATTGTTTATTATCTTCCGAGTCGATTATAATTCGATAATTCGTAATTTTATAATCGATATTCACGCTCAACGCGCATGTTTAATATTAGATACGGCATATTTAACATATCCGCATTATCCGCCACTATATTCTGATCTCTGATTTCCTTTACTTCGCTCATTATTAATTAATCTGAACTATAACGTTTCCCTGTTCATCTGTTTCTGTTAATTTGCAGGAAAAAAACAAATTGTTGTCACAAGCATAGATGCAATTCGCATGACGGGAGAATTAACGTTATTTTGTGTTCGTTTTCTACGAATTACCGGAAAGCGGAAACGCATAAACGTCATTCTTGTGCAAACCTGCGCGCTAAACATAACGCTAATTCACGAGATTGATATCCAAAGGAAGTAATTAGTGGCGGATTACGACCAAGTGGAAATGCAGGAAATGCGGAATATGCTATAATAGAATTGCGCCGGTCGCAAATGGAGAAACGTATTTGCATCATGCGCCTTCCGAGGGAGGCTTATTTTTATGCAAGTTGATTTATTCCGCGAAAGAAATACTGGTCCGCAGCCAATCTCGGCACATAATGACGACTCGCGTGACTGCAGCGAATTCATTTTCTTCGCGCATGCGAGATTTCGGATGACTTAAAAGCCGAAGGTTTAGCGGCTGCTTTAGTTTAATTCCGTTTTAAATTAAATTTTTTCTTAGATAAGTTGTTGACCGCAGTTCTGTCGCAATCGGCTTGTGATCGTTGAGAAAGTTCGCCTTGATGATTTCGTTAGTTAATTCCGCCCGAGCTGATTGATTTCATTACGATCAATCGTAATCGGATTCTTCATCTACGACGGAGATGCCGATACTCCCTCATCCGTGCATCTGTTGCCGATGAAATATCTTTTTACGAGGAAATTCAGGACTAAGTTCGGTAATCCTCTCGATGTTAAATTAAGAGAAGTTTCATCGAAGAGATACCTTCGAACTCGCAAAACAAGGATTCTCTAGAAGATATTCATCGTTCGCTTAAAGGATAAAATACGAATAATTCTACATAGGAAACGACAAAAAATTGTTTAAAATAACTAATTTTATACACGGGAGTGCTCGGGAAAGTCTGCATTCGTTCCCTTCCCTAAAGAGAAAATAAAAAAGAGAATGGAATAATAAAAATATAAAATAGGATGTAAAATAAATACAAAGAATATAAATAATATAAAAGCGATTTCTGCAGATTTCTGACGATTACACTTCCGTAGTTGTAGATTATAAAACGAGTCAGGAGATGCCGCTAGTATTATTATCAGATCGTCTGCAATTCATTCTGCAATTCGGTTCGTTCTGGGTGTGAATTTGTAAAGAGTCCAACTTTATTTCTTATCGGTCCGCATTGTCGACTCTAGACGCGCATGTACTCGCGCAAAGCTCGACAGACATGGCGCGAATTTAACGCGCTGCTTTCAGGATCGCTCATTTCCCTTGGTATGTCCGTATACTTGCGACATAAATAGGTTAGGTGAAGATGAGGAGCTTCGTCAATATTTTGAAAATGTTCGTCGCGTTCCTCTACGATTACGCGCGTGGATTGTCTTACACCGTGACGACGATACTCGTGCTGTGTTACTGCCTGCACCCGGCGCGATTCGCGTCACATTACACCTTCATCAGGACTGAAAACATTTACAACGAGATGGAGAAGTCATACGCGCCAAGGGATAACTCGTGCACGATCTCAGTCACTGGTAGGCGATCGTCGCAATTGCTCTACCCGGAGGAGCATCCCCGAGAGGAGCCAGTGGCAATGGCGAGGCGACTCGGCATATTGCCTGGCGGCCAATGGAAACCCCTCAATTGCCATCCTCTGTTCAACGTGGCCATCATACTGCCATACCGTAATCGACAGAGTCAGCTTACCATCTTCATGAATTATATACATCCATTTCTGCAAGCGCAGAATCTCGATTATCGGATATTCGTGATCGAACAGAGCCCAATGCGCGAGTTCAATCGTGCCAAGCTATTCAACGTTGGCTACGCAGAAGCTACCAAGATCAACGACTTTCACTGCTTTATCTTCCAAGACATAGACTTGATACCACAGAATCCCGACAATATTTATGCGTGCACCAAAATGCCCAGACACATGAGTTCCAGTGTAAATACTTTTCGATATAATCTACCGTATACCAGTCTGTTTGGTGGTGCAATAGCATTAACGAGGAAGCAGTTTGAGAGGGTAAACGGTTTCTCCAACGTTTTCTATGGCTGGGGTGGCGAGGACGATGATTTTTACAGTCGTCTACAATCTAGGGGTTTTCAGGTTTGATCAACGATCAAAGTTAATATAATTACCAAAGCATGTGTCTGAATTACTTAGGTATCTCTTTCTGTTTGACAGATTACACGTTTCGGACCCAACGTAGCACAGTATTACATGTTGACGCACAAGAAGGAACCTCCCAGTACTGCAAGATTTGCAAATTTGGAGAGCGGTGCCCGAAGATACGACACCGATGGACTGAGCAATCTGGAGTACAAAGTACTAAATCACCAACTACGACCATTGTATTCTTGGATCTTGGCAGATGTATAAACTTATAAATTCCTTATCCTACACATATTGCACATATCTTTCTTATAATAAATGGATTGTACGAGTTATTTATGATAGTGCACTTGTGCTACTTTTCCAAAATATCGAAACATCTTTCATGCATTGGATTCAATAAGAAAATATATTAGCATGCTGTGATAGGATACTTTGATCGAACTGTGCAAGAATATTTATTAATAATGAGGATATACTCTGCAATTCGATTAAAATTTTAAGCAATCCAAGATTGCAAAGGACATAGTGTGTAAAATCATGTATGTCATTTTCCAATAGCATTAGTATTATGATAATAGTAATCAATTAATAGTTTGTACAAAGTTAAGAAATGATATGTAATAATATAGTTACGTAAGTGTTTGATAACGTCTCTGAAGCTTATTTGTTGAAAACTGTAACGATCAAAAGCATTCAAGCATCTATCAAAATGCGAGAAAGCGATACGCTTTGAATAGTAATATGTACGCATTCATTATGTGCACTTGCATTATCTGATCTCATTTTAATCATGTTTATCATGTAAATGTATCATAATTAACAGTACAAACGGGAAGTATGTCGTTAAATTTTTAATCTTTGTGGATTTGTGAATATTGTGAAGGTCTTTGATAAGTACTTTATTTTACCGAAAGATATTCTCTGATCTTTTATGTAAGAAGATGTAAAAGATATGAGTTAGAAGATTTATCTTAGAACAATTATAAGATTATAATAATAATCAACGCTTTCTGTGTTCCTATTTTAAATATATAAAATAAGTAAAAATAAATAAGACTGCACTTTTTAAGTATGAAGTTGAAACATTATTTAGTATTGCACAAATATTTAAATATTTAATAATTAAATTAGAATATTATCTTCAATATTGTTCAGTTTATCAATGTGCGTGTTTAGAAAGCTCTAATTTGTTATTACAAAAGGTTCCTTATAAATTACAAATAATTTCATATGCTATATGCGTTGTGTATTTTCAAGTGTGACAGTTGTGACGAATAAAAATGGTATTGACGAGGTGATTATTTATGATACGAGTATATTATAACGATGAGGTATCATAGAACGATAACATGTTTGTTAAGCACCAGAGAGAACACGACTGTGTAGATGTTAAATGATATAGAAATAAATAAGACAATTAATATATAATACTGTACTGATAACAATATTGATTTATGATTTGTATCTGTCTGTAAACATTTAAAATAATATATATTATACGAAGTATATAACTAACAACGCAGTAAAAAATCATTAACGCGATGTTTTATTCGCATCCGAAGCATAATTATAAAGAAAGCGAAAGCTCGCATACTTAGAATATTATTTTAAGATATTATTACTATAAAATAATATCTAATGCGAGTTCATTGCCGTGCGAAATATATGGATCTCTTATAAACATTTTTACGCGTCTCTTTCGTATGAATTCGCGCAACGGTCGGAACAAAGTCGTGACAGTTAGATCAACAAAATTACTGTTTCAATACGAATTCAACTGAATCGATTCGATTCGATTTTCAATGTTATAATGCGCGCGCATGGTCGTTAGTAGAACGTTAGAAATCGGCCAACTGTCGATTGCTGACAGTACGAGAGGTCTCGTTATTTTCATGCTTTTGCGATCCGTTGATCGCATTGAGAAATATCGAAATTTTGCCATCACTCATGGTATCTCAGATACGAACACGTCGAAGCAACACTCAGTTCCAAGTTTCTATTTTCAATTGATTCAATTGATTTCAACAGTGCGTCCGACTGATGCAATATAAATCATTTTACCGTCAACGAAAGATAAGGTATCTTCACTGCGATCTTATTGCGGAACATGAAGATGACAAACAGTACAAACAGATATTGTCACGTATCTCTTGTCACTTTCCTCATTTCGCTTCATTGACTTCGATAACTATCATCCTGGATCTTCGTTTTTGTATAGTAAATATCTAATCGATTCCTGCTATCGAAGTGTCATGCGTTTCTTTGTTTATTTTTCATATGCGAATTATGCAATTTTCAGATCGAAGAAAATGACTTTGAATTTGCCGTCTATCGAGCTGATAATTCCTCGAATTTCGCACACTATCACGCAATTAGCAATTTCTTACGTCCCGTTTTTACAATTTATCTAAGCTGATAAGCTTAACTGCTGATAAGCTTAACAACTGCTTCTTGCTCTTTCCTTAAATATATTTAGTATATGGCTATCAATTATTCTATCTGTATATTTATTGTTAAGATTATTTAATTAATTTTCAGATCTGGAAACCATGTCATGTCCGTTCTTGACTCGTCTATCTGCGAACTATGCTCGTAATTATGATCATCCTTGATAATTATAGACAACATTGTTCTGTAATGTCAAGATTTTTTGATGCAATAATAGAGTCAGAAGATCTGACTGGCTATGGTGAATAGTCGGCCATGGAATCATTGGCGATGAAGCAAGTGGTGAATAACAATCCATCTGATGCAATAGCGCAAGTCGTTTCTCCAATATTTCATGATATATTAAATTACCTGAAATGTTCCTCATGTCAACAGTACCATGGTCAAATTTATTTAGAACCTCATGAATGGCTCCAATCACAGTCGCATGATATCACAATGGGTCTTGCCATGGCATTTGTCCGTACCAATCTTCGTTCTCGTAACAAAGATCAATATGTTGTGACCGCCGAATGTCTCAGGAAAATTTAAAATTGCTAGTAAGAACTTTGAAATCGGTTGTTTAGTTGAAAACACAGTAATGATGTCTCATCTCTTTCTTTAGGGGCACCGATTTGGTACGGATTCTGAAGTTGAGATTATAAACTTTAGATTCTAAACAATATTATCCAATAATATCAAGATCGTTCAGTACAATAGAATCAGTGAACGTAAGAACGGAGAGAACTCATCATCCATAATTCTTGCAAAAAAGGACAAAACATTTTTCGTTTATGAGAATATCTTCCATGAACAAGTTACAAAAGAGAAGAATAATTTAAGGAAAATAAATCGATTGCAGACTTTAGCAGCCAAGGAATATTCATGGAATGAAAAACCTATCCACGGTGTGATGTTCGATTGTCATATGTCGTGTCACCTGGTTGTGATTGATGATATTTATGAGGCTCTAAATAAGGACACGTTGAACACGAGAGACAGAGCGGGCGATTCAAAGTCGTTGGGGAAACGACTTGCGCTGCTGCATCACGAAGATGCTGGTTTGTTATTCACTCTTGCTTCGTCGCAAATGCTTCCATGCTCTTCAGATTGACAAAGATCTTGTTCAACTCAAAGGTTGTCATATCTTCTGTGACGCTGGATATCACGCATCTATGATAAGGGCATAGAGAACAGCCAAAACATGTATTCCGATATAATGATATAATGATACATGCACTTGGAGGAATTATTTTCGAAAATAGATAAGAATATGCCGAAAAATCGTTCTGGGACAGTACATGACAGGCTGTCTTTTGGAAGAGCTATACGATATCGCGCATAATGCCGCGATTACATTCATCATGAGTTCTTTATGCAATCTGTATGGTGCCGGAATTGGGATTGATCTACTTCACAAGATGGATATTATTTCTGGTACTTTAGGGAAAGGATTTGATAATATTGGCGACTATTGCTTCCGCGAAACTGATAGAAACGAAGTTACGTTGCCGACTTTACGTTGACTTCCTTGCCGTCTACCGCGATATATGGAGCATTGGCAGCCATCGAGCTCTTAGCATCGAATGAGGGCGAGTCATTAAGGGCAAATCATCAGAAAAACATGGCCTATTCGTCTACTCTTACTGACGCAAGTCTTCTCTTAGAATGGCTGTTTCAATCATTCATGATTCCGATAATAAGAAGTTAATAGAAGTTTGATTAATTAGTAAATTAATGATGTAATTCAATTGTTAATTAATGATGTGTCTTTAGATGGGGAATCCATTAATATGCAGTCAGATAGCGGATCGTTTGTTGAGAGATAAAGAACATTGCGTACAAGCTACAAATTATCCAATGCGAGAAGCTAATATTAGCACTCATACCGGAGTACATTCGACCGTACATATCTCGTGATGGATAAATTTAAAATACATTAAATGTTTTTCACAAATTAGATATACCTAAAAAGGCTACATAAATTGAAATACCGTGTACTATTTTAGTTCATTAAAAAAATGTAACAAAGAAAAATATAAATGATCATTTCGTATAAAGTAATTCATTGTCATCAAAAAACAATTTATTTGTAGGTCTTTAATTGTATGACTTGTTTATGTGCAAGAATTTATGATTATTAAATAGGTAAATTTAGACGTGTAATGAAAGTTAAATAACTAGAGATTTAAATAATTGTTAATTTGTTTATTAAATATTTCTAATTTATATATCTTTATAATCTATATATCGTTTGCGTTTATTTATCCGGTCTGGATATACCATCATTTTTTATTAAAAATTTGATTTTGCGATATCTTCGAATAATTTTTACAATCAAATGATAATATCTCTTTTATCACATAAACATTATTATTTAATATTATTTCTTTTTTATAAATCTTTTCATATTAGATTTGTTGAATTATAATACCATATCGAGATCAGTTTTTAAATTTATTATTAAATCGCATTATTTAGTATTATTTAGCATTACCTGATTTATCATTGAATTTGTTATTTATTACTTATTCATATATTATAATTATTTATAAATATGAAGTTTATTTGATCAATTATTAACTCACATTAATTGGAAGTAAAATACTTTGAATTGTATTATTATTCAATTCTGCATTAAAGTCGTAGCAGAATATTTTTTAATTAATTAAATAACCAGGTTGCGGGGCCGTGGCGTTATCTGTTAGTATCAAAATTATTCTACCTGCTCAAAGTCCATGGAGCGCCATCTATTGGGGGGTTAATCGTGATTAACAAGCCAAATTACTTATTTTCGCGTCTAACGAAATTATAATGCTACGGAAAATTAGTTTCAAAAAATGAATCTTTGATGGAAAAATGATATAGTAATATATATTTATTTTCAATAATACAAATTAACCATAACTCAAATATCTTTTTGTTAATATGAGTTTATAGCAATTTATAGTTCACACACACACACACACACACACAATGAAGGACTTTTATTTTTATAGAAAAAAGGAGAAAGAAAGAGAGAGAGAACACACGATTCAACGGCGAATTAAATTTTATGTCATTATTTTTTATGTCATTATATTTTACATCCTTATGATTCTTCTGTAAACCAAGAGAAATTTATTTTTAGGCGATATAACAATAATAACAATTTAATATACGCGACGTACCAAGTTGGAAAGATTCAAAGTAGGCAAAATGTAAATAAAAAGTTCATGTCGTCCCAACAAAGACGAGCAGAAAAATGATAGGCTACAATTGCAATTTAAGGAATCTTTGCAACTGCGAAGAAGCTATTTATAAGAAATCACGTAAAGCTTGTCACGAGGGAAGTCACCCCCGCATGCGAAGCTCCCGGTGGGTTTCACGCGGAACACAACGCAAGGGTGACAACCGGCGGCGTCTCGCCGGGAATCCATGGTGCCTGCTGGTCGTCGCGAATTTCTCACGCGGGGGTTCCTGACCGGCTTCGCGTTGAACAAGCGCCGATAAAGCTGCGCGAACGAACAAACGCAAGGAATGAACCAACCGCCCAACTCCCCCGCTCACCACCACCCTCGCCCTTCGCTCGCGGTAGGGCGTAGGGTCGCGCGCACACTGGCCTAGTCGAAGGCGGGTGGGCCACCACGTGCTGTGCCGCTAGACACATAATCGATAGTGCACCGCCGGCGCTCACTGTGCCACCGGCGGTCAATCAACCCTTCGCGCGGTTCGGGGCCAGCCACCGGATGCAATGCGTCCGCGAACGCAACGCAAGGTGCGACGTGTCCGACTCGGTAACGCGATCATCTGGACTTGGATCCCGGGCCGACGAGATGACCGCCGAGCGTCTCCTCAACGTGCGTTTCATCGGCGTAAGTCGTGCTTGATTCGTCGTGAATCCGGCGATTAGCTGTCAGCGCGCCCGACATTTCCTTTCTCCGGTTGTTTGCTGTTGCATCGCTGCTATCGTTGGAGTGATAGTAGTAGTGACACCGCCGAATGATCCCGCTGACGGATTTCGTGACGAGTGCGAGCTCGTTGTTGCATCTCGCAGATATCGCTCGTTAGCGATGATCGTTATCCGAGATAAGATTAAACAAAGGGGAAGAAGCAACGAAGCACGTTCGTTGAGGGTTTTTATTTCGTGAAAAGAGAATCTTCTCTCTGTCTAATGCCTCTTCTCGGCGAGGACTTTTCTCAAAAGTCTGGCTCTGGATTGGATCGATACGCCAAACTCGTCAACAAGATCTCATCGAAGATGCGAAGGCGGAATGCATCCCGCGCTGTGTGCATCGCGCGATGCTGCGATTCTAGCTTGCGTTTGTAGAAAAAGATTATTACGCTTAATTGAGCTTACTTGTCAGCGGAACCGGCTCTTGATTTCTCGGATAACAGCTGATACTTTACCTGTTACGGGCGATCGGGTGACACTTGGCGCAAGACGGTGCTACATGATCGTCGACAATCGTTTTTACGATTGTCTGCTGTTCCAATTAGCACGATCGGAGCTGCTTGAAACGATCGCGCAGGCAGCCACAGCTTTTGACCGAGTCGGATAATACGTTTACATCGATCGCGATGTTTATTATGCATTTGTTTACATTTGTTCGAGTACGAAAGGCGTTTTACGCGCCAATCGCAAATAGAGAAAAATGTCATCGCGTTGCTGCTTCGCCCTCTGGCGAAGTCATCTGGCAAAGAATTTCCCAACGCGGAATTTTGTTCCTTCTGTTTTGATTCGCTTTACTGACTTACGGGGGAGAGGGGGAGAGTGTCAACAAATTGCACAATGCTGCTTCGAGCGACCGGTAACTCGCATCAGCGCGATGCACCGCGCGATTAAAAGAGAAGACTGCCGCTTCATGAAGTTATCTGCCCTGCAGCGGAGCAATCGGCTGCTTCCTGAAGAGCCGACGAGCGATCGAAGGTACGTCAGTACATCCGTAGCGTTTCGTTGCTACTTCAGATCTTAAGTGTTGATCAAAGCGGCGTGATGTTGCACTTACTCGTGCAACTAATCCCGATTACGTCGATTGAGAAAACGATCCCGAGATCAAGCTCAGCTCGCGCTGAGCGACGAGGAAAACGTCGTCGCGGAATCGCATTAAAAAACGACGGTTTCCTGCTGGCGGCACGCCGCATTCCGAGACCTGGAAATAGAGACACGTCCCCGAACTCGGTTCTTATTGATTTCCCGAAAAATAATGCGCCTTATTTCGCGCCGCCTTCACCCGCGCGATTTATCATCGACGCGATGCATGTGAAACATTGAGCACGCGCGACTTTCCGACTTTCGCGGCAACGTCGACGGGTGCAATCTTCATTAATTCGTTTCTTCATTGTTTCTTCTGATAACGTATATCGTCGTCATTAAATTATGTAAATCCTACGCGCGGGACATCATCGTCATCGATCGTGGACCGGAATAAGCCGTTTCTGGAGTCAAATCGATGCGAAAGCTCAGTGCAAATGCAAATTGCACTGAGCTTTCGGCGATTCAGCGAGGCCGAGGGCGTCTCTGTCCCCCTCGCCCACCCCTCCCGCCCCTTTGGAAAGAAAAATAATGTTTCAGAATGGAATTAGGAGAAAGAAAATATTAAATTTATTTCATTCCGTTCATTCCCGATCGGTGCCGGGACCGATTTCTCTTTCATTCAAGAGCACCCCCCGGATACAATGCGTTGCGTAAAATCCATTTATCCTGAAAGTAATATCCCGATTTTCTCCATCTCGATGACGCGAACCGTCCGAGATCGAATCTCAAATCGAGATATTTTCTTTTAGTGAACCTGATTTACTTTACTTTCAGTTCCGCGACGACTATCGTTTCTAGCCATCCCCGGGCGTTCACAGACGCGATCAATCGATCAAAAAATACTTGTTGACAGCAGCCCACAAACGGACGATCGTTATAGTCTCCCTCGTATTCCCGATCGAGCGCTTTTCCTAATTAGCAGTTCCCGTTTAAAGTGTGTTTAGTGTGTGTGCGTGTGTCTCTCGGACGTGAATCTCGCGCAACGTTTTTTCTCGACAGTCGACGCGTATTTTTCGACGCATCGAGCGGCGGATCAAAACAGCGGCCGATGTAGGGCAGAACCGTCACGGGGTGAACGGCACAAGCTCTCTCACGCTCGGTAAGACATCGCGCATCTGCGCAAACGTCGCCAATGTTCGCCAGCGAGGCTCAATAATTTGCTGCTAACGCGAAACTTCACCTCCGGCCTATGCCGTATCGATGGCCATTGCAAAACGAGCCGCCTGAAGCCTGATAATCAGCTCCAGAACTCCAGAAAATCGAATAACCTTCGAGCAGAAGAGAGAGAGAGAGAGAGAGAGAGAGAGAGAGAGAGAGAGAGAGAGAGAGAGAGAGAGACAGTATGTGTGTATCTATGTGTGTGAATCTAGCATTATTAATACGCTGATGGTGCAACTGTTTACTTGCACCTGCATGGATCTCCTTACATCATCCCGTTAACGCCAATATTTTGCAATAATTAATCACGATGTGTTCAACATCTTGCGATGTTATCGATAACAAGAGTGTTTCCATAGGAAAGGATGCAGTCGAGTTGCAGTCCTCTCTCTCGATTACCGTTACATTGTCAGTCGCTAAACGTCAATCCTTCGCCGCGCGATTCGCAAGAGGATTCGAGAAAAGTTTGGGACGTATTGTTCCAGTCTGCTTTACCGCTATTCATAATTTCAGCGTCAGCGTCCGTCAAGATTTCGGGCTTGATCCACTTAATCGAGCCCATTGAATCTGTACAGTCCGAGAGTTAATCGTTTTCGACGAAAATTCCGAGTACGCCTTATCGATTCGCGGTTCGCGCGGACGCCTCTGGAGTCGATTCATCCCCGGACCATCCCCCGATCAACCATCTCGGTAGCGCGCGATGGGATGAAATTCTTACGAGGGACGGGGATACGATAATCATCGCGGAGAGACTCGAGTCCGAGATAATCGCGAGATATTCCGCCGGAGAATATGTATATGACACTGCAAACGGCTACCAAGAGACGGCGAGGAGGGGGAGGGAAGAAGCTCGAGCCGCGAACGATCATGCGTGCGATATCGTAAGACGATACCTTTTTTTTATCGGAGATGGAGGGGGGAGGGTGGGAAGTGTATATTAAGACCGTTAAGCATCTCACGGTGAGAGAAGCCGCGTTTAACGTCGTCCCGTGGTTTCCCACGGCTAATTAATCGCACGTCGATCGTTTCGCCGTACGCGACGCGTATATACAAAGCTCCGGCCAGCGCAGGGAAGAAGAAGAGGAAAGAGGGAGAGAGAGAGAGAGAGAGAGAGCAAGAGACCGCGAGAGGAGCATCGGCGGTCTATCGATCGAGCGGGTAATTATACGCGGTCGATTGTTAAGAATCCCTCGGAGACATTATAATATTCCCGGACGTTCCCGGCCGACCGAGGCACTGGGAGGGGGGGGGGGGRGAGGGGRGGAGAGGGGGGGCACAGAATCGACATATCGTCGCTGGCGGATTTTGCCAGACGTTTCGGCGGCTCGCCGGGACACAAGAGAGAACGGAAAAAGAAGCAGGGAGAAAATCGCGTCAAGTCCTCCGAGTATTGAGCGAAGGGTGGACAGCTTCAATGGCGCCATCGGCAATAATTGTGACGAATGACACGGATCGTACTTGTGTGTCAGATTTCAAGAAAGAGATGTCTAGCGGGGGAGAGGGGAGAGAACAATTACGAATAACGCAGTAACCTAGTGCAACTGAAGCGAATAGAGAAAGAGAGAGAGAGAGAGAGGCGCCTTTGTAGTAATGATATCCGTCACGGTATATTTGCGTGAATAAAGTGGTTTCTCTTTTATTTACGCGCTCGTTCGCGCGTGACACTGGCACGCATTGTGTGCACGGCTATCGAGAAATCCGCCAGTGCACGTCATCCATCCGCTCCGGCTTATGCGCTCCGGAAAACAGCGAGGGAAGGAAATAACACGCGCGTGCACGTGTAGGAGCGCGTCCGGATGACTCTTTCGCCTCGAAAGAGCCTCTCGTAAAATAGAAAAAAGAAGAAAAAAAAAAGAAGAGAAAGAAAGGAAGGGGAAGGTCCCTCCACTATACGCGGGTCCATGAGATAGAGCTGCGCGGATTTTCCGTCCGCGATAAAAGCACGCGAAGGAATCCTCCTCCGTTCAGCGTGGTTTCCCTTCTTCGGAAATTTTAGCGGAATTTTCCTCATATGGAACGATAACTACGCTTTAACGTGGATTTTCCCCTCAATTCTACCAATTATTCGCTGACCCGCGAAAGCAAGATTCCATCAAACATTCACGAGTCTTCCCTCGCGTGCACGGGAACGCGCACGCGTTTCGGCACGCACGCCAATTACGGCAAGTACTTGAAGTAGCGTCCCACATTTCCGCGTCCGTCTAAAAACCAAGATTGTTCTAAGCATCGCGGTCAGCTACCTTTACCCCGAATACGCCCGGCTGCCGACAAATGATGATACGGGATCGCACGAGTGCTTCCATACGCTTGCATTCCGCCCTCAAGTGCCGTGGCGGCGCTTGGCGAACCTCCCTCGCGAAATTCATTGTCCGGGGAAGAAGATGCCATGCGTCCTTGAGAGCACGCCCGTTACGCCGAAAAGAAATTTCTGACGCGTGCGATCGTGGCCTTAATTAATTCTTACGAGTGAACTCGTTTCCTGGAAGGCTCGAGTTTTATTATCCGAGCGCGGAAGCATCGCTCTCGATATCTCATCTTCGATCTTTCCTTGCTACTTGCGGATTCTCTTATCGATGCTTGCTCGCGGTAACTCGATACGCACGAATCTTCCTTAGATCTATCAATACGACGGAGATTCGATGATAAGGTAGAATTCTCGAGTGCGCTCTGTCATCTTTTGCGAGATTCAATCGATATCGAAGGGAGGAGAGATTATCGATTCTTATTAATCTCAGGGTTCCTCCTTTCAGCACGAAGAACCACTGCTCGCGGTGCTATCGCCGGCGAGGGTGGTTACGGATTAATCGTATAAGAAGTCGAAACCGGCTGCTTGCATCGTCTCTCCTCAGGGATTAAAGCGGAACGTCGAAAGTACGACGAGTATCACCTCTGCTGGTCCGTCGAGAGGTTCAACATGGGACAGCGAGGAGAGTCGGTCTACTCTGCCATCTTATCAGAATGCCTCTTCGCCCCTCCCTCCTCCCTTGCCATGCGATCGCGTACGCGATCTTCCTTATCTCGCGAGATATTAGAACGCAAAATCGAAACGGCGAATCGATCCTCGGCGGAGGGCGCGCGAGGGTGACAGGGGAGGAAAAGAGCGAGCGAGAGAGAGAGAGAGAGAGAGAGAGAGAGAGAGAGAGAGAGAGAGAGAGAGAGAGAGCAAGCGAGAGAGAGGGGCAATGGTGCGGAGGCAGCAACAACAACAGCGGTGGTTTAACTTTAACCCGCGAGGAGAAGGTGGACGACGGGGTGGCGGTGGAGGTGGCGAAAGAGGAGGCGAAGCGCAGGCGTTCGCGCGCTCCTGCGCATCGTTGCTGTCGCCGTTGCTGCTGCTGTATAACCGCGATGCGACAGTCATACGTGGGGCGCGAGAGCGAGAGGTGGTGCTCTCTCTCTTTCTCTCTTTCACTCTCTTTCACTCTCTCTCCCTCTCTCTCCTCCTCTCGATCCCGACCTCTTCTCGGGAGGGGGGAAGTTTTTAGGTACAGCCGTGCGAGGGCCGCTCGCGTCCCGCGAGCGTCGCAACCCTTTGAGTTAGCCGCGGGGGTTCAAGTTCGGTGGACGCTCTCGTACATGTGCATGTGCATGTGCATGTGACGTGTGTATCCTCGTGTGTACACGAGGTGTGTGTACGTGTATGTATATATACATATACGCCGTCTGCGTGCACGCGTGCGTTCGCTCTCGCGCGCGCGCACCGCGTGAACGCTCGTTGACGAACGCGGGCCACCAAAGCGTCGTTCCTCGACGCCGAAGTGCTCGGCCGTTGGAGGCTCCCGGGGGATGAAACTTGGATTCTTTGAGGTCGCGAGGGAGATTCAAGGAGACGCCCGGGGACGCGCGCCTATCGAGATCGGTGTACAATCTTTCTACAATCTCGAAGACGGGGGAGCAGGGCTTGTTGCTTTCGCGTCCAAGTCGTGCATCTCGCGTGGTTCTCGCTTGGCCAGCGCGAGCCGAAGTGGTCGGTGCGACGCGTATATCGAGGGGGTGCATCGCAGCACGCCGCGAATGACCGGACCGACGCGTACGTTGAGAGCAGCAGTAACCGCTAGGAGAAAGGTAGGAGTACGAGATGCGAGAGAGAGAGAGAGAGAGAGAGAGAGAGAGAGAGAATGTAACACACTATAGGACGTATACGAATCTTTTAATTCGAATCCTTGCGAGAGAATGTAAAAGATTTCGACATACGTAAAAGGATAACGCGTAACGTGCCACTGGTGTGGCACAACAAATGTAGAAATGAAACAGTTTTGTTTGGGTAATATCTATAAGAGTGTTTGTCACGTTATATATCAATTTATGAATCGATGTAAAAGTTGCCGTAAAACCTACAAGCGATATAAAGTACTGCAAAGTAACCGTAAAGTACATTAGCCTGTACATCGCTTGTAGTCTTACACACTCCGATGATGCATCGGAGCTAATTAGCCGAAGATCGTCTCGATCGATCGAATTGAAGCAGGTAGAAAATAGAGAATCGAGGACGATACGTATCTCGTATTTCTATATTCCCCTGCACGAAAATAGCTCAAAAGAGCTTCTTGGTAGCTCGAGATCCCTCGGAAACGATCTCGCTCGCGACGATTAAATCGCGAGACGAACTTCCGCAAGTGAAATCGGCACAGTTTCGCCTGGACTCGCCGCGGAAATATCGGTTTCCGTAGCCGCTGACTAACCACGCGAGCAGCTTGTTGTCGAACGCTGGAATCCGCTCGAATGTAGGTCGAGTCGGCGCGAGACGTGGCCCGAGGAAGAGTTCGCCGACGAAGCCGAAGCTTCATCGCGAAACCGTACAACCCCTTTCTCTCATTCGTCGGAATTCGGACTGGATATCCAATTTCTTCCGAGTTCGGAACGAGAATACCGTACGTGTTCGGCGTATCGAACGCTCCAATATCCCGGCAATCTTTCGCCGTGATACCGGAGGATCGGACGACCCTCTTCTGAACTTAAATATGCGCGGGGATGATTCGGACTGCAGGAGCGCTCCGAGTTTGCTGCGCGAGATTGATCCCGAAAGATCGCGCTGAGCCAAGGTAGGATCAAGCATTGCGCTATCTTGGATACGAGCGACGCGATGTAAAACAACGCACGTCCGTTACATGCTGGCGGAGAGTTTGGAAAACGGAGAGGGCAGGAGGGTGTCGACAATTTTTTCGTTTCTACCGAGAGGAAATCTTCGATCGTTACGCAACCTGGATCAAACAGGCGTTTATTTCGTTAAGAGTCGTTAATTAATCGCAAGCTCGCGATTAATTCTAATTCGAGCATCGGGTTATTGCTATCGTTAACGATTATTATAAACAATTTTATTACGTTAAGTAGAGAGAAACGAGCATGCAAAGTCAAAGTGCTTGATTTAGCGCGCCTGCGATTTACGAAACTAAACGATAATTAATGGCACACATCTTTTCAGTCTCCCCGTCTACCCCGTCTACCCCGTCTCCTCCCTCCCTCTCTCTCTCTATTTCTCTTCTTCTCTCGTACGCTTGTCTATTTGCGCTCCCGATTGTACTTGCTTTAGCGCAAACGCACTTGATAAAGTCCAATTTATATGCAATGCATCTCTGTTTGACGCTCGGAAAGGACTCGTTTCGCAGTGCATAACAATGTCCCCGCCGACTCTGTTTTCTTGCCCGATAAACATCTCTCTCAGTTTCTCCCGTTCTCGTAATACGCTTCCTCTTTATTCTCCTAATTCTCTAATAGATATGCCAGATGTTCGTCTACGCTACGTCTCTGCCGAAATGATAATACGAATCTCAAACGATAAGAAGAGCTGATACCTTGATATCCAAAAGTTTCCCTTTTGCATAATTTCTTCATGCTCAAATAATAAAACGGATAGAGATATTCACAATGGCACAAAAACATTTAGTATGTAAAATAATACTCATCAAGGTAATATTCGCTTGAAATGATCCGGAAGCGAAACGAAAGCAGGAATGAAAGTAGGAAAGAGAGGGGAAAAGAGAAAAAGGCAGGTAGAGAGGAAAAGAGAAGCAAGTCGGAAGCAATGCTGAGAAATAAATGTCAGATTTACACGCGATACACTTGACAAGTCTAATACCACTAAACATCCCTATAATCCCCCAAAGAGAGGATATCCTTAGCGTGCACATTTTTCTAGCAACAGCCGTTGAAAGCCACTCTCGCGCGGGGAGGGACGTATAACTCATGACGCGAGTCTTAAGTGCAGAATTTATTTTACGTACTCGCGCACTAGAATCGAGTAGAATCCGCGGGGGATTCTGACGTAGCGAAGGACCGTCGTAATTTCGGGATGCGAAATTATGGCGGAGGGAATAACGTTATATCCTCATCGTCGGAAACAATGATCCTCCTAGCGACGGTTTCTCCGTTACCGTTTGCGGATCCCGCGAATTTACGAGCGCGCGATTAATTCGCCCGCTGAGCCGAGCCGAAGCAAGCTCCGAAAAGCAAGAGAAAAAAAATGAGCTCGGATTATGCGGCGCCATATCGTATCTGCATTTCGACAATGATGGAGGCGGACGTTAAACAGGTCCTCGTAACGATTGCCCATCCATCGATCCGTAAAAGCATCGGAATCCGCGAGCCTTGTCTCGATGGTAACGAATCGCCGACACGCGCGAAAGCGTTGTCGTATTCCTCGTCGGAAGCGGTCGATTAAATTGTGCCAATTTTTACAATATTCGTACATTTCATCGCGCGATGCGTGCGAACGCGCGAACGTTATTCCGCGAAAAGGGACAAATTATCGCGTTTCATCGTTTCAATGGATTATCAGCAGGCGAATTAACTAAAGTTAACTGAAAGTGATTGAAGTTTCAAAGAGAGAGAGAGAGAGAGAGAGAGAGAGAGAGAGAGAGAGAGAGGGAGAGAGAGAGAGAGAGAGAGAGAGAGAGGGAGAGAGTGGGAGCGAGAAAGGGACCGAAAGAGGGTGGAAATATTAAAGAGGGGCGCGAGGAAGGGTTCGGCGGAGGGCTCTGGCGGTCTGGCTCTGTAATTCGCCAGGGTTCTCTTCAAATGCGAGCTCCTATCTAAAGCGGACCTCGCGAATTATTAACGCACTCTAATTTCGTTGCGAATTGCGCCCTCCGCGCCCAACTTTGACTGATATGGCGCGGAAGCGGCCTCCAAGGACGTCTGCTGCGTCTCAGGGCTGTTGTAATTCGGGACGAAGCTCGGCCAAGTGAATTTTCCCTCCTTCCCTCCCCCGCTGTCTACATTGCGGATATCTGCATGACGCTGCGATTTGCAACGAGCAACGGCAAATTGTTGAGCCGCGCTCAGCTGATCCGCGCTGTTGACGCAGCAAGACTTGGATCCGCATTATCGTCCGCCCTGCACGCGGACTTGGTCCGATATGTTTACACATTCGAGATGAAACGCGTGCTTCTTACGGTTCTACAGCCACGGCAGGCTGATTCAAGCTGATCAACTTTCGGCAACGCGGCGAAATCAATTCTCCGCGTTATGAGGATCGTCTTCTTCCTAATGCTTGGTACTCCGCCTCCGCCTCCTCCTCCTCCTCCTCTTCGTCGCGTCAATATATCGTCAGCGATATCGGCGAAATGAAAAGACAAAGGCCATGATCGGGAATACGCGATCGAATCGCGGAGAACAAAAGATCATCTCGCGATCATTAGTATGCACGAATGCAAGAGTGCGTTGATGCGTCGCGAATCAAACACGGCTAACCAACCACATCGCGCAATTTTCATCCTCGAGCCGTGACGAGATTTGGTTTTATCTCGTTCGAACGAAAAGGCCACTTGGCGTTGCCCCGGTTCAGCGTACCGGAAATGCCCCTGTCCGTCCGTTCAAGTCAACGACGACGTCAACGCGATACACCGAGTTTTCCACCTGGCCATTCTCGTCGTAGAGAAGGAGGGAGCAGGCCGAGAGAGAATCTGATGAAGCTTCTTCTTTGTAACGCGGGAATGCCGAACGGCCAGCGACGAAGGGGTAGAGAGAAAGAGAGGATGCCTCTTCCCCTCCCTTCGTTGCTTCCTATGTAGGTTAACCAGGTCGATCGGCCTATGTTCTCCCATCCTCCACTGGCTTGACCTCCCCTATTCGTTGTCGTAATTCTCTCTCTTTCTCTCTCTCTCTCTCTCTCTGTCTCTCTCTCTCGTAGATCCTCAACCCCGTTGTTGCCCCTCGTTCAGGGCAGATTTGCCGATATGTGCGGCATAAGCGCTAACTTAAGCCCCGGCTACCAACATCGTTTCTGTGCGGCGATTTATCGAGATTATCATGTAACTTATGTTACGTAATTTTTTTTAACGTAACGACTGGATTAATACAAGCTAGTTAAGTGTAAGGTTATAACGTTAACAGTATAATTTACGATTATTAGCGAGATAATCCGGCACGCGGGTCTTATTGATTAATACACTGCGTGATATTTATGGATATTTATGGAAATCGATTCGTTTCCTGGATACTCTTAAAACTTGATTTAAGTTACAAATGTTTCGAATAAATATTTTATTCTCTTTTATTCCTGCGTCGAGAAATGTATTTATTTCCGGAAATCACGTTCGCATTCCTGCTTAATGGATCACTTTATATTTGTCGTGACTTATAAATACCAATATTTATATTGATATACAGATGCTTCGAAAGAATCAAAAGCCTCTCTTAATTAGTCGGGGAAAGGACTGATATTTACTAACTTGCCCTCTAATTTCACTGCGAAACGGTGAAATTGTCCTCATCTGTCCCTCAGTAACAAGCTGGAAATGTTTTCCCGATTCAAAAGGTCATGTCAACTGCATACCGCGGTGTGTTGGGGTCATCGCCGATCGACCGTTAATGCCGATTCGTAAATTTCGATAGAAACACGATGCGGAGAGTTACGGATGACTGTTTGCGGGAGAAAGACGACTCACGTGAAACACGCGAGTGATCAGTAGAGGCGTTTAATCAGCATCGGAGCGGCGAGTTTATTCCATCTCGATAATCGAAACGCGACGTACGTACGCTCGAGCCGAGTCGCCCGCAAGGTCGATCTCGCGGTGCCGCGCGGCATTCGTCGAGCAGCGTTCTCCGGCACTTACGGGGTTGCGAAATTCATCGGGGAGGGTGCGATTCTCCTCGTCGACGAGCCACGTCAAGCGTGACGCCGAGATTGGCGGGAGATATATATATGCCGTTGCTGAAGCGATATAATTTCCGCGAGCTCGATCGACCCTTGATATTAATCCGCCGTTTAATCGTCGCCGGATGTTAATAGCCGCGCCAGATTTGTCACGTGTCGCGACAGCGGTGAAATCCCGCGGAAGCGCGACGGAGAGAGAGAGAGAGAGAGAGAGAGAGAGAGAGAGAGAGAGAGAGAGAGAGAGAGAGAGAGAGAGAGAGAGAGAGAGAGCAGTTTGAAAAATGGCCTCGCGCCTTCAGCAAGCACGCCAGCGCTTATCGGAATTCATTCGATCAACAAGCCCGAAAACGCAATCAGATATCCACGAGCGGTGAAATTACAGCGAGTCTTCCGCGAACCTTCCTGATTTCGCCGAACAATGTTCCGCCGGTGGGACAAAAGCGGAATGGAAGGTTGTCTCCGCGGAAACTCATCGCCGTCAACCGATCGCGATCGGATCTGATTACAAGCGGATCATTGTTCGAGCAAGCGATGATTGTTCGGGGAAATCGCACGAGGGATTACGACTTTACGATTAACTGATGTCGACTGTTGCCGACTCGCGGGGAACGATAAATTTTATTATCGGGGATTATTGCGGTAATCGTGATATATCGACTATTGACCGAGCGATCGATGGAACCTTACAGACGGGGAGCAAAACAAATTTGAGCGCGTCATCGAGCGAAATTCGATTAGAGACTTGGTACCATTATTCTCGTTATTGCGCCAAGTGACATTCGCTGTAATACTGATTCGCGATTACGATATTTACTTTGTGATCATGTTTAATATCGCGTATCGCATGTCGCGATAACAAACAATTGCCTTAGTTTTCAATCGCAAACAAATCGCCGATGTGCGAGTTTATTCGGATGAGAAATGCGAGCGCTAGTCCTGAATTTAATCAGATTTGCCGCAAGGATTTTCAACATTCGATTACATTCGTGATATGGGGAATTTACCATTCCTAGGGGGATGCTGTCGCGCATGCGAGCCACCTCACCAACAATTCTTGGAACAGCGTGAAACATTTTACGTTTTAATGAATTAGTAATATATTATAATACGCGCATTCGCGTACATACGTTGCGGCGTATATATTTTCATTCGTATTTCACTTTGCAGTAATTACTCCCATTCCCGTCGACGTTATATTTTCGTTCCGCCGTTTTTGACGAACAATTTCACTTTCGACCACCACGTTCTCGTGCACGCGCGCGCGCGCGCGCGCGCGTGTCAAATGGATTTAATGTAACGAGAAATCCGTCATTCCCCGCGAAGCGTGCAATGAGAAAAGCAAGAGAGAGCGAGAGAGCGAGAGAGGCGAGGGAGAGGGAGGGGGCGCGCGTCCGTATTGTAATTAATCGATGCGTTTGCTCGGACTCGGTGCGACGCGGAGGGTTGCGACCGTGTCTGTGTGCGCGCGCGGGCGTGGGCAAAGTGCGGCCAGTAATGCGCCCGTGTTACCGTAATACCTGCGGAAGAGCTAATTCACCGGCGTTCGCATGACAAATGGCGCTGAAAATATTTCCATGCCGGGCCGGCATTTTCGCGGGGCAAACAGGCCCTTGCCGGATACAAAGCGGATATTAACGCGAGAAGGAGGGAAGGGAAGGGAAGGGAAGGGCGGGGATAGTAGGACCCTGCGTGCGACAATCGTGCGGAACGGTTAATTGGAGAGACCGGGGAGGGAAGGAGGGACCCGGGGCTCTTTGTGATCCGAAAAAATTTCGATGGTTGATCGCCCGCCGCGATCGATTGAAGCGCGCGCTCGAGCACCATTCTTCCGCCCGCTTTCCGAGCTTTGTACGATTAAACGATTCGCGATTCCATCGCGATGGCAAAACCTCACGCGGAATAATGGCCGCCGGTAATCACCTGTGCCACCGACGGTGTCAAAACTGGGCGATTTCCGCGTATTATTGAACAGCCGGTCGCTTTGTCGCCTTCCCGCATTACCGGCCGTTTCTGATAACCGATCGTCGTGTTCACGTCGCGAAAACGCCGCGCTCGTTCTCGCGCGGAACACGTGCAGTCATTGTCTCGGGGATTTGCAAAAAGGAAAAGAGAAAGAAAGGAAAAGGAAAAGGAAAAGGAAAAGGAAAAGGAAAAAGAACTCTGTGCGGAATTGTCGCAAGTCAACTCTTCGTGATGCATCTCTCTCTCTCTCTCTCTCTCTCTCTTTCTCTCTCTCTCTCTCTCTCTCTCTCTCTCTCTCTCTCTCTCTCTCTCTCTCTTAATAGAGGATCGCGGGGTGGGATTAAGCCGCGCGTGTTCGCATTTGCGTGCACACCGCCGGCTTCCTCGTTAAGCCCTTTTACCGTCTCCCCCCGTTCCTCCCGCTTCCCGTCCACCGAGTGGAAGCAAATGTAAACGAGATGCCGTTAATGAGGGAAATTTCGACGAAAGGACTCGATACACAATAAATCCAGATGCGGTCTTAAAAATCCTGCCAGTGGATTCCGCTTTATCTCGAGTACAAATGCGTGGATACCTTCGCCGTTCTCAATGGAGGGTTAACGGATACGTCTCTCTCCCCCAATTTATGAGCGTAATACGTTCTCCAACACGCTTGATTTACGAGCGCAATTTTTTCCAAGGGGCGGCGCGTCATCGCGCGCGCAAAGTATTTTCATACTTCCGGGATTTTTCCGACCGTCAGATGTCCCGTAAATTCACAATGAACGGCAACGAATCGAAATTAGGAGGGAAATCGAGCCGCGCGAGCGGCCAAATCGTAAAAATCGCGGAACGAGCAAAACCTAGAGCGCACCGATCCGCTGATCTCTTTTCGTCGACCCCTTCGCTCCTCCAACGAATATTCGGAATTTTGGATTTCAGAAACTCAACGAGGGAAAACGAGGGAAGTAACGATGCTTCGAGAACACGAGAATCTTCCAGCACGCAGTAACGCACCTTCGAGTACATCAGAGAGATTGACGGGCGATATGTAAGGTAATAGGGTTGTTCACGTGGATGGTTGGCTCACTGTAGCATCGGGTACGACGTCGCGTTTCACCTTCGGCGCGAGTCGACCCTTTTACAACCCTTTACTTCTTCAACGAGATTACCGCGAACGTACTTCTTTAAGAGGGGAAAAAAAAAAAAAAAAAAAAGAGAGAGAAAAAGACGAAGGGAAGAAGATGCGCCAGGAGAAAAGCTCCTTCATTCTATGCTATTGTATCGTCCCGGTATCCCCGACTGCTAACACTCGAGCCATGAATACGAGATCGCGAATTTCGCGTATCAACGAATCGTGTGATTCTCCCCGCGAAATAGCTCGCGATCGAGGGTTATTTCGCGATGAGAATGTAGGAACAAGCTTACCAGAACCAGCAAGTGCAATTCTCCTGGTGCCTGGTCGTCACCAGGATAGCCGATAAGCACAAGCCTATTTAAGGTTAAGAACCTGTTCGAGAATTATGTAAACAACAAAACTATATTCCATTATATTTATTAAAATAATTTTAGCGACAATAAAGACAATAACGCGTCACTAATGTACGAAAGACTCGGAAAGACGCGGGATTATAAGAATTAGAAGAGAAAATACAGATTGAAGCGGGATTGAGAAGAGCCACCGCATTCCAACGCGGTTGTCGAGTGACTGAATAATGGACAAAAGTCGGCCACGAGTCGCAACAATCCGTGTGTCGTTCTCTGTTTATCCCCATTCTATAAACATACTCTTTCGGAATCGTCTTTCGCGATCATCTGTGCTTTGCAGCCGGTCCGCCCTGCCGAGAGGATTATAACGCGAAGCGATAAGATAAGGATGAAGTTGAACTCTCAAGGTTCCGCGGAGGACGTTACAATATTCATCGCGTAGAATCTTGCAGGTCTCCGATATCATTCGGAAAAGGGCTTTAATCCCTCGCGGATTCTCGAGATTCTCTTCTTCTTCTTCTTTTCTTTTTTTCCTTTTCCCCTTAAGGTGGATAAGCGAGGAGATAAATAAATGGATCAATTAAACTTTTAAATTAAATTAAGGCAGCGCGCGTGTTCCCTCTTTTGATTATGTTTCGTTAAAAGTCACCGAGCCCTTTAATCGTTAGGACTTTTCGACCAGACGCTATTTATTTTAGCACATTTAATATCCATAAATCCCACGGAATCGTACGGGAGAATTGCCGGAGATTACAGAATGGCCGAGTATATTGATCAAAGCGCGGTTTGCGAACTAGAACGGAATTACGAGAAAAGATCTCAGGGAAATCCCTCGGACGGATCGAAGTCATTGTTCGAGCGTACACGCTGTTTCAATATTTGCCGATGTATCATCGTCGTTGCGGGAGATCGTTAAGTAAAAGTTTTTAGTAACTGTAGTAACTGATACGGTAAATGCCGCCAACAATCGCGTGTACAGCGCGCGATGTGAATCTGGAATGAAAATTATCACGCCGAAGTCGAGCGTGAAGCTTTCGACACTGCATGAAGCGGGATAACGCAGAAAAAATTCCTTAATTTCATGTAGCTAAGAGACAGACCGACAGAGAGAGACAGACAGACAGACAGACAGACAGAGAGAGAGAGAGAGAGAGAGAGAGAGAGAGAGAGAGAGAGAGAGAGAGAGAGAGAGAGAGAGAGAGAGAAGAGAAGTCTGAACTATAATATTTACGCGTCGCGTACTTCTTGCAAGGCAATTCGTCACTCTGCAATTCGATCGGGACGTCATCCGAAAAACCGTCGAAAAGTTATAAATTACTTCACAACGGCATAATAACCGACATAATATTTAATGTCTTAGGGATGAATAAAAGCGGGGTTTCTACCGCGGCGCTAATTACATTCGATGAGCAAATGCGAAGCATGACGACGAGTAGGAAGGGTAAAATGGATAAAAGGCGCTAAAAAACGTGGTCGGTGGAGCTTCTGTGCACACAAGTGCACGTACGTAAATCTCTATCCGCTTAAAATCTATCCGCTCAAGATCTAACCGGTACGGAGTCGCTGAAGCAAAATCATCCGATGGTGGATGTTATAATGAAATAATCAGAGTCACATTAGTAATCACGTTAATAATTATCGCCGAGGAATTTATATCGCACACTTCATTGGACATTAATCGTTAGTCGCGAAGATGTATAATCATAATGGTTAGATTAAGAGCTCACTGTTACAAGATACGTGTAACTTAATGCAATCTTTAATGCTTCTAGTATCTAATTAAAATGCTATTTCCGAAGGGAAGGCGGTCGAAATTTTTCCAACGTTCGATTTATCGAATCGCTGATCGACGCTGTCTCTCCTGATCTTTGATGGATCGTTGATGATCGATGGATTCTGCCGACGTCGATAGACCGAATTTCAACGATTTTCATTAATCGAGGCCATCGCTCGCTCGATAATCATTAATAAACGATTTGACTGTAAACGCCAGTAGCAGCGCCGGATCTCGTTACATCTGTGCCCCCAGATACGGCAAGGAAGACAAAACGGGACAAAGGGAAGCGCCAGGGGAGCGGAGCGTGTGGGCGGAGAGGGCGTGAGATGGTGCATGCGGTGGTTGATAAGCGACGCCCGGCACAATCAGCGGCACGAGGCAGCGGAACGGCGGATCTCCCGACTCCCCCGCGAGCGATCATCATCCCCGTAGCGAGCGGTCGAGGGTGGACCGCGAGCAGCCTGCTGAGGGATCGCGGAGAGGACGCGGCTCCCGCGGGAACGAGGCGGTAGACCGAGGAGGAAGCGGCGGCAGCGGCGCGGAATCGGAAGCAATAAAAGGGCCTCGTGACGGAGGGGCTTCGCACGGCCCTGGCGCGACTGCGGCACTGTACCCCTGCGGGGGGCTCGCTGCCGAACACACCGAATCCACCGTCCACCCCGGAGCACAAGTCGCAAGTAAGCAGGAACCACTGATCGCAATGGCCATTGGTCAACGATCGCTTGGCGATTCTACCGCTGGAACGCCGATTGGATTATCGGCGACTAATTGTACTCTTGAAGGAACAACCCCGCGGGGGGTTGATTCGCAGTGAAAAGGAGGCTTTTCGCCTCGGTGTGACGCAATCTCGTTTAGTCGACGGTCACGCAATATTCCATGCATGCGCACCGGCGCGATACCAAACGCTTTAGAATGAAAACGAGCGCTATCGTATAAGCTGATTTTCCACGATGACGCTTAAATATAGCCCGGTATAAACATGTCACGATTTTTTGTTCGATGAAAGCGATAAGGTAAAATATACCGTGCATAAGTGGCGAGTCAAGAACGGCGAGCTCGTTGAGCAACTCTTTTAAACGTCTCGCTCGAGCAAGTTATTTAGCAAAGTCCAAGCGTGAACACCTGATCGCGTGAAGCCAGATTCCAGGAATCAGCATTTGCCAACTTTCCTTCCTCGCCTCTTAATTCCAGCGGATCGCCGAGTCGCTCCGATAGACTCTCGCACGAGTCTCGCAAGACTCGCCTCTCGTAATCCAAATCTCGTTTCAGGGGTGCTCGAGGAGTCGCGACTCGGCGACCAGATGTGGCAGCTTGGGGAGTGGAGCGTGTGACACGGGGGATACAACGCAGTCGCAGCCATCGCGAGGACAGCATGGAGCTGACAGCGGACGGGACGGTGACCTTCTGTCGTCCGCGATCAGGCGATTTAACTTCAAATCGGCTGGTGGTAGCCGTAGCTGCCGCACAGTGCCCAAAGTCGTGGTCATGGGCTCCAGCACGGCGTCCGAGACGACGATTAACACGAGCACCGACAGTGCCAACACGATGCTCACCATGGTGAGGCTCTCAGGCGCGCGCGCGCGCGCGGATAAAATAGACGCTTTTTGCCAGAACCGGTGACTGTAAATTCGAGCTTGACACGGATACGCGAACGCGAGCGTAAACCCCTTTTTGGTATTGGTTCAGGAGATTCAGGAGAGATGCCCTTCAGGAGAGAGGTGCAAAACACACGCGACTCTCGCACGAGCGGTCTCCGTTTTAATAATGGATTCCTCGAGTAAGTTCGATTTTTCCTTCACGGAAATCCGTGTCAAGGAGAAGAGTGATCATCTTCGTGGCGAAGTCTTATCTTGTAGCTGGCGATGTGCGCTCGTCGCGCTGAAATTCGAATGGAAATTCCATGGAGGCAACGACTCCGGGAAATAATCTTCTCGGCCATCGGCTCGGGGAAATTCAATTCATCAGACTTCACATAATATCGGCGACGCGAACTTCAAAAGCGTGCCATTCACGGCGTATTTTGCGGCGCGGAGAGATTACTTCGATCTCGCCGGACACGGCGCGTCAGCTATCGCTCTCGTCGAGATCGCATCTCGTGTTCGCGGCTCCCCAGCTGACGTTCCTCTCGAGCGTCGAAAATATATCTCGATCGAGTCATCAAATCGTACATCGTCGACAGCATTTCCTCCCGTTTCCCAGGTGACGACGACCGATGGGGAGCAGCCGGATGACAGTTTCGACCTAATCGACGTACCGGCCGAAATGTCTCCTCCCCCTACGGCCACGTCACAACCGTCGTCCATCCACCCGGCTGGTCACCGGGGACACTCGGACGACCTGGCCGCGGGCAGCCATTCTTCATCTCCGGCATCGCCCACGTCGCCGATCTCCATCGCGGCGAACCAGACGACGCCGCCGTTGCCGCGCTCGTCGTCGCCAACATCCCCTCTGTGCACCTTCGACGGGGGCGAGACCGCCGGGCCCTCGGGTCGCAGTTCCCGCCTGAGACTCGAATCGGGTCAACCCGATGGCAACCCCAAACCGACGACCGGCACCGCCATCAATCAGGGACACAACACGGGCAACGGCGCGGACGGCACAGCGGCACTTCCGCCGCCCACGCCGATGGTCGGCGCGCATCAGGAGTCTAGATTCACCTTTGGCGGCAGTGGCAGAACGCCGCCTCTTCCGGATCTCAGAGCCGCGGATTTCTTCAGGTAAACTCGAACGAATCCTGCGCTTCTCCTTTTGGCGAACGGCGAGCCGATCGACTTCGACGTGATTAGATGGGAGACAATGTCTCTTGTAAGGAGTGGACTTTGCGCGCGTTGCTTCAGCCAGACGATACTTCCTGTCGGAGGAATGCAGCACGATGAGAATCGTTGGAGATAAAAGTAAGGCCGGGCCATCTACAGAGGAATATTGTAAAAGTTTACTGTACATCTCTCAATTCGCAGGGCGACTTTAGATACGTTTCAGACTTTGCTCCTTTCAGACTTTGTCTATAAAAGTGCAATCCGCCAGGCATACTTTCCCCTTTCCCGATTTCAAATCTCCATCTCAACGATAATTTCCGGGTTAAGACCTCCCTCCCAGAATTCGCACGGGACTAAAGTTCCCCGCGGAAATTTACGTACCCTCCACTTTTACCGCCGCGCGATATCTTTTTCCCTCGAGGTGAGTGCGAAGCTTACAGGCTCGGCCGTCCGAACTCCCGGATGGTGATTTTCAAAACGAAGCCGCGCGCGGCCTAAATTTCACTTTATTCAATTTGCTTCATTTTCTTCTCCCGAGAAAAGTCCAGTTGGGCGATAATTTTTCGTCCATCCGACAAGTCCGTCAATCGCCGCCAGCCGCGTAATCGCGACAGGATCGCACCCTGTAGTCCCGTTTGCGTTTAGCACCCCCGTGAGGGGCTCCGTGGATGCGGGCCAGCCCGATTCGGTCGACACGCGCGCCTCGATTCGCAACCTGGTGGCTCTCCAGGACAAGCAGAACCAGTCCAAGGTGGGATATCAGCTGGATCATAGCGCGGCGGGCAAGACGAACTCGACGCAGGTGAACGAGAAGGGTCCGGCGGATCACAAGCGGAGTCAGAAGAGGCCCAACATCAACGTGACGACCAATCCGCTCGATATATCGCTCATAGGCGCCACCCAGCCGTGCAACAGCCAGGGTTGCAACGCGCAGGGTAGCGCGAGCGTGAAATCGCGAGGACGATCAACCGGTGAGTCTCCCAAGAGCACTGTTCTCTTATTCCCGGCGAGACACGAGGAACACCTCGGCTATCAGCGATAGCGCCTAGATAGTCTCGCTGCTTAAACGTAAGATTAAGTTTGAGATTCGCTGAAACTTGGCCAGGAACGAGGACGAACCTACAACAGGGCCCTCGGGTCGCAAAGACGACCAAGTCCAACCACTCGCGCTCCGTCGTGCTCGATGTATCGAATTTTCAGACGCGAGTGCTTCTCCCTTTCTCTCCATTTGCTCTCTTTCCCTCTCTCTCTCTCTCTCTCTCTCTCTCTCTCTCTCTCTCCATCCCTTCCTCTTGCGTTCCGCGAACTTGTTGCCCAATTCACATCCGCGGTAACCTACTTGGATCCTCCTGACGGAAATCGATCGGCGTTCGCCGATTGAAAAGCCAACGAATGACAAAAGCATCACCGTGAATTAGCATTGACCGTGAATCATTCGGTCGATTTTGTTCTCAAGCCGCGCGCTGTCGAGTCGATCGCTGGCCAATTATTTAGTCAAGGCTATCGACCGATAGCCCAGTTGTCGAAGTAATTTCAGTTGGCGAGCCGGCCGTCTCTAGATTACGAGGTCATAATGTCCACGTGTCGAGCTTTGATCTATAGTCATCTCCTCTGCCGTTACGGAATCTCGGCGTCTTTTAAAGTCCTTATCGAATTAATCGTCCCGGACGATTTTATCATCGGAATGTGTCCGCGATACATCGAGATGTCCCGCAATCCTGCGGGTCGTCACTCGAAAAATCCTTTCTCGAGTGCGTCGGCTACTCTCGGTTACCTCATTATACTCTCGCGCCTCCCCGCGTCAATTTTCCGAGAAACTTATAAAGGCATCTCGCCAACCTCGGCAACAGAGAGGAACGAAGTTTGGCCAACTATCGTTAACGCTAACTGATATCGGCATGAACGCAACAGCGCGCGCTGGGGGGGAGAGAGAGAGAGAGAGAGAGAGAGAGAGAGAGAGAGGGAGAGAGGGGGAGGGAGGGAGGGAGGGAGAGAAAAGGCGAGAGCAGGCGAGAGAAATGAACGGTACCTCTAAGGAAATGAATTGATGTTCTCTTCTTTCAGAATCTCATCCACTCGTTTCAGCCATTCATTCATGGGTCAGGCTCTTTTTCCCGTTTTGCGCAATAGGTATTACATAGTCCGGCCAAGATAGACGATGTATAGTCATTCTTGTATCCACATGACGGGGCGGCCGTCGAGAGAGCGCGACGACGATGACGATGATGATGGTGATGATGATGATGATGATGATGATGATGTGTGTGAGTGAATGAGAGCGGCGGGACGCGCGATACCGGAGGATCTTCCGGTCTTTCGGCGGCCGCCCCTTGTACAGTGGTTGTTGGCGTGGATACAGTATGGTAACACACACATGCGACTATGCGAATGCGCTTGTGCTTCTTCTCTTTTGTTCTCCATCTCTTGCTTTGTCGCTGCGTCTCTATTCTGCGTTTCTGCGTTGTGCCGATCACACGCGCGCTTGCGTGTCGTCTCTTTCGCGCGGATCTCCGACCGCAAGCAGCGACGAGCGACGACGTAGCCCGGCTATCGACCTCGCGCAAAGGGAAAAGGGAGACGAAGAAAAGAAAGAGGGAGGGGGATGGATATCGCGTCCTTGGCCAAAGTCATTCGCTCGCGGTCCTTGAGAGGACGCGATGCCGACGTTCCTAATGTCGCCCCGCTCGTCGTCGCCCTGCGGAGTCTGCGATGGTAATCGGCGCCGTAGCCCGGGGGGGGGGGGGGKAGGGGGAGAGTTACCGCAGCCGGTGCTTTGATTGTTAATTGAAAAATCCGTTGCGCGTGCAAGACGGCCGCCGACTCGATGTGGCTCCTCCATCCCGCCGTTGCGGGACCGTGGGATATAAGCCTCGGTTAAAATTAACGGAGGTTTAAACGGAGGGGGGAACCCCAAAAACAGCAAAGGGGATGGTGAGCCACAGTGTGGAGCCTCGTGGAGATTAATTTTATTTGATGTTTATGGCAATGGCCCGTAAAGAAGAAGATAGAAACACGCGATGGTCGATTGCGTCGTGTCAATTCGCGTTGAATTAAATTAAATTCGTTCGCGAGCTCTTTCTTTCCTTTTCTTTCTTTCTTTCTTTCTTTCTTTCTTTCTTTCTTTCCTTTCTCTTTTCTTTTTCTCCTTAATGTCTTGATTATGCTTATTATGTCTGTATTTTGCATTTTATTATGCATTCCTCCAGCAATATGGAAAATTACATGGGCACGGTATTATGTCGCACATTAAAAATTTTATGTATATTCCGGGGGAATACAAGGCTCCCATCTCTGAAATCTCTGTCTTCTGTTCAACACGTCTTTTCTGCTTTTTTCTACATTTTCTGTGTCGCGAGATGTCGGTATAGATAGATTTTGTCGGCATAGATGGATGAATTAGATAGTCGTAGATTCATTAGGGATTCAAATCGGATATAATTTCGTCGAACTCGAGTTTTAATGCTTCACGTATGAGAGAGAGAGAGAGAGAGAGAGAGAGAGAGAGAGAGAGAGAGAGAGAGAACGTGCATTTCATTACACAACAAGCGCGATGTCGATTTCGGAGCTTTTGCTGTAATTAGTCCGAGAACAAACAATTAAGATGCCCCTCCTCGATCAAAAACCTATCTGCATGCAACATGTAGATTCAACATTTGTGCCTATAATTAAGCATTCTTAATTTCCGTTTGATATTTCGTTCCGTTGAAGGCAATTTGCGTAATATTAAAGCGGCAGTATCCCCGCTCCGTTTGGTTTTAATTAATCCTTCTTAAAAATTAATAAAGCTCTGAGGGATGCGAGTACGTTCCAAATGTAGCCCAAAAGATTTCAGCCAACGGCCAAATCTGCCAAACGGATCCGATCGGATCGGAATCGAAAATCATGAGCATACTATGGCGAACTTACGCCAATTTAAATCCGCGCGCGTTATCGATCTCCGGCGATGCGGTCGCTCGCTTCGGCTACGCCGCGCCGATTAGCAGCGCGAGGAGGAAAAGACTTGTGAATGCCGCTTGTGTATACCTGCTATCAAAAATCACTGCTTTCTCATTTATGTACCTGTTTGTTTTTACTCACTAGTACACACCACGACGTCTACGGCGGGATCGCCGTCCTCGCTACCCACAATCTGCGTTATTATTCCGTCCGTCACGTCGGCAGCGTCGGCTGGAAATCCCGGTAATTGCAATTGCGCGAGTGCCTCGCGGATTCCTTGATCGAGGAATTATTAAACCTTCGTTTAAAACGAGGCGGCTGCAAAGGCTCGTACAAAGATCCACGTCGTTGAGCTGCAGGTCAGGCTGGGAACATCGCTACAACGGGAATCGCGGACGCGAGAGAGGAATAGCTCCTCCGCGGAGCTATCGTTCCGGATGAACGATGATCAAATGAAATCCCATTCGTTTCCCCGTAGGGGAAAGTTTATGAAAATCGCTTAAAGCGCATGAAACAATGCGGATATCCGTCTGTATCACTCGCCGATCCATCGTACGCGACTGGCAGCGAACTTTTCCCCCGCGTTTGCCAGTTCCCATCGCTTCGAATGCCACGTGGATCATGCTCGTTGGAAAATACAGGTTTTATTCGCGAAAATTAGTTGACGCAATTCGCGCGGAAATTTTCACTTTTTATCTATATGCCATCGCGGGAAAACCGTGTGATCAATTCCGGCAGCGAGCTTTTCGTAATGAATGTTTAATTGGATATTATCATGCTGACGGTAGGGCGTGAGCCTTCAGATGAAATTCAAATTTCCAATTTTTCGCAAGCTGCTGATTAATTGAGCTTAAGCGTAAGATTGCAAAATAATCTCGAGTGGTTCGATGCGATTCGATAGCGTAAAATGAAAACGTGCAATGAAAATATGAAATCTTCAGGATGCGATCCCCGATTAATCAACTTTTTCTCCAAAGTTTCATTGGATAATAAATCTCCTTCCCTTAAATTCATTAATCTCCGCGAACCTTGCCTAATGCAATCAAATTTCGGGGGAAAGATAGTTAAAACGAAAGTTGAAACAAAAGTTCGCTCGACGCGTTAAACGTATAAGATCCCGTCTTGCACGTGTATCTTTTAAAAGAAGATTAATTTACATGGATCTCGAGTTTATTCTCAGTGAGGGAAGCGATCCGTTTTGTCATTCTCGATAAGAAAAGGAAACACATTTGAAATTCATTCAGCGATTCGTGCGACGATCCATCGAGCATACCTTTCCCGAGGCAAATTCCACGTGTTACGACGCTCGCTCTGCATATTACTACAATATTTTCATCGCTCCAATGCATCCATGTATACAGATCACCGGGTTCCGATATTAAATTTTCTTGCCAAGCGCGGGCCTTAGATTAATATTCCGCGCCAAGGCAAACACCGGCCGGAATTAATTACAGAACAAGCTTCGCTCTCGCTTTTCGTTTTCAAGTGCTTCATTTTCAACGGCTCGCAGCGCCCGAGGAAGCATTCGCGCCGCGGCGTTTCTCTCGCGAGAAATATTGACGGCAAGATTGACGGAAGAGTCAAGCGAATAAGAGCGAGCAACGATCGACCTGGCATATTCTGCGTGCACGCCGTTCGTCGTTTATCTTCTCGCCCTTGGTCTTCGCCACATGACGAATCGTATATATACATGATAAAATAAGGGCAAGGGAAACAAATGGCGAACGGCAAGTCTCGCAGTTCTCTCCACTTTATCGCCGCCACGACAACTCCCCCTCGTTCTTTACCCGGTTAAATCCACGAGACCGTGACTGATCTTTCGGAGTGGCTGATCTTCCCTTACGAGCCGAACCTGCACGCTCGCCGGCTAAAACTACCCCGATTCCTGCCCCGCTGCAATTCTTACGTCAACGTCATCGCGATTCCACCGGAAACGCGTCGGCATGATTTACGAGCGTGCCGTCCCGCGCGTGGACACGGCCGATCCCGGCGATCTCGCCGCGAAGGGGGGCGAATCATGAGGAAGAGGGTGGTTCGAGGACCCCGCGGAGGTCTGCTTTCGCAGCGCGAGCGCGCGAGGGCGCAGACCAGAGGGGTCGCGGGAGAACGATGACGGGGACGAAAAATAGAGAAGGAAAGAAAAAGAGAGCGAGAGAGAGAGAGAGAGAGAGAGAGAGAGAGGGGCGGAGAGACTCTCCTCTCCTCCGTCGACTCGTGACCCCGCAACGTCGATGTGCCTGAGGAACGGCATAACCGACAGTAAATTTTTCATATCCGAAAGGCGGAAGTGCCGGCGGAGGCGGGAAACGATCGACCCAGGCGACGATCGTCGTGCAACAGCCGTCTCTCTCGTTGGACGCGCCGGCGGCGACGATCCTGCTGCATCCGGACGCCGACGCCAGACGACGCGAGGAGAACATGCGGCAATTGCTGGACGTCGCCAACACCCTTACCCTGCAGGAGATACACGACTTCGAGATGAGGTGAGCGGCTATCGATCACCGTTGCTGCGGTCCTCGCGGTTTCTTTGCCAATCGCGGCAAGATATGATCCAACGGTATCGATGATACACGGAGCCTGCGAGACGCGCCCCTCAAGGGACGGCGAACGAGCGATATTCGGCAGAATGTCCGGGCTATTTAAAGCTTCGTCACACGGATAAAGTTTCTCTGAATAGAGGCAATTTTCCGCTAAGCGAACCTTTCGCTTCGTTGTCGATTAATGGATCCGCGCTACTCGCTATTGTGTGGCGTTTTAGCACGCGGCGATACCGTCCCACCGGCGATACCTCCGAAACATTTTCGTTCGACGACTAGATATCAAAGAACACCGAAGGAAGATAAACAACTTAACACGCTAACGAGATATTCGTACGCAATGTTATAAACTCTGAATATCCCGCGTACTTTTTTTAATAACTAATTCAATGTCGATGAGAACGACACGGTCCGCGGTGCGCTGGAAGGAAGGAACGGAAATTTCCAATATAGATTTGCAATATAGATTTGCAAATAGAGAAAAATTCATACGCGTCGTATGAACGTCGGGCATAAGCGAGAGAGCTACCACGAACACGCGTGAATGATTTAGATTGATTTGTGAAAATATCTAAGCGTCACGAATAGTAACGAAGAAATCATTGCTAATTCTTTCATGGAATTTTTCCAAGCAATTCCCTGCGCGCCAAAGTATTGATTTTTCCTTCTGGAATCCTTGATATTCCTTGATGCCGGGCGGTAACGAACGGCTAACTCGCTGTCGCAGATACGGAAGTCCGCATCATAGCCGGTCGCAGTCAGTGAAAGCTCCAGGCAGCCGTTCTTCCGGCCGGCCGAATTACCTGTGTCTTCCGCAACAGAGATCACGAGTGGCGAGCATGCCCAACACCGGTGTGGAGGAGGAGTACTACAGGCTCCGGCACTTCAGCATCACCGGCAAGGGAGTGGTGAACCGGGGCGACTCGCTGAAGAGCCGCCGGTCGCGCTCGAACAACAGCGTAGCGTCCAGCAATTCTAGGTAAGCGAGATGGTCGGCGAAGATCGGCGCGATTGTCGATCAAGGGTCCTCTTTGTCACTTCGCGGAGGCGCGGAGGGTATCGCGCAAATTGTCGAGATCTCCGATTCGCATTGGAACATTAAGAACATTAAGAACGCTGAAGAGAGATCCGCGGCTCTCGCGTTTCTCGAGCGGATCCGAGGCGGAAGAATTTGATCAGCTGTGTCAAGGCTAGCCGATAACGTCGTTCGTCGTTCGACTCTCCTCCTGCGAATCCCCATCGTTTGCTATCCAAGTCTGCTATCACCGCTTCGGGAAAACAAGATTTCTCATCATCGCGAATCCGCGTCGCCTTTGTGTTGGCGCGGCAGAAATTTTATTGACGATGGAACCGATGAGACTGCGTTTTTGTTAACGCAGTTCCGGCACGTAGCTCTGCGCTGCAGCAATATCGCGATTTCATATATCGACTTGTCGGCTCGCTGGGTCGGCCGGCGATATTCGCGATTGTGCCACTGCGCTCGCTTTCCTCTCTCTCTCTCTCTCTCTCTCTCTCTCTCTCTCTCTCTTTCTCTATCTCTGTCGGAAGGAGCGCGCCGTGGAACATCTCCGACCTCTATCTCCGGTCCGTCCGCTCGTTGCAGCCATCGACCTGGGTCCTCGTTCTAGATCGAACGCGTGAGTTTACGTGTGGTGTTGAAGTGACGTAGACACGCGCGTTGGACCTTAGAGCGCGATCCGCGAGCATCGCAGACGGCTAATGATGCACCGAGGCTGGACGGATGCTGCAGGAGCATCGCGAGTGCGGTTGACGCACGGGCGTTCTGAATAATGCGAGACATGTGCCGCGGCTTGTGTGTCTCGCTCGTTGAGACGAATTTGATATTTCCCGATGATATCTCGGGTTGCTTGGGTGTGAGACATCCTTCCCGAAGCCTATCACGTCTCGTGTTCGAAGCATGCATCTTACAACGTGCGATGCGCCTTGAGCGATGCGCTGATTGTAGCCCGATGCGGAATCAGAATTCTTGAAGAATGCCGTCTACGCCGAGAGCTCTCTTTAACAAGAGAGGAGAGGCGTGGAACGTTCTCGCGTAATGCGAACACGCCGGCGCGACGTTCGCGTTTGGAGTGGAAACATTGTTAATTCATCCGATCCATCGACGCCAATAAAATCGCGATTACTTCGTTATCCGGCGCGATTACGTGCGGCGTGTCACTAAACCACCGGCGTAAACCTGCCTAACGAAGTTCCGATCCCTCTGAAAAAGCTGGCGCGCGTAATGCAACGGGGGGGGGGGGGGGGGCGGTAATAAAATGTATCGCGGCATGTAGTACGGCATCGTAATTAACATCGATACATCGAATTGAACGAGCTAACGAAAGGCGTTAGACGGATTAATCGAAACTAATCTGCGTCTGCTAACAATCGCGAGCGTCTCGTCAGGGTATTCTTGTCACTTCGGATTCGCTCGTTACGTATGCACGCATGATGAAGGCCTGTCGCGAATCTTTTTCCCATTCCAGATGCGAATTTCCATCGAGCTTCGATATCGATGCGCGTAAAACGAGAAGCGTGCGTGTGTATCGCTTGAAATGCATTTTCCATTGTGCGCAATGCATACGTGATATTCCGCCAACTTTCTATCGCAGCGGGAGTCGTGTGGACAAAAGTGTCGGAGCGTGCTCTTTGACAAAATCGCTGTTGACCTTTCCTCCGGAGAAATTTAAACCGAGGGACCATAAACCGAGTCATTACACCAGTATATATATATCCGTACATATATGCTATATATATATATATATATATATATAGACTTGTTTAATATTAAAAGTTAAAAGCCTTCGGTAAATTTAATTCGCGATCAAGGCGCTAAATCTCGGTTAATCCCGAGCGGGGTTCAACGAGATCTTAATTTGCGGCTCGGGCTTGGGATACATTTGATGTTGAAAATTGACAAGTTGCCGCAGTAGCGGAGACGGATAGGATCGACAAAACTTCCAGCGAGATCAAATCGTCCCGCATTCGCGCGTTCTCCATCCTGCAACTTTGACGTTTGCCTTGTGAAAGGTTACGCGCGGCATTTAGACATCTATCACTTATTTAGGATATTACGGAGAAAGTTCAGCATACGTCGAGAGTCTCGTCTCCTTACGCGAGCTGACGCGGGTTAGCATACGGCAGTCTTCCTGTTGGAACTGTTGGAAAGTTGAGATAAACGTTCTTTTTCTCTTAATGCCATTGCTCTGCCTCAGATCGGAAGGAAACTATCTCGACGAGACGAATGCGGAGACAAGACAATTTCTCGGAGCTATTCGTCCCCGGGAATGCGTTCCTCTGCTCTCCTCATCGCTCGGAATATCCGGATTGCTCGTATAAAATTAAGTAGCTTCCAACTCGCAGACTTCTTCATCGTATCCGTAAGCGTTCCTTTACGCCGAGGCTGCCTGTCCAGGCAGGTTACACGGTCGAGCGGAAACCGTGTTGCCCGTATTATCCTACCTTGATACGCGCGGTTCCCTATTCAATTTTAAACTCGACGAGGGACAAAGAGCGCAAATCGCAGTGGGAGAACATACCGCGGATCTACCTGCGCAACCTGCGAACCGTTCTATCGAGCGGCACTCTTGGCGCAAGTCGCCAACGGATACTTCCCGATCTCTCTTCCGAAAGTCGATTTATCGAAATTCGTTACCGGCGCCGGACAACACGCGTTCGAGCTCTCCGCAGACCGTCAGTCACCCCTTTCCCGAAGGCTAATGCTGGCTAAATATTAGCAATCCACCCCGACACAGATCTCGACGGTATGCAATTGCTAATCTCTATACGCGCCTAGTCTCTCTTCTATTCGGCGCAGCACGGAGCACCTGACCGCCTCGTATCCAGGATCGGCACGGAATTCAGCGGCGGGTTCACTGGCGAGCTCGAGGGAGAGCAGCGCGTCTCAAGGTCCAGCGCCGTATCGCGTCCTGATGCTGGGCGCCCCCGCGGTCGGCAAGAGCTCCTTGGTGTCTCAGTTCATGACCTCCGAGTACCTGCACGCCTACGACACTTCAATCGGTGAGTCGATTACGGCCACGATTGTAAAATGGCATGATCGTTCGGTCCCTGTCCGTCCGCCTGTCCGTGAATCGGTCGAGCGGATGGCACACGAGGAATCGCGAGAATCATCGCGGATGTCGAGACGTAGCGAACCGGAAGTACAGAGCCGGACGAGGCTCTTCTCTCGCCAGTTGCCCGGTGCACGCGATTGTTCCGCCCGAACGGACGCGGAAAAACCCACCGCGTAACCCCCGCGTATGCCTTTGACCTCCGGTCGGAGTTCGATACGCGCCGAGGGAGAATCGATATCTCATGTATCTCGATATACAGAGATGATTCCGGATTATTCGCGGGTCTACAAGAGCGCCAGCGTGAAATAAATGTCGTTCGTGCGGTGTATCTTCAACGTTGGATCCTTACTTGATATCGAAGTAATTAAAGTTGCATTCTGATCCGATGCTGATGCTCGGATAGATCGCTCGCGGGATTATCCGATCTTATCGTATAATCAAGCCCGTTGCGTCAGGACCGATGAGAAATTTGAGCCGGTTTGCACTTTACGAACGCTTTGCGAACATTCTACGAGCGCGTCTCCGGCTTGAGAAGCGAATCGGGAATGAGCACTTCGGGGAGCTATCTGGATTCGAATCGCGGCGATTTGCTCGTTCGAATAGCTCGACCTTTTCTTCTCGTCCATCTATCGAGTAATTATTCGATCAGCACCCTTTGATCGACCGTGTTCCGCGCGTCTCGCGATCACCTCTGTGTTGTAATCTCGCGCTTTAAGTCCGACAGAAACTGGTCTGTAACTATCCGTCTGTAACTGGTTCATTGCAGACGACGAATCCGGAGAGAAGACCGTCAGCGTGCTGTTGGCCGGCGAGGAATCGGAATTGACTTTTATCGATCACTCGTGCGCCGAGATGACGGTGAGTTAGCAGCGCTTTCATATCAGAAACGGTTATCGTCGTCGCGTTATCGGCGACGTAGGGGCACGGGGCTCGTGGAACAAGGGTCGCGAGCTACCACTTCGCCGAAATTAACGTTGAGTTGATAACGACGGAGACCGTTTGCCCTGAAACGCCGAGGAGAGAAGAACGAGACACATATTTCCACGATGTTTCTGCGCGTGAAGCAGAACTACCCACGTTCGGCGGCGAGAAAGAGCGACGAAGTGATGAAAGTGTCGGCAATGACATCGGCAAAGTTCGCTGAGAATTTCCAAGAATTCTCATAGTCGATTGATCGGTGGATGCGCATAGCTGACGCTAATTTCCCATGCCTCCTGAATTAATCATTTTTGTCGCGAGCTCCTCTGCGCAGCTGGCCTAGAGACTTTCTCTCGTTTTCATCGAACAAACGCGGGACCGCGCCTTGAACGTACGAGCGAAGCGAAGTGCTCTCGCGACGACGGGACCGATATAATCGAGTTAACCCCCGGGGGGTGAAGGATGGGCAGGTCGAAGGGGGCGGCAGGTCGAGGGGACAGAAGGGGCGCGTGATGTGTGTACGTGCATACGCGCGCTACGTGTGTGCGCGTGCTTTTGTACCGCGGAAATTAAATTAAAATCCATTTTCCACGGTGGGCGAGCTGACGCGCTGGCGCGATGATACTCGCGCGCGCGCGCGCGCGCGCGTAAATGTGGATGTACGAACTCTCGCCATCGCCGATACATGCGCACCCCGTGCACGAGAGGATCTGCAGACTGACTGCCAGGAACGGGGAAGTACGGAACCGGTGTCACGCTTCGCCGGACAATTTCAATCGAATTTGTCCGTTAATTAAAACGCAACGTTTGCGGCTCGCCCGCGACACTCGCACGACCGCGAGAGAATAAGAGCGGTTGCTTGCCTGCTTGCAAGGAATTCCGCGAAACACCGGCTTCCAGAAACCCTGTCGAATTCATTCGCGAGATATTCCGGCGACCGAAGGCCATGTCGGTCCCGGGTACGGCCTGCGCGGCGCCGTCATTCTCGAACGTTGCGGAAAGTCAAGGCTGCTCGCTAATCATGTTAGGTGACCTTCTAAACGTTAGCGCGATGCTTGCTGCGAAATTCCATCGGTGGTCCCGGGATTGCATTGGATTCGGCCGTTACGTTAACGTGTATTTATTGCGTGGCTCAGTGATCGCAATTTACATCGCAGGCAAGATAACCGCCATGAAGATTAATTCGATCAGTGGAGAAATGCGCTCGAACGTTCCCTTCGCTCGGCATTGCGAAATTTCTTAAAAACCTACGTCTACGATCGCGGTTGATGTTTATCGCACAGAGAATCGACATAATTTCGATGAGTTTATATGTCACATCTGTGTGTCCTAGATCTATGGAATCGTCTCCTATCAATGCGTTCTCCTTGGAATCAATCTTGGATATTCTTACCTCGATAAAAGCGAACCAGCAATCGATAGCGAGACAGACAATCGCAAATGAGAGAGTTTCGATTCTGCGAGCTGTAGAGATAAAATTGATGAAAATTACAAATCATTGCCTATGAATCTTGCTTTGACATAATATTTTCCGAACGCAATTACTTAACGTTGACAATTGAGAGAGTCAAAAGGTCGTTCCGACATCCGCATTGAAGAGAAAATCAAATCTTCCTATTAATCCGTGAGCGAGCGAAGGGCTGATAGTTTGGTCGCAGCCAATATAATTATCATTAAAAATTTAATCGAATATTGCACGGTGATTATTCGGCAAAACGCGTAAACAAAGCGGCATAACTATGAAAACAGATTAAGAATAGATGCACTCTGTGAAATAATATCGCGTGTAAACCGTAATTTATCAGCAGTTAGCGCCGGTTCATGGTTTATAATAGCCATCCATTATTCATTCGCGTTAAGTATACATCCAATATTAGCTATAGTTGCTGTTAAATGTGCAATCATATTTCGACAATGCATCGAAATAATATTACATTCGGCTATATGCGCAGACGAACGAAGGGAACATGTCAAAGCGAAGGGAGAAGAGATAGCGAGAGAGAGAGAGAGAGAGAGAGAGAGAGAGAGAGAGAGAGAGAGAGAGAGAGAGAGAGAGAGAGAGAGAGAGGAACAAGGAGAGGCGATTTTGAATTCTTCAAATTGTCGGGATTCTAAACTAAACTTTAACTGTAAGTCAGGTCGAGTGAGATTAACGTTATAATTGACAATCAACGCGTAACTTGAGAGTTACGGTAAATCGTGTAGGGACGCGGACGTTCAAGTGAAATCTTTTATCAAGCGAAATTTCGCATAAATAATTTATGAGAATAACGGATAGTTAGGCGTTATCTCCGTATAAATAGGCGCTTGAGGATACAATTCATCCTTCATCTCGCAGCATTCGCGGATTAATATTTCATGGCAGGAAGAGCGCAGAGAAGAAATCGAGGAGTTGCCGAACAAGTTCGCGCGCAATCAAATTTTCTCTACGACGAAACCTTTGAATATAAATTCAAAGAAGCGAAATTCAACGAGAACGAGAGGAAGCAAGTGGAAGAGTTGAGAGAGCAGCCTCGCATTTCCGCGTTCACGCGTGAATTTCGGCGGGACTCGCGGCTGACGCTAAAGCGTAAACGGAATGTACGCGCTATGTGCTTCCAGATCCGGCGCCTTTGCATATCTCGCTCCATCAGCGTCAACGTGCTTCAACGTGTCCGAGGACAGCTGATGGTTTCCTTCCTTTCGCGCGTAATTGTCCCGATGCGCGCAGTACACGTCGTAATTGCGCTCATCGCGGTGAGAGCCGGCGATGGAAGCGAGAATCATTGATTTTCCGCTGCGCATCGATACCTTCGAGCCCTTATCTATATATAACTCCTTTAAACCCCTGGATACGAATATCCCTAATTAAAGAAAGCCGGGAGGGATTTCAAAAGCGAGGATCCGCGGCGAGAGCAAACGCGGCATCGCGCAGCGTTCGCCTAGAGTTTGAGAGAAAGAGAGAAGCAACCGCGACGACGTCTCTCAACCCTCAATGGTCTGCCGTGTCTGCCGTTATTTTTCATGCCGTCGTAGGCGTCGCCGCGTGAAAAGACCCGCCATTTAGGATGACGTTTATCCGGAGCGGCTGTCTGCTATCCAAACGCGGCACGGCAGTCCGATTTGCGGCGTTTCTGTGTGTAACCGAGCCGGGTAAGAGTTATCGCGTGACAAGCTAACCGTAACATGCGCATGCGCGCGCGCGAGAAAGAGAGAGAGAGAGAGAGAGAGAGAGAGAGAGAGAGAGAGAGAGAGAGAGAGAGAGAGAGAGAGAGAGAGAGAGAGCTTACAGGTACAAGAAAAAGTACCTGAGGGAGTAACGAAGCGTTCTTCGTTCTCTTCGTGCCTCCGTTCGTTCAGCCGGGCATGCCGCGATTGACGAGCATCGAGCCATGCCGCGCGTTCGACCGTTAAACGGTCGATCCCGATGGATATATTCGATATCACGAGGCGCGCCGCGCCTTTGATACGCTTCGAGCTAATTCTTTCGTATAATCGTTCGAAAAATCGCCGCGGCGGCCGCTAGTCTTAACCCTTAATGGCCGGATGGCGTTAAAAGCTGAATCCGGCACGAAACGCACGGCTCGAGGAGTCTGTTTCCTTACTTCTCTTTGACTTGCCGCGTTTGGAGATGTTCAGAAATGCATCCGTCGCACATATCCTGTCGTTTGTCGTCGTCATATGATTATCGTAGCTGATAGATGCATCTGAGATTTACTTAAAGAGACATGTCTAAGCTTCGAGAGGACGTCACTTTTTTTACGGCACGAAATACGGCCTGGATGTGCGTAGCACATCAGTCTGCCGTTTGCGTACACGTTAAACAGGCGTTTAAACATAATTAGGAAACATGCACGGAAACAGATCGCTGAGCCAGGTTTGGATTCTCGCTCCAATTTAGCCGAGTATCATCTGGATCATTTTCTGTTGCGTTTCAGTGAAAATTTCCCGCGGGGAAATATGATTTATGTTCCTTGCAGCTGATCCCTCTCTCTCTCTCTCTCTCTCTCTCTCTCTCTCTCCCATCGTTTCCGGATTTTGTCACGGACGCTAATTACACGGGATGCGGATAAAAAATATTTTCCGAGAATCACCATTACATTTATTGCCTGCGTCCCGCGTCTCGCAATCGCGGTTTGCCCGCGGCAAACCGGCATTACGTCACGCGCAAGAACAATAATGAGAGACGAAATTCGATTGCGCTTTGGAAGCGCTTTCCTAAATGCGACAGATCCTCTCTCCCTCTCTCTCTCTCTCTCTTTCTCTCTCTCTGAATCTTCCCGAATCTCGTTTATGCGACGCATCTCGCGCCATATTCGCACACGATCCGGTTAATTAAAACGACGCGATTCACGCATCGATAAATACGCTGGCGGGTAAAAACGCGGAGCGATCTTCCATGGCGAAATGGATCGCCCAATTAAAAGTCGGTCATTTATAACGACAGGCTTCAGTAAGGAAAATTGAGAAGCGCGAGAGACAGCGTTTTCGACATCAGAACGCAATAAATGATAAATAAATAAAAGACAGCGAGGGTATAACGTCGTTTACGTATCGATTGCCAGGGTCCGACCTGTCGAGTCGTCAGATATCGAGTTACCCAAGTCTATTCGCGCGATGGCTAACGAACTCTCTCCCTTTTTCGGTCTTTTCCCTTTAACTGTTCCAGCGATCTCAATTGAAACTACCTGTGTCAACTCTGCGCGTTTACGTAATCTGCAAAAGTTCGACGAAAAGTTGTTCCTCTTCCTCGAACTGCCGGAATTAAAAATAGAACGCGTAGAAGATATTCATGGTCGCTTTTAAGGCGAGATTTTACACTCTGAGAGCACGTTTGATCAGTCTACGTTCTGTATCGCTCGCGTATCAATCGCTGAACCTTAACCTTGCAACGCAATAAGGAACCGCACTTTTGTATAAATTATTCCCACGATAGCATGATAGCAAATTGTTTACAAGTTTGCTTTTGCAATATTCCATTCTACGCGACCTTTCTTTTATATCCGCACAAAAAGCGCGCTCCTTTATGATAGCTAAAGAAAACTTCGTCTTATGTATTCCAAGGGAATAGATTTGTCTCGTTCGTAAAGCCTGATGCAATTAACGTAAGATACAACAGGTTTCCATCGCGTCTTTACATACAACTGATCAAAGTTAATGAAATATGTTCGATATGTTCGGAAGAAACAGAGGTTTTCGATTAATGTATATTACAACCGCGCGTATCTCTCGCACATTTTATAACACACGCTCGATAAATATCGGAAAATCTCCGCGAGAGACGAGAGCGAAACGGGATATGTTACAGAATTATCTTGCCGGTCGAAAAAATACGTATAATTACTGAAAACGTGAATGCCAGTTAAATATTACTCAACGCCCGCGAAAGTGATCCAAAATTAATTTCGAATAATCCTTTCACGCGCAAGGGACAGTGATATCACCGATATCGCGGATTAGAAAAAAAAAACTGTCACGCTGCGTTACGATCATTAGCGTTAATTATACGTCCGTCATGATCCACGTGGACCAAATGCGCGAATTTGTAATTTCGAGGAGAAATTACTCTGCTTTCTCTATACCGTGCTCGCGGTGCGCGTCTCAGAAATAGCACGAGCGAACGAACGATCGAATGCACTTCTCTATGCGCTATTAAAATAAATCCACGAGATTACAACCTCGCTCTTTCTCTGTCTTTCCGCAAGGCGCATACGAGATGCTTCAACTCAGCGCCTGAGTTTCCCTCCGAGCCTTATCGACACACTCGCATCTCTCGCTTCTCTTGGCGATCTTGAATGACGCAGACCAGCCGAGCAGATCGCTAACATGCCTGCGCTCTCATTGTTGTTCGCAGCCGGAAAATTGCATCTCGACGTACAAGCCGCACGCGTACTGCGTCGTCTACTCGACGACCGACCGGGCGTCGGTGCGCATCGCCGAGGAGGTCCTGCAGTCCCTGTGGCGGAGCGATCACGTATCCGCGAGGGCGGTCATTCTCGTGGGCAACAAGGTCGACCTGGTTCGCAGCCGGCTGGTATCGACCGAAGGTGACGACATTTTTTCTCAGTCTGGGCCCCGGCGCGAGCCGGCATCGTCTCGCCCCGCGTGCCGTCACGCGCGCGGCACCCCCGAATCGAGAAACTGGCTCTCGCGAGGAACGACACGCGAGGGGTGGAAGGCTCGCGCGCTTAACGAGCGGCGCCCGTTTTATCTGTCGCTGCGGGGTGGCGTTTAGCGCGAGATACGCCGATATAGGGCGATCGCGGATAACGCGAGCGTGTAGCGTGGAGCGTGCTCTCCCCTCGCCTCCATGCAAATTCTGTGAGGGGAGTGGAAGGGGAGGAGATGCCATTTAACGCCCCGCCGCGCCGGTGCACGGAGAATGCAGGCTCCCGCATTGTTCAAACAGGATTGCTGGCGTCTTCTTCTCTTGATCACGCTTCTTTCGTAATGCGTTGACACGCGCGATTTACGTCGAAACGGCGCGACGTTGACCCGAGTTTAGCGTTAGTTTATCGTTCTTTTAGGCTTTCTCCTACGAGTGCACTTGTAAGACGCGACAAGATGCTCGCGTTCTGTTTTTCTCGGATATCGAAGCTTGCTTCCGGGCAACTCGCGCGGCTTGCAGCACGTAACGGAGTATAGTAGAGATAATTAAAACCTATCTCGCTCATTCGATTCCAACGATCGTGTATTACCGGTCTACGGTCTGCTATATGTAGTATACGTCGCGTTTTAATTTTTCAACAAGTCTATAGTACCCTCTATATTAAATCCTCGGCGGAAGATTAAATCTGATCAGCGACATATCGATCTGATACTCGTGCTCGTACGCGTACTCGTTCCAAGTAGATGGATGATAATCTCTCGTATCGTGAATACGTTATCGTAAATACTGGCGCACGTTTGTACGTCTGCAGAGGAGAAGAGCGCATCGAACTTGATCAATCTCGCCGATTACAGAGGGTAAGTCCATGGCGACGTCGTACGATTGCAAGTTCATCGAGACATCCGTGGGCATCAACCACAACGTCGACGAGCTGCTGGTCGGCCTGCTCACGCAGATCCGCCTCAAGCTGGAGAACCCCGAGAGGACCCGCGAGATGTTCCGGAAGAGATCACGGAAGAATCGCAGCAAATCGCCGTTGGGCTCGTGCTCGGAGAACAATTCGCCCAAGAAGTACCGCGGCAGTCGGACCAGCACCAGCTTGAAGGTGCGCAATCTGCTTGACAAGGTGTGGGCGCGCGACAGCAAATCGAAGAGCTGCGAGAATCTGCACGTCCTGTGAAAGATGTGCAGAGGAAGAGAGGGATTCGAGATGATCCGCAACGAGCAAACGGCGACGTTGCGATCTCTTCTTGAGAAACGGCGGTCTGAGGATCAACGAGGGACGACTCTCGTGGCACGAGTATCGACCTGCACTCGACTGTAACTCTCGACTTCGCGGGAGAAGAGGAGACACGTGCGTATCGCTTTGTAAGCAAGTACCTAGCGACCTTTCCGGCCGCGTTTCTCGATGCCACGTGGTTGTCATCTTCCCCGTGGGCGAGGTGATTCCTTCCGCGGCACAGGCCGGTCGTCGAAACTAGACCGCGGAGATGATTTCCACTTCGCCACGTGCGAAACTTGCAAGTTCCGGAGACAGTTGAAATTCCGATCCGTTCATCTCGCGTCGTGCTCATCAATCGCCCGCCGAACGAGAACGCGAATGCTCGACCGCTTTTACGATTTCATCCAATCTCTCCTCGACAATCGTCGGCTCTCTCATGGCTCTTATAAATTCTGCCCGCGAGTGATAAAGCGCCCTTAATCTCGACGGCGAGAAGTCCGTCGAGCGTACGATCCTTGTGATTACCGTAAAGGCTAAATATAGGCCACGGGGGCTTGTTTTAAGCGCCGCCGCCACGAGGGAGTGCGTTTCCGCGCCGCGCGAGGAGGATCGTAAAATAAAACGCCCGCGAGGCAACGCGGAGGAAGCCAAGGCGCAGCGCAATCAGCGTAGATTACTAACAGGGGGTGCTCGTTATCGCGCATAACCGAGATCATTACGGCCACGGAATCGCATCGATTCTTATCACGTCCGCTCGACGGGACACAATCGATCACACCGGTTACGTCGCGCTCCCATGACCGTAAATACGAGCGGCAAAAAGGGGAGACGCGCAAAAAAATCCTGTCCCCTGTCCCCTGTCCCCTTCCCTTCCCTTCCCTTCCCTTCCCCTCCCTCCCCCTCCTCCCTCCCAAGGACGGACTCTCGCCCGTTTTCACGGGATAACGTGAGAACGAATCCCGTTATCGGAAGGAGAGGGTTCACCCGCAGTTTGCGGGGTAATAACAAAACATGCGCGCGTGAAATTATGTTTGCTGCGATATTTTGCATTTCAATCTCGCGCGGGATCGCGAGCCGTAGATCGGATCGGCGATCCTCTTTTCGCGTTCGGCGTGGCGTGTTTTCGACTGAAATACGATACAGACGAATTCCGGGGTGGATAGCAATATGGGCAGAGGGATAAATCCTCCTTGCGGTTTGTCTAGTAGCCAGCAGTGGTTCTCAAATATTTTTCCGCTCATAAGGCGCGGACATTACGAGCGATCGATCAACATTAGGGGATTTTTATGGCGTTTACAAGCGAGGGGTGAAGCGATAGGAAGCGTCGTACTGGCGTTGCAGAACTGCACGAGAGTGCAGGATAGAGAAACAGCGATAGGAGAGATAAAGAATGGGAGGTTCGAAGTGTCCAGGTTTTAATTCCGCTTCAGGCGCGATGGAGGAATGATCGAGGAATTCGAGCGCGGTTTTCATCATTCACGTTTACTCCTTGGAGACGAACAGAATGAAACGTGCGATCAACGTATTATGCTATCTCTCGTGATACTGTCCCTTCCGGTTTTCTAAATGAAATCGTTCTAGGGGATCCTCCGGGCGGGAATACCTCAGATTTATCGCTCTTTGAGAACCAGCGTTCTGCGCTAAAACGATAGTTGAACGGTGTTAATAAAATATCGCGATTGCACATCGGATATTCGGCCAATTCAGATTTATTAAAAACGTTTCCCCATTCCGCGTACATAAATTCCGCGCACATGAGAGCCACGTTCGCGATCATCCCTTCTCGCGATAATGTCGCTTTGTATTTCAATTCCGCTCGTCATTACCTCGGAGGCATTACCTCCGATTCTTCTTTCATCGGTTCACGGGCCGACAATCATCGAAGCGAAATTAAACACATTTGTAATCGTTACACCTCGAAGGGGCGTGTAACATAAAACGAACGCGATTCGTGATCATGGTTACAGATGCGAGAAAGTTACTTTTTCTATCAAGGGAAGCATTGACCGTAAATCGTAAATCATCATTGAGACGATTCGAAGGAACGAAATGAAGCGAATGACGCAACGAACAACGTAAATCACCGAATTAGGCCCGAGTGGCTCAAGATCTCTCGACCGAAGATGTTTTAATCATCGCAGATTGCAGACGCGAGCGAAATGCGAGCGAAAATACGAAATATTTAGCAAAACACGCCATCTCCCATCTCTGCGAACGTTCGTTGCCAACGAATATCATATTCCCGTTATACGTAAAAATTTCTCGCTCGCACACGTGACACATTGTCGCTTCTCATTGCCGGCGCATTATGCGATCGCAGCAACAGCATGCGAAAAGAGCGACCGTGTCGGTTAAATACGTTAAACGGTAATGGCGTGTATGGCGCGACGTGAAAAGTACACGGGGTCACGAAAGATAAGTGGGTCGACCGGTCATCGGGCGATGGTCGTTCAGTCGAGTTAGAGGCTCGACATTCGCGGCGAAACGCAAAAGCAACGCATGACGCCGGGTAAACCGAACCGAATCGAATCGAATCGAATCGTGGCCGCGAAAGGTCGCTCCACGCGACAAGCAATTAATTTCCTAACGATCTCTCGATACGTATCGACCGATCTACCAGTCGGCTTCAACAACGTGGAATGTTTTTATGCCGGAAGCAGCTCGCTGAATTCGTTGGCGAATGAATTGAAAAACGAGCGGCCTTCCGCGGAGCAGCACACGAATACGAGCTTCCAGTTCGTTCAGGGTTCGGAGTTCACCGAGCGGCATGACAGTTGGCCGTCAAACTTTGCGGACTCCGACATGATAATGTGCCGCCGAGCGGATGGCGCGGATCACGGAGATTTCCACCGATCGGAAATAGCACCCCGCATTCATTTGTCGCGCTGGAAATTTACAATTACGCGTCACGTAACGTTCGATTCCGCCTTGGCGAAGGCGCGCCTTTCGCGCCTTCGTGATGATACGGGAATCGCAGATGCCGAGTCCGGATAAGCTAAAAGTTCATTTCAAGCTCACCGTGTACACACACGGTCCGTGCGGGCGATATCGATCACGGAAGCTCGATCAAAGACTCCGCGCCACGCGATCGAAACGATATTGTTGCTCCTGCGAGAGCTCGCGAACGGCTGGGAACCTCGCGTGTTCTCCAGCGCGCGAATGCGCGCGAATGCGCGCGAGTGCGGATCCGCGAGCGTAAGACAACGCGATCGTTAATTGTTTTTACGTTCCGCGAGGGTCCTCCGACGTCGTTGCGCCCGTTGTCCACTTCAATTAGCTAAATTACACCGAGATAGGCGTCAAGGTGCGCCTACTCGTCGCAGCTGCATGCGCCGCGGCTAATCCGTCGCGATCCGCGCGCACTGAAATTCCCGCAACCCCATGATTCATTCCGCCCTATTTTACAATCCCGCATGCGTGTGTATATACATCCGTGCGTACGTATTTTGTCTTTCCGTTGGCAATGCGTCGCTCCAAATCTCTCAGCTGCCTGCACATCTGCATACACCCATCTGTGTTCCCTTCTTTAATCCTCCGAGCGAGCTTTGATTTCGCGCGCGTATGGAAAGCTTCTGTTTGAATTTGATTCATGAAAAATCGTTTGAAACAGCATGCCGTGGGGCGATCGTGCACCGGTCTGCGTGTCGCAAGATTGTTGCGATAACAGACAGAGCGACAATTTACATTCGACAGACATCATCTCGTTTGTTAGTATTTTTTCACATGATATCATCCGGACTGTTTTCGCGAGCGATATGGTAAACGGTAAATACCTGATGCGATCGACGACGAATAAAGCGACGTTTACTAATTTAGCCAGAGCGGAAGAAACAAACGCACTGCATCTTTGGCTGTCCTCTTCGCATCGCGGACAGTGCTCAGTCGTCCTCTCGAGTGGAACATTTAACGCGAACAATTACGTGCCATGACGAAATGCGCAAGGAGACGTCCGTTGAGATTTTCGAAATTTTCGCTGGCGTTTCTCTTCTCTCGCGACAACCGGCTGCCGTTACGTCGAAAACCGTTGTCGCATCACCTGCGCGTCGCGGAATTAAGCGGAAGAGCAAACTACTAATTGACGTAACCGCGAACACTCGGCGAGGTAAAGTCCGCGGGACTAATTGGAAGCAACGGTTCCTGATTCGTCAAGTTTATCTGGTGCATTAAGCGCCACAGACCTCCAACGCTGTTTCCTAGTGCGAGATCACGTGAAATACTCATAAAACATTTTGCTATTGTCATCAACATACGCGTACGTACACGCGAATTTAATTTGCCGCTCGGGCTCTTTCGCTTAATTGAATATATTTTTCGATGATTCAATAAAATATTCAAACGTCTCTCGCGTCCTCGGCGTCAATTGCCCATTCGCTGATGCATCCTTCGGACTCGCGAGCTCGCGAGCTCATAATTTAATCTTCTCTCATACGTGATGCTACGTTTTCTGCAATACCTTTCTGTTATACCTTGGACGTATTTCTCTGAAACTTCTCTGACCGTTGGCTCATACGTTTAGAACTTCGTCTCCCTCCCTCTCTCTCTCTCTCTCTCTCTTTATTCTTAAAGTTCTCGAGCTTTTCGACAATTTCATCAGAAAGAAAGGTCCGATTTGTTTGAAGGAGCAAGTTGAATTTTCTCGCCGGGCATGCTTGTCGCGAACAGAAGAAGACTCATTCGCGAAACGGATATAAGTTTCAAAGCGCGACCTGCTCAGATCACCTGCTCGCTGATCATTGTCAGCCACTATGGTCGTTCGCGGAATCGGAAAGGTGCCGCGATCAGACAATCGCGGAAGACAATTTTCGCGAGAAATTTTCGGCCGTAGACGGCTTTTCCATTTTCCAGCTTCGTTGCGGAAATGAAGAGTTCGCGCAGCGTTGCGCCCGGCGAGCGTCACGCGAGATCGCGTGTGTCACGATTAACCGTGTTTGCCGAATTCCTGCTTCTTCCTTTCTTTCAGGGGGGTGGGGGATGGGGGGGGGGGGAGAGGAAGGGTGCATTATCGCGAAATTTCTTGCTCGTTGAGTAGGCCTGTTCTCCGATAATTTCTCTCGGAACATCGCGCATCGTGATCCCTCATGAAATCGCGAACGTAAGGCGAGAGTCGAGCGAGTGCTCCGTCGCTGTTGCTTTAACGTGAAACTTTAAACGTTTCCTGAGACGTTACTCGAAGTAACGACACTGCAACTCTCACGAGAGACGAATCAATCGCTGTTGAAACACGATCGAGCGGCTGCGAAAGTCGGTCGCGTTAACTCTATCGTCAGCCGAGAAGCAAATCATTGTTCGCGTCACTGTCGCGGCGACATCGTAGAATTCGGGGCCAATTTGTCGATCGTCTTTGTTCTCATTGACTGGCAGACGGTCGTTTGTAACCTTTGACACGCAAAACTCGCTGATAACTTTCTCGCTCGTGGCTGGACGCGCGCGCGAATTTCACTGCGCCAATTACCGCTGAGCATCGGCGCGATTCCATGTTGGCACATTAGTGGGAAAGTAAGTTGAGAAACCTGAGGACAAAAGTTCGCGCAGCGACCTGCGGGGTATCTTTGTAAATATTTAAGGGAATCCTTTCCCTTGCCAACGGTTCCACGGTCTCCTCCATCGATCTCATTACCGTAAGACGTTTTCACACGTGCTCGCAGTGCGCGCGATCGTGCGCACCGAGAGAGGCAAGTTGGGAAAGATTACGACCGATGACGCAGTTAGAGTTCCTCCCCTCGTTAAAGGGAGCAGCAAGTTCGAATGAAGCACCGTGCGCGGCCTTTCCCGCTAATTTAACGGCCACGGTAAAACGTGGCTCCGGCCACGGCGGCGTAATAATTTCATGCGAGTGCGTTATCTCACGGTGCGCTGATTCGCGTGCACCTCACAATAGCTCGAAATACCGAGTCCCGTTCGCCAACCGCACCACGGTACGAAGGAATCGATGGCACGCTTTACGTTCGTTTTCCGTCGACGATGCCTGCCCTGTCCGCCTCCCCTCGCGCGAACGCCGACGCGAATTCGAGCGGAACGATCGATGGTTGCTGCCGTATCGCGAAGCGAGCGGTCTCCTGCTCGGTTCTCCTCGTAATTTCATCGAGGCTGAGTCAGTTCCGTTCCTGCGATAGCAGGCTCTTTCTCTCTCTCTCTCTCTCTAGCATGCGGTAACTGTAATTGTAATTGTAATGGTAATTGTAACGCGCGAGCACCCCGCGCGCGCTGCGCGATATTCTTGTCTCTTACGGAATTGCATTTCCTGCCGGAAGCAGAGGCAAGGCAATGCCCTTGAAGAAGCCGTTGTCGCAGCATGAACTGTCGGAAGACGCGCGGGCCGGCGAATGCTCGATTTATAAAATCCGAGCGATCTAAAGTGCGAGACGGCGTCTTGCATCTCGAGACTCGGACTAATCCGTGTCGCGTTCGAGATATCGCGCTGGAACGCGTTCGACCTGTAACATTCGATATTATCACGATCGTAGAGAACGCGCTAAAGTCTCCTGATCTGCATTTCGCAAATGTTTCGTCGTTCAAAGACGCGGGAATGTCGGGCTTTCGCGCGCCGAGCGACAATGCTGCACAACGCGCGTGGGATCCATTGAATCGCGCGCGCCTGACCTTAATCCCTTAACGCCGGTGACCTTTGCCGCGGAACATGGAGAGATGAATGATCAATAAATCGCTTTCTTATCTATCGGCTGGAGGATGGCTCACCCGAATCTGGCGAGTAATTGTCGATTTCAATCGGAGCGAGACGCATACGTCTTGCGTTGAATTACGTTTTCTCTCTCTCTTTCTCTCTCTCTCTAGTATTCTCCTGGCGAGGACTCGCGGCGAATACGAGGCGAGCGCGTGCTTAAAGACTAATTGCATCCGCGACTTACTTACACGCACGTGAAATCCACGCCTGACCTTCCGTTTTCGGTTTAACGGCGAGGCGCTCGGCTCCTCGATTACGGCCTTCAGCCTTCGACCTTCGACGTTCGTTCTCACTTCTCGGTGTTTCCGATGCCGTTGGAGCCGCCGAGGCCGGATTTTCAAGCGCGAGCGGACCTACCGAAGCCGAACCCCGCGTTTACGCGCGACAACGAGGACGCGAGAGGGTTGCATCCAGCAGGCCACCCCCGTCGACACGACAGCAGTTTCCACGCGCGCGTTCGCCGAATTTATACGTGTTATTAGTACGCGTACCGTGCGTGCAATTTAGGGTAGACATACGATAGCTCGTTAGCGGACTCCGATTGTCGATTTAGAACGTACATCTCTCTCTCTCTCTCTCTCTCTCTCTCTCTCTCTTTACTTCTCTTCTTCTCTTTGACGAGCAAAGAGAACAGAACCACGGCACGCTGCGTCGAGGCTATCGATTGCCGTTCGCCATTGGAATATCGTTGTGTATTAAAAGACGGTGAGTGGATCAAGTAGGATGTATTAATCCGAAGCCCCGCGCAAGCCAGCCGGCGCACGTGATATTTATTTTTATAACAGGAAACGCACACAAACAGAGCAACCCGCCGCCGGTTACGCACGCTTCTGTCTTATTGCAGCGACACGCCGACACGGCTACGGAGCCAGTCGTAACGATTCGCGATTTTTTTCATTTTTTCCTGTTCTTCCCTCTCTTCTTGCTTCTGTTCTTTCTTCGTGCGCTAAGGAGGGCAATCTCGCGGCGCGAGGGAATGGAAATGCCGGGGGAGAAAGCCACCCTTGACAAAGATCGAGAGGAGAGCCCGCGCTTCATTTCGTTGCTTGCATTCGAAGCTTTTCGATCGGATCGCACGCGGCGCATCGCGTGCGTTTTCAAGCCTTTCGCTCGTCGAATCTCTCCCTCCCTCCCTCTCTCTCTCTTTCTCTCTCTCTCCTTTTACTCTCCACTTTTTCTTTTCTCTTTCTCGAACCCTCGAAACGTGCGAAACGTGCAGCGAGATTCCATTATAATACGCGCGATATGCGCAAGCGGGAACTCGAGCGATCGTTCGTGATCGTTATTTCTGGGCGATGTTGACGGCAGATTTGAACAATTTAAACTTTTGACATACGTATGTTAACTCGATACAACGAAATTCCCGCGCAAGTGAATCCGCTGCGCGGACTAGATCGAAGCAAGAGGAATCATCGGGGATGAATCTCGCGGAATTGCGGGATTTTGCGGTAGCAGTTCGCGATTGTCCGATTACTACCGGAAGGAGAAACATCGGATGTATCGATACGCGCGTTCTTCCGTTTCCGAACGATCCCCGCCCGGAAGTGCCAATAGCGATGCAACGGCCGGGGAGATTCGATTATTAATCGGCGTCGGCGTTAAACTCATCGGCTTAACATTTAACGTCATCGTTGCTCCGGATGGCACCAGACAAGCTGATGCGAGTCGATATTAAATCGCACGTTAAACGAGATGACTGCGACGAAGCGATACTCGTGGAGGATCGTTCAAGATGATTTCGAAGATGGCCAACTCCGCCGATGTTTGCTACAACGACGCGTCGTTGGAAGGAGCTACAATATCGCAAAGCAATAATAGCGTAGTAGCGTAACGGGAGCGCCTTGCGTGCGAATGATGAAAAAAGAAAATTTGAGCGTGATGATCGAAGCGCGTGTGATACGCAAAGTGTATCGAAACGTATGTAATTGCTGATACAAATTTCCCAGTTGTCGATTCTCGCGTGTTCGCGCGATATTAGCGGCCATCCAGAGCTGAAGGTGAATCGCCGCGGTACATAGCGATTGTAACAGTCGTCTCTCTCGTTTTGTACAAGGCAGCTGCCTTTGAGACGGTGTAAAAATCATGCGTGAAACCTTCCTGGAGATTTTTAATCTACAAAACGACTCGCGAGGACTCGAGAATTTCCGAGATCATTTCTTGCGGGCAACTCGAGCAAATTAAAGAGTATCTCGCTCGACTCTTCGATAGTGTACTACGTGAGTATGCGGGAACGTTTTAAGCGTGATTCTTCAAATAACATTTTTGATTCTTCTACAAGTGAGCAGGCTGGAATTCGAATCATCTTCTCTCGAAGATGACTTCGAGAGAGCGAGAATCACTCTCGCGAGAGCGCGACGCGGGAACAATCGTGCGCCGACTCGCGCGGGGCTTTACAAGTGGAGCACGTATTAACGAATTATAAGCGATTAATCGATTAACGCGTCCAAGAGATTAAGACGCATACGACTGATCGTTAAGCGTCGACTTTAGGTACTCGCTGAGACGCTCGCACTCGCCGCGGCACTCGCGTTTCTCGTTTATCGCCAAGGGACGCCATTTCTTGGTGTGTCCTCGCGCGATCGTCGTCATTAAACGAACGGCGTCCAAAGCGAGCGATGCACTGCGTCGATTTCCGTTTCGCCCTTGACGCCGAGGGATGCACGTCGAGGGATTTCAAGGGAGTTTCTCGAAACGGTCTCCGAATCACACGCTGAGAGATCGCACGGAGAAGTTTCGAAAAGCAGAGGAGACCGGAAACTGGTTGGCAGATTTTTCACAATTTCGACGTTCGTATTTTTCAATAACCGGTTGTTAAACTGACAATATTAACGTGACCTTTACATGAATCTCTCTGCATTTTTTGTACACGCTAGAAAGATTTTCTCTACATTTTCGTGCCAGGAACGATACCGAACGCTGCGTACTTCTTTCTGCAGCAGATGAAGCGTGACTATGCTGCGCTGTCATCAACTTGGCCCGACAGAGAGGTAAGTTGGCTACACGACAAATTGCATGTTCATCAAATGAACGAAAACGTGACAGAAATAGAGAAGCGATCGCGGATGTGTACTCGTTGACAGAGATCGTGTCTGTGAAAGCAGTTATGATAAACGATCGTTATAATCATCGATCGGCAATAACTCATTAATCTGTGTGTACACTTTGTGTATATTTATTTATACGCGAGATGGGAGAGATCGCTTACAATTTTCCGCTTCCGTTGCTCCTCGGAGACGCAACGCGAACTTGTCTCTCAGCCAACTCAGTCTCGGTCTTCTCTGCTGGTGCACGTTGGGAGCGCAAGCGACGCGATTCGCAATCTAGATGCGTATTTGATATTCCATTTCAAGGGATAATCTGATAGAGCATTTACTTCGCTGCGATGGAACAAGAGCAGTTCAATGTTCCTCGCGACAGCTCCGCGCGCAATCAGTTTCGAGACTGTGCGATTCGTCTGCCACGCAGAATGTTGCACTCGCTTTTTTATTGTAAGCTGGTTATCGGCGCCGGTTGCCGCTAATCTCGGCAACGTGATCCGAAATCTGAAATATAAATCGCTCCGGATATAAAGCCGCAGGCTAGCTATAACAACATCGTTACGTTGAAATTTCTCGCTGCACAATCGTGCGGATATGTTTGTTATTCCTCGTGCTGCATTCTTAATTGCTGTTATGTATAAATTCAAGCGGAGATTCGATCGGAAGGAGCGTAATGGAAGTTTCATAGGAAAGGCGATCGTTTCGTAAATTATAAATAAGGAGCAGCTCCTAAGCGCTCGTAAAGGTCGCTCGCTGGCCGTGATATACGATAATCGAGAGTAAGTCTCACGTCGCCACTCTCGTTTCTCAGCTCGCGGGTTTCCTTCGGACCGGAAACGACCGGCTCGATATTACACATACCGACTTTCCAAGCTCCTTCATGCCCGGCGTACTCGCTGTACTCGAAGAGCAAGCAGCACTTTCTCGGAGCTGGACGTTACGATCGAGACAAATCAAGGTAACGCGCGATGATCCGGATGCACGAGAAGCGATCTACACCTTTACACCAGACTTTAGCTTTATCGCTTTACCGGAAACGCAGTCCCGAATCTCGATCGGGGAAACGACGATGCGCTTGGGAAACGAGACGCCGACGCGATAAATTCGCAAACGAAGATGCTTTTTCCGTCCATCTAGAAACGCATGACCTTAACGAGGGCGATCGCGCGGACGATCACGTCCCGAAACTGCGAGACTCGTCGCCGTGCCCGATGTGCATGTATTCTTTCTATCGATTTCCTCGATGTCCTTCGCGGGATCTCCCGGCGAAGTACTGTGCATCGAGCTACGACGACGACGATGACGATGAAAAAATACGATTACCACGCACGATGGCCCTTGCGCCGACATCGCGCTCGCCGTATGACGGTTGCTCCGGTTGTCTCGAACGATAATCAACTTCGCGCGATCAAGTTCACGGCAGGATTTTATCGGCGAGTCGCAGACAGCCCTTGATTTCCCCGGTGATCTCGCGCGCAATTCGATGGCCGGGATAACTCCCGCCAATTTTTTCCGCGGGCGCCGTTAAACGTTCGCCATACGGCTCGATGATGCAACATCATTTGCAGGCGCTCTTCGAAGGGACGCGACAGCCGGCGCACGATTTTAGCGCGATAAAAATTGTCGGAGTTATTTTATAGCGGGTAATAGACCGCGACTCCGACATATTCTTTACGACGTCCCTTATTTTACGCGCCTTGTTGCCCGCTTTCATCAGCGGCATCGCTTAAATTCATTTTACGGTGTACGTGTGCGCGTGGCAAAATGCAGCGATACATCATATCTGATAATATCGGGAATTATACTTTCGCGTTGCGTCGTGGAGGAACTCGCTGTTATTCAGTTTGAAACTGACGTCGTGTCGCAGCTTCCGTACGATACATCGTGGAAACTTCATTCGACCTCATAAAGGATCAGCGCTGCGATCGTCAGATGAAACGACACGATCGCAATCACGAATAAAGCGAATAAAAAGCGCCAGTGCAGAGCGTCCTCGTGCAATAATTATTATTTAAAATCATCATAATTATCGTCCTCGCGAGCGCGGTCAGAGCGCGCGTTGCCGATCGCCGGTGAAATCGCCGGGCGAACTCGCGGCCAAAGCCGCGCTGAATCCTCGGGGCGATAGGGGGTGCAAGGGACATCTCGCGTGAATTATATTAGGCTCTAGCTTTAGGATGCTGATCGCCAGGTACGCCGATCCGGAGCGGACGCGAACGGCGGCGCATCCGCGCGTACCTGCGCGCTGACGAATACATTGCGGACCATAGCCTAGCGATTAGGCGACTTCACAAATCGATGTTAATATATCTGTACCTGTGCGTGTAAGAGGTGAAAGAAGGGGAAAGGAAGGGCGGAAGTATCGCTGCGAGACCGGCCGGCGGAGTCGGCCGGGAATTTTCTTGTCTCTTTCCGTGAGTGTATTGTGTAACTTGTACCAATGCCCCGGCACCACATAGCGATTATGACTAATGTAATTAATTAATTAATTAATTGCCGACTAAGCGGGGGAGCACGACGCGCCGCTCTCCTCCACCCCTCCTCTCGAGAGGGCGCCCGTGAATCTTTCCCGTGGATAGTTCCCCGGGAACTCGGATGATTCCATCTCTCTCTCTCTCTTTCTCTCTCCCGCGAGATGATTCGCGCGGGTGTCTGCAACAGCGTTTGCTCTATTCGATCCAGCCATCGGACGCGCTTCACGGGAGCATCCCTTAGACTCGCGTCGCCCTAGAGAGGAGAATCGGTCTTTTCGCAGAGCGCAGATTCTGATCCGCAGATTTCCAGATTCGCGCGATTGACAGGACTGTCTTCTTCTTGTGGCGGAAGTTCCGCGGCGCAGCTCGACGAAGCACCGAGCATCGGCGTCCCCGTCTCTCGCGCGATTCGATCGATTTTCGGGAAGGATTCGTGGGCACGTGGCCGCGAAGGTCGTCGTGCGACCTCCGTTCGTGCTCGACGAAACGAATTATGGGATGCGCCGAACATGAATCGCGACCAACTCTGATGGACTCCCGAAGGAATGCTGGAGGAAAGTGCGAGCGAAGTGACAGATCTCCGAAATACAATGTACAACGTTTTTCACGCGCACCGATGATTTGCATGTAATTTGTAAAAGAGGAGTTTTCATAGAGAGAATCAAAAGCGTAGTGGACAATACGTAGACGCGAGGAAAGCCTGATTTCATGTAAAGTTGTAATATCTGATAGGGGTAATATCGCGATATCCGAGCAATATGCACATCATAGTCCGCTTGAGCGCTTCAAACTGCTCCTTTCCTTCTTTTTCTTAGTGAAAAAAAAAAAAGAAAATATTATTGCTCTTATATTTTCACAAGTCAATCGTAGGATTCATTTTGTGAGAAACTCGGAATCTCTAAAATTCTCCTTAGCTTAATCACAAGTCCCTCGTGATTTCGCCAAGATCGTAGCCTTCAACGAGATTATACGCACTGCGGTATCCGCGCGCGAGTCTTTTCTTCTTTAGACACTAATACTTAAATTTCAGCTCCTGTAATTCATTCCCGCAAGACCCTGATCGCTTGCGAGAAAGAAACCTCTCCGATTTAAAAACTTTCCACGCCCCCGCACGTTTAAATTATTATCATTACCATCTCCAAGCCTCAACGTGTCTTTTAACTGTTACGATTCGATATTCCACGCTAGCTGTATGATTATTCTCTCCTCGTGCGTCAAGATCCTCCCTGATTTACGTTTCTCTCGCTCAGCCTTCTTCCTCAGCCACATCTCCGATCGAAATGCCCGCGATCGAAATCGCGCGCGTCCGGGAATCCCCGTTGCGACTTTCCGCCTTCGACATGAAAGCGAGCCGAGTTTGATGCTTGCGAAAGGCGCACGGACTTGGCAAATTGTTTGGAGGCGCGATTACTCGTTCGGCGTTTAGAAATGAGAGAAGGTTAGACAGAAAATTACGCCGATGGTGTTCCGTTATTGCGCGTGTCGCCGAATTTTCGAGGGACACGCGAGTGGTTCAATTCTCGGACACCAAGCGTGGAAGACGTCCACGTGATTCCATTACGAGACGACGAGAAATAATTCGACGTGTTAGTTTCTTACCATGTTTTTATCCCGTGTACCGTATAGATCTTTATATACACATATATGCGTATATATATATACATACATACACACAGATATGCGCGTATGTATGTGTATATATCATACAATGTATTTGCGGCGTCGTCGGCACTCGATCGTCTCAAACGATCGCCAAGTGCACTCACACACGTATACACACATACACACACGCCGCCACGCCGCCTCCCGCCCCGTCTAGCGTGTATAACGTGACGTATTTATGTGAATTTTTGTCATTTTACTAAGAACGTACTTGCCGTTGTACGATTAATGAAGAAAAAAGGAGAGAAGCAACTTATCGTTACGTAAAGTACCGCATAACATCTCCAGCTCCCGTGCTTGGCGTTTTGTTTCACGAGATACCGAACTTTTTCAGATTATCATGACCCAGTAAAGATATGTAATTGTAAAGTGTAATCAATAAAGAATCTTTTGCCTAATATCCCGAGATCGTTTGTCATTCAGCTCGATTCTTCAGTGCGACTGATCTCCCCGACGATGCTCGAGAGAAACTCGAGATTTGCATCCGCAAGAGCGAGATTGAGATCAATATCCTTGAAATCCGTAAAAGGACTTGACACGTTTCGATATCCAGCTTCTCTCGAGCCAGAGATAAAGCCATTATCGCCAAGATTACTATAACTAGATGGATCTCGAAATAACTTGATGGATCGTCGATAACATCGCCACAATTTGAAACAATGTATTCGATATATACAAATATATATAAATACATTATATTAATGTATAATTCATATACGGGTTCATGCATAAAAATAAACATAAACAAACTACACATTTGAGATAATAATTTAACATAATATCACGTAAGATACAATCATGCATAATCATCATCATCAATAGTAACTCGTAAATATCACGTAGATATAATCATTACTCTGGATAACGAGAAATTAAGCATTGCAATTTGGCAAAGTATTCTTTCACATCGTTTTCATCGACAAATATTGATTTTCTTTTCTTTTTCTCTTCTGTCATCGAATATTTATTGCAACTGTTGCTATACATAGAACATTCAGCGATATATTTGTCCAAATAATTATGTCAGGGAAGATAAATAACCAGAATCATATTCTTCTGTATATACAAGCGTATTCGAATATACTATTCAGAAGTATTTAACTGTGGAATATTAGTTTAATAGATCTGTAGATCTCTTCCTCTTGAGTCTTCTCACTATTCCTCTTGCTTTCATAAGATTGGCAGCGAGGTTGTTTGGATGCTTCTCTAGTCTATCGCGATAGAATTCCTTGATAGTTAGTAATTTGATGATTGATATCTTAAGATGTAGTGTGCTATCTATGACGTAGGGTCGTTAGTAATTATTCTAAGGATCTTTGATTTGTATCTTTGCAGTATCTCAAGGTTAGATTTTGTGGTTGTGCTCCAGAATACCGTATGGGTTTTAGTATAGTTTTGTAATAATATTTTGTTTTCCAGTATTAGTTGTGTTCTAGTATTAATTTCTGTCTAGTAAGCAGTTTTATTTTTTTACTTTGTTTGAGTCGTCTAAGTGCGTGCGTAATTAAGTTGCCTATCGAGGTGCATGCCGAGGATAGCTTGTGGAATCTAAGTTCCATTTAGATAGACAAGTTGTGGTGCGTGTGGTGTAACATGAATGTAACATGAATTGACTTGTTTTCATTGACTTTGATCCGCCAAAGTTTTAGCCAGTTCTGTATGAGGTTTAAATTAACTTGAAGATATTTGGACTCTATGCCAGGATCCTTGTGTATTGCAAGTACCGTATCACTCGCGAATGTAGCAATAGAGACATTTGTGTCTGCTGATAAGTCTGCAGTGTACAACAAAAACAAAAGAGGACCAAGGACACTATGGGACTAGATTTCGCGAATCTCTGTTCTATAACTTTTAGTATATACTTTTGAATATAACATGACATTTTTTTCCAAACCGGTTTTGCAAACGGTATTTGAGAATCAAGCCAGTAGATTTCGGTTCTTGAATATTTCTGTTCCATTGCTTGGATTCGGAACCGTCACGAAGCCTTTTTTTGGATATTACCTCCTTTCAGTTATTAGCTATATCCTGTTTGTCTTTAGTCATATTATTCGTTTCATGATTTAAGTGAATTTTCTCTGAGGAACTTGGTATGATTCTATTTATGAAGAAGTCCTTTGGTAAAGTTTGTTGAATATAAAATTTATTGTTGCTTTGCTTTTCTTGTTGTTGATTATTTAAATTGTTAATATAAGCATTATTCTTTTCATTTGGCGGTGTAATCGATCTCATAGCATCATTTCAAGATGAATCAAACAATAGCTGACTTCAATCCCCTAGAATCCCTGAGAGGAATCCCCCAATCTCTCAAGAGAATGGATTTTTCAGATTGATACCTGGTTTGCTATCTGGGATAATTTTATCCGTATTTGTTTTCTCCATTGTTTATTTTATTACTATGATAGAGAACTCGTTTCGCAGATTATTACCATTGAATCGCATTACAAGATTATTACCAGATTATTTATATTCCCGCGCGCGACAAATGTATATGCACACACGCACACACACACACACACACACACACACACACACACACACACACACACACACACACACATACACACACATATACTCAATTATCAAAATAAGCGTAAAATTCGCGTCACGCTCTCGTCGCTCTTTTCGCAGCACGATATGCGACGCGATTGAACAATATTTAATGATTGTCTTCTATTGAGCTTCCAGCAACGATCGAGATATTTGTTTGCAACGAATATGTATGTATATAATATAGAAATATTAATTTTCTATTAACTTTCTAATTACTAAATAACAACAATAAATAATTTAATTCTAAAAACAAGAAGTAAATTAATATGATAATAAAATGATAATATAATCTTCCAACATATTAATTCATCATATCGAATACGAGACAATATATCCCGCATATAAATCACCAAAATCATTATAAAACACAATTTAACTACAAATATTCTGAAATATAACAAGGTTCTAAATATAAATAAAATAATGTAACAAATGAAAAGAATTATACGATATTCTGCAATAAAAATTAATGCAAATTCAATTCCAACATATTCCACATTAAACCCAAAGACTAACTCAAATTCATCTTCAATGCGAATCTACATCTTATCTAATTGAATATTTTCTAGCGTCATTGCGTCACTCGACATGTGGATAATTCCTTCAAACCAGAATATAATTCGTGAATCAGCGTTCTTGAATCTGAATTATAATTTGAAATCAAATTTAAAAATTCGCGAATTCGCGCCGACCTCTGCGCATGCGCGCATTGAAAAATTTGAATTTCTGCGCATGCACGCTAGCTTCTGTGCGCGAGCGCACACTTTCGCGCATGCGCACTAGCCTCTGCGCATGCGTGCAGACGCTTTGTGCTTATGCGTGTGCTTTTATTGCAACCCGTCACTCTTTAGAACTAAATATACGTCGGCTGCTATTGTCGTATCAATCGCTGACAATTTATTATAGTTAGAATCTGCTAGAATTTTCTTATATGCTTTCAAGCTCCTTTTAATCTTTTGACTCGGTTTAAATGCGGTCAAGCTCAGCAAAATAAATGATACGATTAAACGATAGTAAGGGTACCGATTTTGATGAATACTCATTAGCCACTCTCGGCGATACCATTTGCGTCGGTTTCCCTATTTTTATACCTTGTCGACAATTAAACAATTACGTTGAAAACAATTATGTATTACTCTCTGTCTCCGTAATACGAGCTGCGTATAACTTTCTCTCACAAAGGAAGCTTCAGATGCCGAGTCTAAAAATGTGCAACTAATTCTCCTTACCTTAAAATCAGTTTTATCTTGGCCATCTCCAACAGTGCTGTCCCTATGATCGCAGTAATCATGTTGATGATTGTGCCGGTTCTTTGTCCTCTCGCGCGACCTCCGAAACTGCAACACCGTTTATTCAAACTGGACCGCGGAATCGCGGATTTTATGGCGCCGATGTGTAGAAGCGAGTTGTGCGCTTCTTGGCAGTATCGAATGTTTGACGGGCAATTTAAGAACGTATACTGACTTAATGAAGTCTCCTCTGCAATGAACTCACGGCGCCCGGCAGTACTAATGCTTCCTCAGCTATTTGCAAATTTCCTAAAGCATCTATCATTCGCGTGGCCGATATGCGGCCGCCTCGCGTTTTCATGCTGTTTCGCGAATCATTCAAATACGAGCAAGTGCCAGAAATCGCGAATTCAATGACGGACGATCGTACGTTATGCGTTAATTTGCTGTGTGCAGTTGACGGTGACACTGTTAATCTCGCGAATTCGTCGAATCACTGGAACGAAGAAGCTTAATAGCTCTGCTGGTACGATACTCATCTAACATTCGATACGACCAATACGTCCTCTATGACTGTCGCCGAAGATGCACATAGTTTACTACCACTTCACATCACGTGCGATCATAAACGCGAGCGAATGAGATGTAACTTCCTCATTCGCAATGTCACAGTCGACGTTATTAACGTCGCATCTTCATCGAATCGGCGGAACAAAGGAAAGTACATTAGCCGCTTTACTTACGTTACGAATGACACTCGAGGTACGAGTGTACATAATTATTTCTGAAAATGCACGTGACACGCAATCTGTCGAGTTCTTTACATCACTGGCGAACGCGAGCCGAATTCAATGGCGAACGATCTTATTTGCCCGATGCGTTAATTCCCTAGCGCGACCAAGGATACACTAACCTTGCGTCTTTGTCGACGGAACGAAACAACTGAAAAAAGACGCTCGCGTTTACAATATTCGACTAAGGAATGTACGGGTTCACTATGATTACCGGCAAGCACGCGCGTTTACATAGTCAGCAACTTCACATCACTCGGGAATGCGCGCGCGAGTGTTCGAATTAAATAACAGATTATTTCCCCGGTGTTAGTTTCATTGATATAATCAGTAATGTACTGATTATTGATGAAGTAATTTTGCAAGTCCCGCGTATTCGTTGAATTAACAGAACGGAGCAACGGGGAAAAGTCAAACGCTTTTTGTTTATAATGCTGGGCGGATTCATCACGATCGGGCAAGGACGCGCTAGTCTTCATTGCTGCGTCGTTCACGTCGTTATCAACGACGTTGCCGCGTATTGGCAGTGTCGGAAGTGCGGAATTTCGACAACGAGTGCTCCTCTCGACGCTTTAAACTATCGATGCGCCGCGATTATCGCGTTTAGTCGCATCATGCACGCGGATTTGTCGGATTTCTGCGGAATGTTAATGATCGAAAAAAACTCGACTTTGGTTGCGATATGCGCGTAAGCTACGGGTCCGTCATGACTACTTCCAAGGACGCGGCGCATTTACATAGTAAGCGATTTCATTCGGGAACGCATAGGCATAATTTTCACAACTTCAAGTCTTTCTCAAGTGGCGCAGTGTCGAAATGTAAGTCTATCGCGCGATCTGTTCGATCTGATCGCGATTACGCGTGTCGGATGATGTCGCAAAAGTGACGCAGCCGCGTATTGTGTCATGTGCATCGCATTATTGCGCACTCGCGAGCACAAAAGCGAGTACAGCGCATCGATATGTGGGTAAGTCTGTCGAGGATTAAAGGGCAAAAGAAGAATTCCAGGAGGCGCTGCGGAGGAAAAAGAGAGATCTGCCGCTGCCGCTTTTCTATGATCGATCCAGATTGGTTAACTGGCGGCAGGCCAATTAAACCAATTCGCGGAATCGGCCCGAATAAGATCGACGTAACATCGAATCGACTACGGCGCGAATTTTTAATAAAATTCCAGGAAACAGATTTCGCGAGTACCGTTGAGTACATTATTATCTTAAAGTCCTTCTTGAATTGGATTCTCGATCAAGGATTTGCTAAAATGATGTCTCGTTCTGTAATGATTAACTCGCAAGAATTAATCGATGGCCATTTGAAAATCATGATGCATTTGCGTCATCAACCCGCGCGATTCGTTGATTAGCAAAAGTCGTTGCATCGCTAACGCTGTTTTTTCGCGCGTATTCAAATCCGTATCTTGTCGCGCGAAATAATCGCGTGGAAAGTTCCATATCTTCGCGAGAAGTTGAGAGAAGGGCGAGGCTCAGAAAGTGCATCGGCCGATGTCGGAGTAATCACCAACGGAATGCGGCCGATCCCGCATTGCACCCGATTGGTGAATGATGATTAAAATCATTTTCTGTATAGCGTTGAATGCCATTTCAATAGTAGTCAATGCGATTTACTTTGCCTTAGTAGAGAAACGCCTTCTTATGCAGATTTGTGCATGCATATATTTAATTGTTGACTGAGGGATAACATGAGAATAACATAACTTAACTTATTCATCTCTAAATCGCAACTTGGATATGTTTCTTTAATGAGAAATGTTTTTTTTTGTTAACTATGAATAATTTATAAATTATAAATATGCATAGACGTTTCTTGAGAGAACACATTTTTTATTGGTTTATGCCTCGTGCAATAATTCAGTATTTTACCGTGGAAACGGATCGTCATCGAACAAACGTCAACGGTTTCAGCTTGAAACTCCCGCAATGATCACGCAAGATTTTGCGAATATATATTAGCCTTATTATGCTTGTCATTATAATCGTGGCATTTCAGTTTTTATTAATTGTGCATGGATCGAATAGTGCGAATAGCCGAGAGACCAGGGCGATTGCCTCACGATCGAAATATCCAGGTTCGATTCCCAGCATTCAATCTCCCCCCCCCCCTCCGTTTAACTTCTACGATCGAATATACTCGATCTCTTCTAACACGCAAAAACTCATATTGGAGCCAAAAAAGACACAATGTATATGACACTCTGTGCCGAGTATGGACAAATATGGCCTATAAAGATCCCCAGTAGGTTCAGTTAGTAGTCAAGAGTGACCAATATGGTATTACATCAGTCAGTTATTATCAACTTTGTCAAATGTATCAGCATGTGTTGGACGCTTGAACATGAATGAGATAGCAAGAATGCTCTGTGATTGAGCTGTTTAACGATTCGCAATGTGAAATTTCCCTAAACAAGAAACGCGTCTGCGTAGAAGTTCAGTTCTGATGATGACATTGAACAGCAGAGGATTAGGAAAGTGAATAATAAAAGAAGGTCGACAAACGCAGGCAGCGTGTTGAATCCGTAGCTAGTCGAAGAACTAACTTCCTGCTAATGTGGCGACGAGCTTGGGAACTCTACTGGATTTCATCGATGCTGGAAGATAGGCCGCTATATTTCATTGCTTGTTCGCCATTCCGATTCCTGGAATCACGATTCCACGAATTAACGTTTGAACAATGAATAGCTTTGTACGTAGAGCACTAGCGTCAGTCTTTCACTCGCGAGATTCATTTCTTGCATGGCAAAAGGCAAACGGATCAATGCGAGGAGCACGGGGATCATCGTGAACATGTTCGTCGGCGGGAAATTTACTTTCAAACGCTTAACGACCCGTCGCGCATGCGCGGAACGGAAACGAGCCGCATGAAAGTTTCGATATCAAAGTTGTGTGCTGTTGGAGTGTAATAGAGGACCGCGCGCAGTATTTGCGAAGATTATACATATCGCGGCAATTCACGAGGCGATGATTGTTTATGGAAAAATATATCTTCAGATAAAGAAGGTACGAAATGAACGGGTTATATCTCTCGTCGCACCATGTTTCATTAACTGGCAATCGGAATCTATCGATTAGTAATACTGTGATTATCGAAATATCGAAACATTTGATCGAACGACACGTGAATCGCTCGACACGGCTTGATGAAATTCTTAATAATAATGCAGAAACAAAAATCTCGAAACGTTTTCGTCTCGACGTTAATTATAGAAACGCGAGGCTTATGTTTTCTGTAGTCTTCTGTACTTCTCTAGATGTCGTTCATTCTGCACTCACAATGCTCAATCGTATGTTTACTTTATTCTACGAGTGTAAAAAGTGCAACTACAAAGCTCAAAAGTACAGAGTCATATAGATAGGTGGTTATAATCAGTTGTAATCAACTGCGAACGCATTGTTTTCCTCGCAGTATCCAAATCCACTATGTAAATCATTCTCTCCGATCGATTTCAAATAATGTGCTATTACTCATAACGGTAATACGGAGTGTTTACACGAGTATGAAACGTTTGCCAATCTGTCAACCGATTCGCTGACGTAACCTGCAAAATATTATTTCCAGATGCTTTGTACAAGATACGCTAGCAAGCACGGTGCTTCGTTATTGTTCGGTTTAATCCCGCGGGCTCTCTATTCACGTCGCAGTGCTAGGAATACGAGTTCCTACAAGATTGTAAAGGTCGACGATGATTCTTTGGATGGTAAGTAACCTCAATTCGATTGTTGATCGATATGCCAAATACCATTCATCGATTATTGAATTCGTATGTATCCCGCTTGACAAATTTCAAAAACTTATCGAGAAGTTATTTGTATTAGTCTCGAGGTGAAGTTCTGAAGTTAAATATCGTTCGTTATTTTACGACGAAAAATATAAGATATATCGATTCACATCGGCTACGATAGATCACGTGCATTGTTTTTAAATAAAACATATATGTAATTAAGCATAGCCGAGCATGTTTACGAAATACGTATGCTAAAATTGTTTTTCTTATAGCTACTTGCGTATGCAGTATTAAGCAATACGATAAATAACGATTTTCGAACGATCGTATATGTTGATCTTTCGTTATTACAGTCGGACTTTATGCTCGTCGTAATATTTTTATCTTAAAGCTATTTTTACCGAAAATTTTCATACGGATACAGAGAGATATTCAAACTGACACGCAGTGATGTAATAATATACACGAATGTTTATGTCGGTCGAGGTATGTTTATTATTACGAATATATTATAATATAATATAGATATTGACAACAGCGTTTTGGGTACCAATTCCAACTGGGAGTTGCTGACGCCGAGAGGCTTTCGATTTTATCTTCCTGGAAGCGTAGGACCTGCTTGGTTAGATGCTACAACCACTGCCCAAGTCAAGACTCAATTCATCGATTTATCTAATGAAGAGGAGTTTATAGAATCCTTGCACAACAAAAATGGTTATCGTAGAAACGGATTCAGGAATTGGAAAATGATACGTCCGATGTTAGATTGCGTGGCACAGGAATGTCCTATTGTGTTGCGAAAGAATATAGAGGAATTGTTTCCGGGATGCTTGGATGTGACCACGTCACATCTCACTATTATAACTATAAATCAGAAAGCTAATCTCAAATCGATGCAAAGGCGCAAGGAAATAGAAACGGAGAAATTAGCCAAATATGTAAGTTACATGTACACATCATGTGATAACATGCCATCTATATGGATAGAATCCAAAATAGTACAACTATAAGCAGACACGTACACTCGTATACATTAATAGTCTGCTAGTTTGTTTTAGCAGCCTCGGATATGTGTACAAAACTCAAAATGATCGGTTACTGGGCGGATTTTATTAATCCTTTTAGTGGGCAGCCTCACATGAATCCACGAAAGAGCATCAATTTATATGAGACTGATCAACGTTTCCGTTGCGTAGGATTTAAAATTGAACAAAAAAGCAATTGCAGAATTATCGCATCCGATAACAATCTCAAAAATTTTATCGGTATGTAAACAATGACGCATAAACATATGCAATAATGGTAAGATAATAGCTGCATTGATCGAGATATAAATCTCTCTTTTTCTCTCTCCCTCCCGTGCACGCGCGCGCAGGTGTTTGTGAAATACGATCTCTCGTTTACTCACGCGCGATATCCAATTCTAATCGTTGCATTTTAATTTTTTCTTCAATTTCAGGAAATCTTTTTACCACAGCGCCAGCGAGTACCGATTTTTTAAAGCAGATAGTGAATGTTAATAATGAGAATCAAGCATAAAATATGTACATAACAGAGAAGTATATTTAATACGATAGATTTTTTCTGTCGTTAAAGTTACGCAAATTCTCATATGGCCGCGCATGATTGAAAAGTTTCTCCGAAACAAATGTTATTATAAATCAGATTAGATTTAATATCATGACGAAAAATGTGTCACGGGTACGTGCTCGTATATCGGAGCAGTTTATTTCTCTTCTATGATGAGAAAAGATTCATACTTGTAATTCTGATTTACGTTTGTCTGATATAGATCTAGATCGTGTTTGTGTTCTAATGAAATAGTCTTGAATTATTTAAGCAGATTATGCTGCTGGGAAAATAAAATGGAAAGCCTCTCGACGATTAGCAGCTTGTTCAAATACATTTCATTTGGGAAAGTATCTTTTAATTTAATAGTCATAAATGAAATGTCTTTTTATTCGTGTAATATCTATGTAAATTTGAAGTCCTCCATAAAATTGTTAATTCTTATTACATGCATTCGTTATTAATTTTCCTCTAAACTGGAAACTCATGCGCAATATTCATATTGGATTTATAAGCTTGTATCTTTATTTCACAAATTGCAACTATCTGCCGTAATGTTAATATTATACAAATATAAAAGACTCGAAACAGAATCGCACACTTACATTTTACACCATTAAAATGCATGCTAAATGTATGCAACGCGATAGATATATATCCGAGTAGCATCACAATTCAGGCATAACTAGAATAACCAATAACAGCTAAAATAATCACAAGATTATAATTAGGCTTCGCAAATCGACGAAAAGATTTAGAATAGATAGATAGTATAGAATTCCGGTATGACCGTAACCTAACGAATTCTCTCTAACATCATTATGTTATTCGCCTAATGATTTCTTGCTTCTTAAGATCAAACGCGCGGATTGTTAATTAAAACGACGCGATCGCGCGAGTACGCGTTTTGTAATCCAAACGCGACGCGTCGTGTTGTAATTCGAGGAACCTCAATCAGATCATGATTTGTCTCTCGACGTGATCAGGATAGCGACTTAATAAATCATAGGTAACTTTGTACCACCGGCGGAACGAACATTAATAGACTACTTACACGATACAAGCAAAATTGTATTGTACATATTAATGAATAATGCTATTCACAACACTTCTCGAGGTATTGTACGAGAGCAATTTCTTTTTCTGCATTTTTACTTTTCATACATAAATCATGCCAGCATTGCTCAATTATTAGTTACTTAAATACATATCCTTGCTGTTTATATATCATGATAACACCTAAAGTGAGATAATTAAGAATAAGAGATTAAGTTAAACAGAAAAATATCTGTGCTACTACAACTCATTAATATATTCGTATATTCACACGTGCCATGATAACAATATACCTCATACAGAGCATCTTCTGTTAAAGATGTAAAATATCTCAGTTTTTGGTAAAATGTACGACTACTTGTCGATATGATATGCAATCATACGGAAATAACTATTAAATCTAAATGGTCAACAGAAGGAGAATAACATGAAAATAAATTGCTCTCAATCGACCTCCAATTTCCGGAACGAACCGCACATCCCGCCAAATTCCTCATTGACCGCGTGATAATCTTTCGGTGAAATCTCGATATACATATCATCGAGAGCTTTGAGTTGATCTTTTTTCTGCTTCAATTCGTTTTTAAATTCAGCTGGAAAATAAGCGTGTATTTATAGAAAAGAAAATAATGTCAATATACAAGTTAAAATGAGAAAATAATGGAAAGATATTTTTGAGTAATATACTGATAAATAGTTTAAGTATTTTGTTAAATATTAATTATATAACAGAGATTATTATAATAATGATTACAGAAACTATTTTTGTAATTTATCAAATAAATATTTTAATCGTAAATAGCTAACTCAAAGTATATTTCTTATTTTATACAGATTTGATTAAAATTTATCCTGTTATTTCCCCATTTTAAACGTTTTAGCTTATCCATTATCGTATTCGTAAAATGAAAGATTATCGGAAAAATTATCGTACCGATCATTTCTGAGAGCGGAACCTCTCCTCCATATTCTTTTGGTAGTATGTCTGGACTTACTGCCTCTTTCAGCTCTTGCATGTCTTTGTGCATCTGCCATGTAATCAATATTACAAATGTGTGACTCATCGATCATGTAAATTTACATTATCATGAGTCATATAATTGATGATATTTACCATTACGCGGGATTTCAGCTTGTCGTTAAGCAGCGAGATGGCAAATTCGATGATTTTTGCTACGCTGGTGGGAATATTGATGAAATGTGTCTCCTTGTGACGCATCGGGGTGCTGTTCTGTATGCATCTCAGCATATTACGAATGTCCGTGAAGGACCATGCACTCAAATGGCTCATGGTCAATCCCGACTCGTCATTGATGTGTGCGTAGCCACGGATCTGATTCTTCTCATCGTCCATCAAGGATTCCACCACTAAACTATGCACCCGCGCCATGTGTATCGATGAGAACTTGCAAGGATCGAAACGTCCTTAAAGCAGAAAAGCAAAGTTGAATTAATATATAATTAAAAACGATTTTATGAGTGCGAAAAATAATATCGTAAAGCTAAGAAGCAGAGATTATCATCGTCTTTAAAGCTAACTTTCCGACTCTAAAAACAATTGGGTCCATCGTTTTTCATTATACAAACAATAGGAGCTTCAGCATCAATGTTGGGTTGTGTCTATCCTAATAGAATATCTTGAACATCATTTTAATTTTTATATCTGGAATTTTGTATTTGAAACCATTACCTGCACACGACAGTATCACCTTTCGGCCGTGCCGATCCCGTTTCGGCAACGGCACTAGGTAGCCGCTATCGATGATGGCTTCGATCTCCGGATCATCGATGTCGAGTTTCTGGAACCAGTCGGGATAGAGCTGTCTGATAGTGAGATAGCGTTCCAGCATCTCTTCCGCCATTGGCAGACTGAATTTCTTCGTTCTGAGGAATCTCAGCAGGAACAACGAGTCTGTCCTGCATTGTTTGATCGCGGGATGCTTCTCGATCCAATGACGAAATTGCTTCAACGCCTGTTCCCTCGTATTGTCGTCCTCACGGAGCTCTAGCCTGGCCATTTCCAGCGTGTCCGCATCCAGCGTGCTCGTGTATTCATCGTGCTCCTGCTGTTGCCCCTCCGTCACCATCGTCTGAAAAGAACAACTCGATCTTAACATTCTATTCCGCGATGAATTCTGTGTCTTGATTGCAAACGACGTTATTCTAGCAGTTCCTACGTTCCTCGAATAATAGCAATCGCATGATAGTGCATTAATAATATCATAATCTTTTAAAATATATATTAGAAATGTATTACATTACTGATTACATTGTATATTATTAATAATATATATATATATATATAATTGAATTATATAATATTACATTGAATAATAAATATATGTATACATGTATATATGTCTATAGATATATAAAATGTTAATTGAAATCTTGATTGAATTGAATTCTTGATTAATATCAAATACATTTGACTGATTCCAATTATTTGCGGAACATCGCATACCGCAAAATGTTTTTAATTATTATTATTCTTTCATAAAATCAGAATAGGCATTGGCACTAAATTTATAACATTTAAATAAATTTATAAACTTTACAATATTAAAATATGAAAGCGAGTATATGTCGGAAATCTTGATCAAATGATACCGCATTGCTCGTTATAACGCAGAGCCAATACGATATGGAGCGTAAAGAGAAAGCATGAGGCTCAGCATCGAGATATCGAGATATTGCAGCGCGTAGTTGATTGGAGAATTATGTTAATATCGCGGAATTACAACGAAGATTGAAGGTATATATTTTATCGAGGTAACAACATTCCTTTTTAGCTCCTCATATCCAATAATTATTCTTGATAATCGAATAACGGTACATTTACAAATGAACCTTATAAAAGAGGATCGAGCGTCATCAATCAATCAAGTGAACTTTGACCAACATTCACGGGAACGATGTCCTAAATGACGCCACGAAGAATGTAAGAAGACTGCCAAGTGCGCGAAGAGAAACCTATTATCGAATAATTGCAAACGGACCTCCTTATAATCCAACACGAGTGCTGGACGGTTGAGCAACTCGTAGAAACGAAAGCGAGACACCGAGGAGGAAGTGGTGTGCGAAGTGGTGGCCTCATGGCTGCGCAACGAGAACACGCGCGGTGTGCCATATCCGCCACAAGGCGCGCGGAGCCAACTTTCTATCCTATCGTGCGACAGCCGAGGAGCACGATAGCGTAAACGATATTCGTTTCGGTTCGGGTGTCCGTACAATGGTGTTGCGATCTCTCTGATGAGTTTCCCGTAACAGCCGTTTACCATGTAAATACGGAACTTCGCTAAGATGAGAAGCGAACTTGATATCGTGAGAGGATTATACGGTGATCTCCATCTTGGACTCAGCCGTTACGTTATTGTTCGCAATTCGATGCGACGTATCCGTAGCTGTTACCGGAAAAGATCTCCGTCGCTGATGTTGCCGATGAAAGAGCAACAGCTATCACGAAGAAATTATCGCGCGAACTCGCATTCGATCCACCGTGTCTATCCACTCTTATCGCTCGCCAAACACTTCTGTGGATGTAACGTGGATAATTCCATTCATGCAAGAAACTCTGAATTACATCCCGTAGAGCAGTCTTAATTGAATCTTTCAATTAATCGATCGATTTAACGGTTTCTTACTCTCACGGGCTTCCTGTGACATCCGTTTTCTGCTTCTTCTCTTTCTTGTTTCTCGCGCATCTTCTCTTCCCTTCCACGCGAAGCTTGATCGCTTATCGTTATCGCTTATCAAACGAACTGTTAAGAGAAACTTAAGAAGTTCTTTTAAAAATTCTTTTACGTATATAGATCTTTTATCTATTACTCATAGCCACGAAATTCTTGCTTCTTTCAATTAATAAACCGCTCTTTCTTAATAACAAATATCCGCATGTAAATGAAAAGAAACTTTTACTCAAGATCTTACTCGCTCAATAGATTATTCTAATCAAAACTCGATAAAAGTGTTTAATTTACTTTAGCTTCGTTTCCTCGTTTTTCGACAATCCCACCTTTCTTCGCAGTTCTTCAAAAGTCCTCGACTGTCCGTCAGACTGCACCTCAATCGGTTTCTTATCAGGATCACCTGATTAATCAGATCTTTGTGCGATCCGTCGAGAGACACTTGTGTACCGCGTTCACTTCCGTTTGCAGAACACGTTTACATTCGTAACGATACGGAACGAGGTTCTAATGACGAACGCGGCCGGATCCGAAACGAGAGACGTTGACTGTCGGACGATGTACATCGAAGTAATCCGGTCGCTTGGCCGACTGGTCAATTTAAGGAGAGATCGTCGTGGTGGTGCTGACTCTCATCGCGCGAACGTGCTCTCAGGACCTTCACCTACATCCTGATGACGCTCTGTGTCTCTCGCCAGACGTGTTCGCGAGCTGTGTCGCATTCTGTGTACTGCTATGCAACGATTTTAACGTGCATAAATTATCATAGTTGATTAATTAGATAAAAAAGATTTTTTTCAAAAAAAGAATTACATAGTCGGACTGAATTTATGGGCTGATTGATGACGGACGAATACGATTACAACTGATACAATAAAAACGAAATTAGAGATAATTCTCCCTAGAGAAAAGTTTTTGATTGAAAGATTATGATGAAGATTGTGATATCTGCCTGGAGATATCTTTCGGCAGATCGAAAGTTTCTATATCTCTTGTTAAATTCTTGCTTTTTGTTAATGTTATTTTCGTGTTAATATCGTAGAAATCATTTTAGACGATGCGAAGATGAAAGCTGGCGCATTTCGCTAATTGTCATGCTGTGTTGTTCAATTCTCGTTAACAGTGTTACTTATCGTACATATCCACATTTTTTAATCAATATGGAATGCGGATTAGAATACGAATTAAAGTATCGTCCACGTTTACGCATGTTTCTTTTCTCGTCGTAAAAGACATCGCAAAAGAGCGAAGGGCCCCGTTCTCGGGCACCTTCGCCTCCGATGCGCCACGCTGCTGGGAGATTCACTTTCTTCTCGTAATCTTCCATTTTGCTTTCACCGCTCTTTCAAATGGGGATCGTACCGATGAGCACCGATGAGTGCGATATCACAATTCTTCTTCGCTCCGGTAACACCGATCACTGATCGCAATCAGTTTATCAATCGATAAAATTGAAGAGCTCGATGCAATTTCCTGTGAAGCGTGTTTCATTGCTAATATAAAAGATTAGACCGTAAATACTTGTCTAATCGCATGTTGTGAAACATATGGAAAGATTTTTACAAGATTTCGCATAAAACTCATTGCGACGTGTCTTAGTCCATTCCAGATGCATGAGATGCAACAGACACTTCAGCCTTCTTTCATGTCTTTTACCAAAATATTTAAAAAATAAATTGAGTCTATGCGGCATAGAAAATCGTTGCCTCTGTTAATGGTTTTAAATCAGCCTCTGTTAAATTAGTATAAATATTTTTACGCCGAAATTCAAGGCTCGTATAAGGCTTACAACTTGTGAAATTATTCAACACGTGGAATAAAAATGTACAAAATGACATCATTATATTATTCTCTGGTGATTACTTCTTCTTCCTCTTAGCATCTTCAAGTCCGAGCGTGAATATCTGCGAATGGATTGACATATTTATAACGTGAAGAATGAAAGCATTTAGTTTGTAGATGCTAAATCCTTGTCTGCTTAGCATACGAAGTATCGCATACAGGTGTCTTTAAAACAGATTTACATGCATAAACCTGAAAAATAATTACTTCTTATTTGTTTGATGTTCCGAACTCTTCAAGTACTCGGTTCTCGGCTTTAGATTTGTCTTCAAAGCGACAAAGCCTTTGTTCATGCTTGCGATTATCCAAACAATTAGTAAATCCCTTTTCTATATATTTTTTTTCTATATATTTTTTGCGAAATCATCACGCTTTCTAACCGAAAAATATTTTATTTTTCATTTATTAACTTATTTGCACGACGCAAAAGTATCTCGACATATATCGTTCCTCTCGCAGCAATATATTTGTCAGCAATTATTTATATAATTAATTAAGATAATCAAGATTCAGCATATCTCTGCTCACTTTGCTATTTTGTTAACGTTATGATATAAACGTGCGAGATTAGCGGTTACTATCAATGAAAATAAAAAAAAAGACTGAAGATTTCCTGCGCGAGAATTCTTAATTATTAATGCCTAAAACGAGACTTCCGTCGAATTTCATAAAAACATGCGAGTAAGCACGCAACATCCGGAAATGAACGTTGTGTCTTGCGCGATGTAAGCGGAATCGAATCGAATCTTGCGCGATCGGTCGTTTTCCCTTCTAAGCCGCGAAATTAATCTGCAAATACCAAAACCGGATATACTGCATACCTGATTACTATTATGGCTACATAAATTATTGCGTCATCAATCGCTGGTACAATGTCCCTTGATATTGCACCGGTGAAAGTCACGCGCTATATCGGGAAACAGGCCTTTCTATTCTTCCCGCTGCCTTTTGACGTTAAGCCAGCCGATAAGCCAGCTCCTCCTTACGAAATTATTTCCTCTTGGCGAAGTCACCAATGTGAATTGAGAAAATTGCGCGGCAGCAATTAGTCATGTAGTTATTAAACAATTAGACAGCACGAGCATTCACGAGCAATCTTATGATCTGAAAAATAAGTTCTATGATTTTTACGCGAACAAAAATTATTCGATTTCGCAAGGATATCTGTGTTAATAATATAATTTGTAGCGGGCATCTTATCGGAGTTATCTACGCGTATACATAACGTTAATATTTTGCGTAATATAGGCTCGCAGTAAAAGTTCCACAAATATTATTTTCTCGTTTCATAGAGTCGAATAATTCATATAGAATACACACAAAGGTGGTGACAGATTGAATGATTCAAATTGCGTATTTATTTTTCAAAGATAATTATATCTGTATTGAAAGATATTCAATGAGATTCCTGAGATTTGAATTATTATTCTCTGTGGTTCTCGTAGGCATCGAAAATTCACGAGAATAGAAATTCTGGTGATGATTTATAACCGTAACTAATACGAAACTTCGAGGCCAATTACGTATACAGATTCCTAAACGAGGCTAATATTTAAAATCAATGCGCGCGGTGCAGCATGCAATTAATTGTGTCTGTCGTGCGAAAAATAGGACAAAGAGAGAAAATATCGCAGCACGCGATATTTTTATACATAATTAGGAGCATATAAATAATACAGGTGAAATTCTATTGACCTTAATGAACAATTGGAGATAATCAAACTTAGATATTCCTGATGAAAAGGTAGAATATACAAGCAGAATTTTACTTTAGAATGTATCCTTAAAAAAAACGTAATATACTGTGCGATGTATAAAATGAATTTTTGATCATCCCGCCGTAAAACCATTATTTTTAAATTATATTTTTATAAAATGGATGAATGAATAATGAATGAATTATATCTCTTCTTTCTCCTTCTTTTTTTCTCTTGATAACATTCATCGATTATTTTGAAAGGAAATTATTTCTTTGCATTATCATATAAAAATGTAATTAGTTTTATACATAAATTCCATAAAAAAATATAAGTTTGAGACATACACTCGAATTCCTAAAATATTCCAGACATCAGATTAATATATACAGCTCTATATAATTTATTGACAATATTATTTTACATTATCATTTCATTACTTTCGAATTCTTCATTCTACAGTTTTTTGCATCGCGAGTTGATTTATATGCTTACACACACACACACACACACACACACACACACACACACACACACACACACACACACACACACAAAATAAGAATTTTTAGCGCATTTTTAGCAAATGATGTGATTATCATTGAACATGTTCGTTATACGGTTTTGAAAGTTTCGTGTTGTCCGAGCGACCAGGAACACGTTTCAAGAACGCTTCAGCCGCTGCACTTTCTCCGGCGACCCTAAAAGCTTCAATGTTCGTTCGCTGGAACGAAAGTGTAATGACCTCAGCAATATAATTTCATCTTTCTGGAATATTAAGAATGTCATCGATCAGTCCATCATAAAAATATGGCTTGATATATCGCTATTTCCTCTGTAATAATGTAGTATTTAAAATGAGCTCTGCCTTTTGGCAAAAATTTCGTATTCATGAATCATAAAGATAATCATTTGACGTAAGTTTTGTAGCAAACAACATTGCTATGTATCGTATCCACTATCAAAAATCGCGCGCTCCTGAATCGCTACGATCAGAAATTCTAATGATGATCGGATTTTTTGTTACGGCTTCATGTAACATCTCGCTTTCGCGATGATACGATTCACACCATTTCATGTGCAAGAAACTCGACTGTGAAAGTCGGAATAAAAATCGTTTCTCGATGGAAATACGATATAATTTCTCTTTCGCGCCGATATATATATATATATATATATATATATATATATATATATATATTTATATTTATATATATGTATATATATATATATAATAAAAAAAGCTGTGTACACGGCTCTACCAATGCTACATCTATGTATAAATATACAAACGCACGCGAATAAGCTGATTCGTATTAATTCTAATTTCAATTTTCATTAATTTTTTAACAATTTGTTTAATGATTCTTGACAAATGTTTAAGTACAAGGCATGACGCAAATTATGTATCGCATTATTACGCGACTATTTTCAATATGTTTATTTCTTCGTTGTGAAACTTACATAAACGATCTGACAAGAAATGATCATGACGCTATTCAGTCGTATAAGAAATGCGACACATCAAGATACATTGCAATAGGTGACTTTCCTGCGACATATTTTGATATTTCATGTCCACGTTGGGCATAAAAATGTTACATAAAAATCGTTACATAAAAATGTCGATAATATTTGAAACTTCATCAAAAAATTCCATATTGGATTAGACTATCAAGAAACATAAATAATTACAAAAGTATGGAATTAAATTCTGAATAAAATTCTGTAGACAAAAAAATTCAAAGATGACATTGCTATGGTATTTGAATAGCACTTTACCAATAGCAAACAGAACAATTTTGAGTGTTTTGTAACATAAGGAAAAATTCCAATATTCATTACTCGCATTGTCAAATTAAAAAGAACAAAATATGTTATCTGCACATTTACGTGATTAATAAATATAATACGTGATTCGTAATATGGATAGATCATTATTCAATTATTGTAAAATATTTTAGATTGGCAATTGATCAATCCATTCTTGTCGAGTCTCGTTTCATATATCATCAATCATCTCGTGTGCTTTAAGCAGCTTTAAGGATAACGATTGGAGACTTTTAACCCGATGATCATCTGAGAATAACATTGTCGAAAGTCAAATCCCTATTTTCGCGTTGGGCACCGGATTTCTTGAACGGATTCCAAGGAAGTCTCCTGGCTACGTGCGCCGTAGTGACGGATCCCGCCGGGCTCGGCTGGCCCGATGACACCCCGGAAGAACTGCTCGCCGAAACGCTTCCCTTATCGTGGTGATTGTTGGGTTGTTTCCCTGGTTTCTAAAATGATTAGTTCCTACCGTCGTATTTTCACATTCGTTTATAAATAATTAATCGCGGAAGCATCTATGCTTGTTACTATGATTGTTTTGTTTTATTTTTTATCAAGAAGAATCAAACGCAAGAAAAAACGAATGCAAGAAAAAAAATCCATTATTACATATCTAATATTAGTAATCAATTAAAATATCGCGTATTTTTTTTACCAGAATGATATATCAATTATAGATCTTATCAGTCACCTTTAAATAATTCCTGTCCATTGGTGTGACTAATTTTAAATTTATAAAGTCGCCACATTGCTTTATCATTCGTACGACTTGTTCATGAGTCGCCCACTTGACGTCCTTATCACCGATGCCGACTATAAAGTCACCTTCCTTCATACCACCTACCTGAAATGAAGAGAAGCTCTTCCATTATAATCTGTCATTGCAATGATCAATAAAAGTAGACTGATAGAATATTGAAGATACGTTATACAGAAATTATAGATATATGTAAAACTAAAAAACTTATCGAATAATCAGTCGATATAGAGATGTGTTCTTACATCAGCCAACGAATTATGATCAACGGCAGCTATTATCACCGGAGCGTCGCCACGCACACTGAATCCAAAACCTTCACCATCCGGGCCTCTTTGGAGTTGCACCGATCGCGGTGCGGTCCAGTGTCGTTTGGCTGAGAATATTGCGACTGGACCTAGTGATCTGAAAAGATCATCCACTCCGTGCTGTCCGAAATCCGGATGTGTGATGCTGAGTTGAAATTTCGTGGAGGCTAATAAAAAATAATAAAGTAAAAGATCTATAATTCCGTTTGACTTTGATAATTTTTATTAATTACTTTTTATCATCATCAATTATCATTTGACGTCTTATCATTTTATCATTTTCTTATTTACTCAGTTGAGATAAAAGAAATGTTGATATAGATTGATATTTTTTGATCTTGTTTAACGAAATGTCATACCGATAATGTCCGGTGGATCCAGCAACTCTCGAAAATCATCTTCGCTGCCAAATCTGTTATAGCTATCGAGTGTTGCCTCATGTGTCTTTTTCAGAACTCTCGCCAATGCTTGTTTACCCTTAAGATCGCGGCACATTCTCTGCAATCGTTGACTCTCATCGTGCAACACGAGAGCTTCTCTGAGATGTGCCTTGCCTGCAATGAGATTCCATTACATTTATTTTTTAAATCGAGATTCAATAATGAAACTTAATTAAATCTTTGTTGCTATAGTTGCTATAATTTTTAATAATGTATGGAATAAATGATAAGCAAATATAATAAGTAAACTATAAGCAAACTAGGATTATATTGAAAAATTAATATGACTTGCTTAAAGTACATACCTAACAATTTTCTTTCATTATCATCTCTAGGAACAGTCGCGTCCAATTGAGTCTTCCCATCACTCTTTTGGATGTGTTCCAATGTCAGCCTAGTTTCTACACGAAATTCGGTGATCGGTCTATCCAGCAGACCGACCGCGATATGTTTATGAGCCAGGGCGAGATGGTGCTCGCGCTTCACCAGTATTAACGAGATCCAGGTCTCCGGAACGTAGTCACGAACCGGTTCGCGCGATATCAATCCATGAACATCGTTGTATATAGCCGCAACCTAGATTGATCGAAAATTCATGATTCATTGATTTGCATCAATAATCAGGGACTTATCGCAAGAAAAAAATATTCTTACCTGAGCAGCCTCCTGAGCAAGATCCAGACAAACGTCAATATTTCGTCCATCTCTTGATTGAAGTTCTAATTTTTCAAAGAGACATTCCCTCGCCTGAGCCTAATAAAAGTAATTTGGCCAAAGGCGAATGAAAAATAAATTTTTATTATGAAACAATAGGAATTTCTACTGAATTTCTATTTTTAATTCTAAAAATTTAAGTAAATTTAGTTTATTTAAGTTCCAATATATCCCCCTTATATTAAATTCATCATTCGGAATCAACTAAATTAATCGAATTTATAACAGCGTAGAGATAGATATTTTCTATAAATCTATAGATTTATAGAAAATAGCAGAAAGTTAAGTTAAAAAAGAATTCTTTTAATGAAAACGAGGAACAACGTAATATGTGAAAACCTACGAGCATTAATTGCACGAGCATCTCCAGCATGTCCGGACCCAAATCCATGCTCGGCGCGTTCGTAAAGTTCTCATGGATGTACCGAAAGGTACCAGCCGCCCTCAGAAAAGCATCCACCGCCTGGTCAAGGCCACGAGCGGTCATACGGTCCTGCTTGGCAGCTAATTGTGTATAAAGCGCACCGGCATTAAAGAGAATCGAGGCTTTCTCGAAAGCGACCGTTCGCTGGCAACTGGGCACTCCTGTCAACGAGTCGAACCACTCGAAGTATATACCGAGGCTTCTATCGGGGGGAAAAAAACGCCTCTCTATGAAATATAGTTGATTGTAATAACGCAGGAGCAGCGCGATTCCTGCAGAATCTCTGGTCGGCGTTCTCGTGGCCTGTGAAATTACAAATTATTCACTTAAATGCTTCAATTATTTCTTATCAATTTAAATTTCAATTCTATTTATTTATTATGTTTTAAATCGGATTTTCCACGAAAATTATTTTCTTATTACAAGAAAAAACATTATTTTCTTACTTGTCTGGTTTCCATCAGATCAGCTATAGCTTCCTCATAGTTCTCGCCGTCTTCACTGTAATGCTCCAAGATGAAGTCCTATAAGAAAAGAAGAAATGCGTTTATGTAAGAGTATTGATGACTCATGAAACGCACACATAGCTAACACGTGGAGCTGCGATTCCACGTGACTGACAATGTTAAATCGATATCTTCCTAGCAACTGCAGCACTTTCTTGATCTACTGAATGTTCTTGCGACAATCTCGAATTTCTTCCGTAATTCAGTCAAAGATTGACGCAAAATACGAAAATGGTGAAGATCACCCTTGAATTGATACGAAAACGCTCGGAGCATAATGAGGGCGAAATATCGACGTTGGAAGAAATAGCCTTACATCAGGAGAACATTGATAAGATTGAAGTAATAGGCAGGCACTGCAGGTATCTCAAAATCCTCCTACTGCAGCACAATCTCATATCGAAGATAGAGAATTTGAATATGCTAAAGAGACTAGAATATCTGAATCTGGCTCTCAACAACATCGAGGTTATCGAAAACTTGGAGGGTCTGGAAAGCCTGAAAAAATTAGATCTTACCGTTAATTTCATTGGAAATCTGCAGGATGTAAAGAGGCTCAGGTATCCTCCCTCGCAAATGACCTTTCGTCAAGCTTAATTCTTTGATGAGACACTGCCTATCGATACCTTGCCAAATTAAATAAAGCGCTAATTCGCGATATTATCTGTCACATTATATAGATGCAACGAGAATCTGGAGCAACTGATCTTGATGGGAAATCCGTGTACGGATTACGAATACTACAGGCAGTATGTTGTAGCGACTCTGCCGCAATTGCGTGAGCTTGACATGAAAGAGATTGAAAGATCGGAGCGCATTAAAGCATTGCAAATCTATGCACGAGCGCGGGATGATATTATCGAAAGTTATCGACGATACGAGGATACCAGGATAATGCAACGAGCTCGTCGTAACACTACGGTGGAGATAACAGAAATAACACAGACCGTAAGTTCATAAGCGATAGCATCATGTCAGTTTCTGGCTAATACATCTCGCGATATTTAATAGGTTATTAATTATTCAATAATTATTCAGCGATAATTATCTTATCAGTAATTATTTAAATGCTACTGGAATATGTTATTGATTTATTATTGCGAAAATTGTGAATTAACATAGAATTTTGTAATGGAATAATTCACCGGATCGTTCGATTTAAATTACAAAAGAGCTTTGACATATTCAAGAAACGTTCGGTAGATCCCTTTTTAAGCTAGATTATACACGTGTGTCCGTATAAACATCTCTTCGAACGATCAATGGTTTGCTGAACACGTAAAACGGTTATGTGACAGGCTCATTTATGCGTCAGAGAATTAGATAAAAGCATGTAATGCTTCTTTCAGAGTGACGCGGACGAGGAACAAACGGAAAATACAAAGGACGAGCAGAGCGCAAATGCAGAACAGGATGACGAATCGGAGGACGAACGTTTCTGGAAACAGCCTAGTTATCACACGCCCGAGGACAGAGTCGCTATTGCCGAGCGATTCATGAAAAAACAAGAAAAGAAGAATCCACCCGACAAGAATGTCAATCAATTGAAACGCGTAATAAAGTTGTTCGCTCCAGACGGCAGACCTTACAATATAAATCAGGCAAAGGTGCCGTTCAAATTAAACGACGACGATGATCCTAATTTTGTCATTCTTGAAGTCTCCATTTATAGGTAATCGTTCAATCAAATTGCACGAAATAGCATAACAATAACGTTATCGTAAACAGAGAAAAAATATATAAGAATGTGATAGATGCATAAAAACTTTCGAGAAAGATTTATCAGATTTTTTTCGGAAGATAATTGATTTCCAATCTATTTATTATTACATCTCAACGCTGTTGACTGCGATTGGTTTTGCAGGAGAATCATTGAGATTTAAAATCTTTATTAGAGCTCATTAAATGTTTTATCCTACTTTTATCCTTACCTACTTCCTGAATTCGTAGGCACTTGGATACTTCCTATGTCAACGTTGATATAAACCCGACTTATGTGCGAGTCATCATAAAAGAGAAAATTCTGCAGTTAACTCTGCCTTGTGAAGTATGCGTCGAGAAGAGCAATATCCAACGGAACACGATTACCGGAAGTCTGGTGATCAATATGGCTCGTTTGATTCCATCCACGTTAATTACGAAAAATTTAGCGAAGAAGGAATCTAAGGAGCGCAAAAAGAAAGTCATTACGGTTAAACCGCCAGCTACATCTAAGCGAGTTCTGCTCGAGATCGGTCCAGCGCCCGATATCCGCGATTTCCTGAAGATAATCGAAGATCCCGCGAAACGAGCACAGAAGATAGCCGCAGCGAAGAAAGAAAAAGAGCTCCGAGATTTCGAGGACAATCCAGATATACCGCCTCTCGAGTGAAGCATATTACAAGGATTACAGATCAGGTCGCGGATTAGAGATCGTAAATGACAATACGAAAAACTCATTGCATCAAGCAGATGCTCACCTTGAACGGATCCCGAAAGTCGATGTCTTTGGTCTCTTTTAGTCCCAGTGGTATCATCGGCATAACGGGCTCGTCGCTAGAAGGAAATACCGTAATGCAATAACCGTACATTTTATACATGTATCAGCAAAAGTCAATAATTCTCAGCAAACTTACCTGTCAACATTCTGATACAGCTCTACCGAGCTGTTCAGCTCGGCTAGTTGCTCCTTCAGCAATTGCAGATTCGAATTGACGAAACTCAGCTCCAAAGCGACAGTCTCCTTCAATTTTCTATTTGTCGTCGCTCTGTAACAAGAAGGGAAAAGAAGTATCAGTGAATGTCGCGAATAAAATACATCACTTATTACGATAAATTATATATATATAGTAATATATATAATAATTATCAAAATATTAATATCCCAAGCGAAATAATATAAAGAAATTAATAGAACAGAAATTGTCATAAATTATTACGTGGATGCTTACTTGAAGAGATTCTCGGCGCCCGCTCGCAACCGCAGCTCTTTGTTGATCTCTTGATTGAGCTTGCTACGTTTGTTCTGCAGTTTTCCCCTGCAGGTCGCTACCCTCGGATCCGAACCCTGCGAACCATGAAACACGATAGTATTAGTGATACTTTGCGACGCGTTGTGCACGGGACCCTTAATCACGTAATGCAGGGATCGCTGCAACGATAAAGACCAGCTCCGTTAGTCGATCTAGCTTCAACGATCATTTATCCCATTTTCCTTATCATAGTTCGAGAACCGTAATACGAAACAAGATAGGAATGGAAACAAGATAGTAAAACAATTTTCTTTGTTATATGCATTAACCCTCTCGTGTATGCGGTGCGGGATCACCGTGCAATCTTCTCTAGAAAGCTTTTCTCCGCGATGGTACTCGGGAATGTGTTATTAGCGATCATAACGTGCATCATCGAGCTGGTGATACTCGAGCGGTTGTAATGTCAATCAGGGTTAATCAACTTAATTCTCTCTCTCCGTGATGTAAAATATGAAAGACACGCAACGCGGAGAAACATCGATCCGTGATTAATTCACGCGTGGAGCCTGTATACCAACTCAGCCGTTTCAGCATAAACAGCCTGTTGACGTCCCAATTAATGACTCTATTTTCAGCGTCTCTCGAGAGGAAGAAATTTCCATTTTGCTGAATATCACAGTCATGATTATCATAAGGAATGCAAATGAGTATTTAAAATTGTATTTACGACGAATCGTAAAATATTCGACGTCTCGTCGGCTTTCCACAAAGATCAATCGAAACGAACTGTCTGCGAGAGTAGTGCCGCGCTGTTCGGATTACGTAAAACTCCGTAAAACCGGACCACGGATATTATTATTCTCTGGCGTTATTATCTAGAATCATCTATCGCTTTATCGCCGCATATGAAAATTATTACGCAACACCCGGATGTGTATTAGGAAAAATTAGCGTTGACACGAAGAATTTTCTCTCCAACATCTCTCCAGCCGAAAAAGCACAGAAGAGCCTGAGACGAAAAGTCATTCTAGAATCATGAACGCGTGGCAAACGCCGATAAGAAACAGGCGATACTCTTTCATTAATATTCAACGACCACGCCTCGGAGAAGGCCGCGACGACCTCGAGACCGCCGTGCGCTGTCAAGCTCGACTTCCTCCGCTGCTTACCCCAAGCCGGAAGCATCTCCTCATGATAGCGTCCGGCGTGGCGGTTTTCGCGTTTCTCCGTGCGATACCGCCCTCCTTCTTTCTGTCGCCCTTCCTCTCGTCCTTTTCGTCCTTCTTCCCGGAGACCTCATCCGGGGCCTCGACCGTCCTCGCGTCCGAGGTCGCGCGATCCCGCAACGGGCAGTAGTGAACCCACTTCAGCATCGCGAGCGGCGAATCGCCAGCAGCGATCCCGTTCGTATCATCGACGAACGCGCGATTCCTTCTAACGGCCGTCCATCGTCCCTTTTCCTCCCTTAGCTAGCGGGTTGCCACGAGCAATGAGGTATCTACAAATTCACGACGCGAACGGACACGTGAATAATGCAAACGCGCGATCGATCCTGCGCTCGCGCGCGATCGAATCGGAGCCTTGGCGTTTCGCTGTATGGAACGTCTCGCTTATATCCCGTGCTTTACGTTCGCGGATTACACGTTTCATGCGGAACTCGAGTCAAGGCGCTGTTGCGCCAGAGAATTCTTTAAATGGATTCCCATTGCTCTTTTTCTTTCGACGTCGCGCTCAGTGCTTATTTTGGCGTGTACCTGCTTTCACCGGTAAAGGTGTCACGATTCTGATCTATGGCGATAAATTGTACCAAGTCGCGTACTAACGTGAACGATTCCGGCATTGCCGAATGATACGGCACGGCTGATGATGCTCGGCGATTTGGTCGTGTCTTATCGTACCGAACGAGACCGAGCTTCCGAGGAAACGTATCGTGCAAGATCGATGAATTGATTCTCGTGAGGCCTTCAAAGATTTCGAAGAGATTGATATAGTTCTCCTTGCATTTTGACGGAGCAGTTCGAATCTGAGCAAAGATCTAGAATTTTCGAGGATATCGGAAAGGTCCCGCTTGCTAATCCAACACGAATACATAAAATAATCATAAAGGAAATAACTGCTCTTGTATCATAAAAAGCATATGCTCGCACATCTATTGTATCATAATTCCCGAAGAAACTTCTACGATTCAATGCTGACGAATTATGAAAACGAACAATGAACAAAATCTTCCCTCTAAAAAAAAGAAAAGATAAGATTCTCTCAGAATTGATGTGAATATTAGCTTGAGAAACTAATCAATTTATCAGCATAGTTCTGATAAATTTCTTTGCCACAAAGTTAACAATTACAGTAAGAGGATCTTACGCAACTATATTTTATCTGCATTCTAAAGTCTTTGTTGCACCTGTGTCCTCTATCACGAAGATTTTAGATAGAATAGAAATAGATAGCATCGATATTAATGTGTTCAATGTTAGTAGCGAGTGAAAGAAAAGAAAAGAAAAGAAAACAATGAAAAAGAAAAAGAGACAAGCAACAGTCTGGTAGAGTTTAAGCGGTCTGCGTTTAGACGTAACGGCGGGCTAGGTGTTCGCGTTACCGTAATTCCGTTCCGGTCTAGTTAATAAGCCATCTCGCTAATACGATAAGCGCGATTCGAAGGTAACGATGAGCCATCCGTAACTGTCATTCGATTTGGCCGATCCGGACGCAAAAGTCCGAAAAGTCCGGTCTTTTTCTTCTGTACACCACTGATTATGCTTTTCTGTTACGGCTGAATTCTATTACGTGGATTCCTTCTCGCGTAACTCGCGCGAGAACGGCATCAACTTATTATATATATTATAGGTAAAATTAACAAACTGCATGGAAATGAGCATGCCCGTATTTCTATTGGCGAATATTGCAAATGGTTTATGCAAGTTCGTTCTATAAAGCTAAAGTGTCTAGCATTTATGTAAGTTCCGTTATAACATATCGTGATGTAAAGATAAGCGGAGAGAAAAAGAGAGAGAAAGAGATTAATTCTCGAATAAATGCGTGAAAGTGTATTCCCGTTAAAAAATGCACTTCAAGGATACTTGAAACTTGAAAAATATAATCTTAGTACATTATGTGTAGCTAAGATTCTCACGAAGGAATTGTCTTTGTCTTCCTAGACGGAAATGCGATGAGATATCGCCGATAATTCTTTGGAATTTTTAAAATCTGCCAAGATACGAGATTGGTCTTTCAAGATCCCCGTGACAAAGCGATGATAAGACGACATTATTTTGTAACTTTACGAATTTCTTGATTGAATGTCAAAGCGTGCAATTAATCCGGCTTCTCTCTTTCTTCCTCGGCATTGCGCGGCGTTACGTCGACGTAACATTTTGCGCGAAAAAAATGTGACGTGTAAATAGGACCGCTAACTCGGTCAGAAGTTGCGATCAACGGCTTCTTCTCCCAGAGAAAATGGTAATATTGACTAACATGAATATCGGCGCACGCATATCCATGCTTGATGCATACACAGTGTCCCCGGAACGGGGACTTTGCACTTTCTCTGCATCATAGATATTAAAAGCCACGTTGCTTTCTTTCTCCTCGTTTCTATTTTTAGTCCATAATACATGAAGCGGGATCACATGTGATCCTTATATAATTCCGTAATCTAAATTTCATAATTTATATAATCTCCGCGAATTAGAAGCTAAGCGAGCTTGTATACGATTAAAGCAACACCGCTTCGCCGATCCATGGATCATCATAATCTTCTGTATCATGAGAAATTAGACTTTATATACATCTCCCGTAATGGATCGTGCAATAATTTCGCATCAGTTGTCAGACAAGTAATTTTATGTTAATCAGCAAACGTATTAATTTCGCTGTCGAGGAAGATCGAATAGAAGATTCGATTCTTCGCGATACGTTCCTTCAAGATTGCTTCGGAAGAGGAGCATTCAGAACTCGCCGAGCGATTCAAAATCGAGAGGAGACTTCGCGAGTTTCGAGAGACACCGGTTATACCGCGGCGCGATGCATACGCGACGTTAACGATTCCGGCCGGATGTTATCGCGCGCTAAATCTACCGTAACTCGCGCGTTATTAAACCTTGCGGCCCAGTAGCCGGCCGGTCGCGTAACTGTTTGTCGTTTCAGGCGAAACGAAGACGAGGCCGAGAATCGGTATCAGTGCACTGAATCGGCATCGGGCGTCCATGCGTAAAGAGCGGATTATCCGGCATGCCGGATCGCTCTGAATTGGAAGTTCGCGCGCGTACCGCGTTCGATCGAATTCGGAGCTCGGTTAAGCGCGAGGACCGTACGCGGAATGTTTAATGGAATTATCATCGGCCATGACACGCGATGATAATGATCCTCGTGCCTTGCTTCGTGAGGCTTAATCGCTCCGATCGTGTGCGATACGGCGATTTAGCCGTTCCGCACGTAGATACCGTTGTTCATGAATGGCAATTCAAATGGATGCAATTCTTCAAAAAGATTAATCGTAGGAAATAAGCAAGAATCACGTAGTCGTAAAATAATGGAAAAATCGAATAATACGGATTGTAGCGTATAAGAAACGTATTATCAGAACGCATTAAAAGACAATCAATCTTATCGGGTGATTAGGTGCGTCATTACCGCAAGCGAATAATTTTCGAGACGTGATAATTTAGATAAAGCGAACCAGTGAAAGCAGAATACGGAAACTGAATTGTCATTTTCTCTATGCGTCATCTTCTTTCCTCTATAAAAAAAATTTATATAATTTGTAGAAATAAGATGGAATATGCAGAATCATCGAAATCGTGTCAGATACAATACGCTGTAACGCTTAAAGAACCAAGGATAGCTTCGAGAACTCCATGAGCTCCCTTTACAGGTCTATGTAATTTTTCATCTCCTAAACTATAACGATCGTTCCCTTGAAATAATGGCCTGTGAGTTGCGTGGCTTATTACGCAATATCGTGTTCAACGTGTGGGTCGCACGGATGCCCAATGCTGCTAATTCATCAGCGTCCGATTTGTGCGACCTCGACGGCACTTGTCGGCCTTGTCTTGGTTTGGATGCTGTGTCCAAATACGTACGTCGAGATTGAACGCGATCACTTTTCATCGCGTCTGCTGTGCTAGCGTGCACCGTGCACATCCGCGTGAACAAACCAACTCGACGACAAATCCTCGGCGGAAATTCGCGACGTAACGTCGCCGGATGGAATTCCTCTTAAGAGCAATAAATTCAAACACAAATTGCTCGAATCGCGAATTACATTACGCGCCTGTGTCTTGTCTTTCGCGTCACGTTCAAACGGCCGCGCGGCATTTATGCTCAACCACCGTGATCTTTAACGGCCCAGGATTCAGCCGCGTGGCGCGGTTTTGCCAGCATTTTTATGCTTTGCGAACCCGTCCATCACAGTGAATGAAGAGGAAACGGTACGTATATCCGAGAAGGACGAATAATGCGGCTATGATCGCCGCTACTGTTACCCAGACGGACATCGGACGTCGCACGCGGTCCTCGCACTTTAGTCGCGCCGGATTTCAACGGGGGATCCCGAAACTACCCCGACGACGGTCCACCGGCAACCCTCTTGCTCGGTGCAACGCCGTGCAACCCGCGGCCGACCACTGTCGTATCTCCCCGGCGACTAATCGCGAGAGGAGAGGTCGCCGGAATATGGGTCTCATGGACGTACTCCGGTACGCTCGGTGAAAGGAGAGAAACTCTGTAAATAATATAGTGGGGAGGATAACGATGACTTTTTCTCTCTCGTTCTACCGCTGTCCGGTCTCTCTATCCTTCCTTCCTCTCTTTCTCTCTCTTTCTCTCTCTTCCCCGCCACACGCCGTTCTCATACGCACTCGTGGTATGCACGTATGCACGCACGCACGACGCCAAACGCTCGGAAAGGTACGCCCGTAAAAGCGCCTTCGCGAGCCGATGGGCGACCAAGCTTGTCCACCTCGATTGTAATTATTGGTACACGTCGGTGTACGTATTCGTCCGAACGCATGTGGGACTTGGAGTCCGTCGATGGCCCGCATTCGCCGCAATCACCTATGCTAATGCGATTATATCGGGAATATTTTCGTATGCGTCTTCTCTTTCGGTTTCCGACATGTCGATGAGATGGATGGCGAGCCGGTTATTTAGGAAATAATATAAATCAGATTTTAGAAAGCAAATCTCTTCTTCTGGCTTACATCATCCGGCTACCGGAGTTGGGCCATGCGCAGCCTGTTATGCATGCGGTAAAATTTGAAAGTGCAGAGTACGAGATGATCGTCGCAAGGCCGTGCGAACTCTCTTAGTCGAACTTTCGACATTCCGATGAACCGTTCTTTTCGTCTGCATAAAAAGAGAGCACAATTTAGAGAATTGAACGTCTGATATGAAATGTTCGAGATATGATCCTTTCCGTGAGAGCTCGTCGAGCTTAATCGAGAAACAAATTCAGCATCAGCGCAACTCAAATTTCAACTTTGTCTCAATAAGTATCCGCCAGAAACATTTTAGCGCAGATACACGTTGCACTTGATATTGGCTGTTAATAACTACATGATAGAGATATAACATCGATTATAAACCGCAGCACTCGCAAGATATCGCGAGATAGACGATGATCGTGGCGATTAAAAGATAAGCTCAGATGCACGAGAGCAAGAAAATCCCACAGGAGATCAGTGTGTTAATGCAACATTCCCGCGTTTGTGGTCCAGGGATATCCCGGGTACCCGTCCAATACCCGGACAGATGCGAAGAAGGAGCTCGGTAACGGTATCCGCCACGAATGATCCCCACCTTGTCGAATGTCATAGTCATAGTCGAACGGATCCAGAGGAAGATAAACGGGAAACAAGATACGTCCACATTTTTCGTGGCCTCGTAAGACGCACCTGTCGCCAAGCGCGCATCGCGCGTATGTAAAACGGACGATGTAGATCGCGACTCCGCGGTTTCACGCTTTTATCGATCTTAGCGGCGTTTTATTCGACCCGCTGAGTCGATGCAGCCGTACATGCGTAGCCGTGTACTTGATACCGCGTGATGCATTTATTGGATTATCATCGAAGACCCGTAAATTTTAGCGGAACCAAAGTGAGACGCGGAATGGTAATCGCGAGAGTTTGCGCGAGGCAGCGCGCATAATTTATAAAACTGCTTTGCGAGCGCGCTTTATATTTATTATATTAATCTCTGGATATATTCATCCGCGGCATTCTTCGCGGACGATAAATCAAAGCTGTCTCAAAATTATTATTCCGTGCAGAATGCTACTAGATCAGTCGGTATCAGCGATCTAAAGTCTCGTTTGAAGACAAACAAAGACAATCCCCGGACAATCGGGCATGCGAGATGTGCAGCGACGAAATTCTGTACTTGTTTCCGTAAAATCGCGCTCGGCTCAAGATCGCGGCTAGAGACTTAGATTCCACAATGATACAGTTTCCCCTCGTGTTCTGCGTGCCGTTAAAGCATATAACTGCTTTTAACGCGCATACGCTGGGAATGTCTAGTTGCGCACGCATTTCTGATTGGGACCCACTTTCCTCTTCCGGTAACAAGAACGCTGATACATTCGTAAAGCACAGTGCACTGTTACAAACGCTTATTTCAATCACGAGCACGGGAAATCGCTTCTAGATCAGAGTATACGTTTTGCAACGCATTGGCGAACGTTGGAACACATCAACAAAGAACCACTGATTCGCGGGTAAATAATAGAAGCAATTCCGATAATAAAGTATAAATTCTCGTTGTGTAACGTTCACCGTACATTCACCGTTTGGCAAAAGTCGTTGCGACCGTACGTAGACAAGCGTAGACGGAGAGATAGAGAGAGAGAGAGAGAGAGAGAGAGAGAGAGAGAGAGAGAGAGAGAGAGAGAGAGAGAGAGAGAGAGAGAGAGAAGGGCATTCAATATCTCGAGAAACAGCCGGTCTAATAGCGCGGTAAGACCGAGATCGCTGACTCGGTTCGCTAATTCGCGAGCAAGGGCGTCACCCTTCGTGCTCGTGCTCTTAGCGTAACAGAAGCCGATGCCGGACTTCAACACGCAGCAGGAAACGCAACCAAGTACGTCGAACGAGCGCCGCGTCGCTGCTCCTCCGCGTCGAGGCGTTTCACGCGCATTTTTAGTCGGTCGATGACTCTGGAGTTGTATTAAAACACCGGCTACGTTGTAATTGAAATTACATAGTAATCTAAAAGTTGGAAATACTCGGCTGGACGAGCGCGCCGACTCTGAGAATGTCGGAAAGGAAACCGGAAAGAACGCGGGATACGCCGATATGCGACGCGTACGATGTATCGAGAATCAATTGAAATCGCGGGCTCGCTGATGAATCTGCAAGCGGATTTGTTGTCGAGACAGACTTTAAGAGTCATCGACCGATCTGTAGCGTGGTTCCTGGCGATACATCTTAGAACTCTCACGAGGGAAATTCCATATACATGTAGCTGCATTAATCATGATACGTTTATAGCGATTTTTTTATCATGAAGAATCCTGTTCTGCGGCCGTCTGTGTCAAGCGATGATCATTTCGAGTCAAGTAGAGTCGGCGAAGATTCTTACTCGTGATATTCTATGTAAAGATACACATGTACAATATATTTATACGTTTAACGCTATTACGTTTAATGAAGGAATGGAATACTTAGCACAAGTAGTATTCAAATTCATGTTATCAGATTACCCTGTTATTCGCGATTAATGACTGATAATTACGAGCCTCTAAAAGAAGCTGGCAATTTACAGATCTATAAACTCGCGACATCCTCTCAATAATCTTGAAAACTCGAGTAAATCGTTTTGGCGCCTGGCTTGCCGATCGATTCGCCGTCGCTAATTAATGGTCCTGATCGTATCTTTAAATTAATCGGCGATAAATATAGAGATCGAGCGATCAGGATTGGATTCCGGGTGACTCGGGGATTTATCCTCGAGCGCGAAAGGAAAGATGAAAGGGCGAGAGGAAGAAGGAAAGATTTGTCGCAGGGAAAAGGTACGATCGTTCTGGTTTACACCTCGGTCTAATTAGAGTCGTCCCGGGCAAAGCTTCAAGGCTGTCGCGTCCTTCGCGATCATCGCACGCTCGACATGTTACCGCGCTCGAGGAGTTCGCGGCGTTCAAGAGAGAAAGGCGACGGTACGGTGTGCGTGCACACGCACGTCTGGGGAATTGCATCGAGGATGCACCGAGAAGATGCACCTTTAACTCACAGACGGTAAAGACTGGGCCTGCTAGCACGTTCCGCAACTCGTCCCAATTCGAGCCATTGTATTGTTGTTGTATGATTCGATGTAAATGCGTTCGCGAGTAGAGAACACAACGTGTTGTTACACGAGCTCAGCTGATTGGATTTGAGCAGAATCGAAGGACCGGTTCAGGTCTCAGATTTACGTTTTCAGAAAGAAGAGATGGTGCGTACAGGACTTGAAAGAACGGGAGTGCCTCGTCTTTTTAAAGATAGATATTTATGTTGCTGTGGAAACAAGCCTGAACGTAATCTTGAACGTTCATCGCAAAGTCATTCAGATCTATTTCGTATATTTTGCTCAATTGCAAAGGACTTTAATCTGACTTTCTCCAGAAGTACGTAGCAATTAATGACTCCAACAGCCACGAATAGTCTGGAATTGTTCGCGAGCATCTTGCGAACGGTTCGCAGGCGTTCTCAAGAATTTCTCGTGAATTAAGAGGCGCTGACAGAGATTTCGTTTCATGAGATCACAAATTGATCATTTTCACAAAACGGTATAATTCTCGTATTCATTCTCACTACCTCCTGTTTTCGTTTGTTTATCTCAGATCACATGAATGAAACGCAGCTCCAGGAACTTGGGGCAATCAATTCTATTAACAAGCTGATTTCTCTTGGAAATCGTTCTGAATCAAGAAGTCAACTTCTTTGTGACATCGCCTTTTTACCAAAATCGCACAAGTGGAAGAATATCGCAAAGAAAAATGCTCAATCCTCCAGATACGCCTCAAGCGTCTTTTGGCTTCGGGAATTTTCATCATCATCGAGGGTTTCCACGGTGCATACGATTGTGCGTACGATAAATGATATCTCTGGTATGCGGACAGCAGATAGACAAGTAGCTTTAGCTAAAGCTTGAACGGTTTACCTGAAGTTTTATGTCCGGAAGTATCAACATCGCGTCCGTTCGCCAGGGCGAACCACGAGTGGCCGAATTCGCTTTGCGATCCGTGTCCTCGCCGTGTGTCCCACGTTCGCGTGTATCTTCCCGTAAGGGTGGAAACAAACGACTATCCCTTCGTCGTCCTCGTCGGTATCTTCCGGAAGGATCCGCCACCTCTGCCGCCACCGCCGTCTCCGTGAGATGAGGTGAAGCCTCGCGGTCGCGTCGTTCGCACGGTCGACCGGAAGTGCGAACGGCTCTTCAGCCGAGTACCGATACTCGGCGGGAGTGCTTTGTTCCCGAAATATCCCGGGGATTCGCGGATGATCACTGACGGGAACGGGGATCGCGAAATCACCGAAATGCGGCGACGATCGCGGCTAGCTTCGAAGCCGAGCGAAAGATGCTCCTTCGCGTGGTGTCCTCCAGAAAACTCATCGGCGGACTCGCGGAAAGGACATCGGGCGCGATGAAGAAACGATCTCGTCGCTGACGAGGACGATGTCGAAGAAACAACGGTCTCGAGAAGTTGTCGAGGAAAGGAACGAAGACAAACAACAACGTTGAAGCGTGAGTTTCGCGGGCGCGCTAGAACTCGACAACGCGATCGGCACGATGGCGTATGCGACTTCCCGATCTCGGGACGTAGATGACGATCCATCAACGGCAACCTAGAGCTCGGCCGGGCTCGGCCATGGTCGGTGCAACTCGGCTAGAGGAAAAAAGAAAGGGTGAACGGGAAGAGAAGTAGTAGGGATGGGCCTGATCGCGAGGATGGGCCTGTTGTGCTGGGTCTACTGCTTACAATGTAAGAGAGAGAGAGAAAGAAAGGAGAGAGAGAGAGAGAGAGAGAGAGAGAGAGAGAGAGAGAGARAGAGAGAGAGAGAAGGAGGGAACAGAGCAGGGAAATACCGCATGCTCCTCCGCGAAATTACGGTAAGTTTCTCGATGTTCAAAGTCCTCCCAAATCATCGACATCCTTGGAGGAAGTTGAAATCAGTAATTGCATTATGATACTACGCCATGACGAGCTGCTTCGCGTGGAAAACGGTATCTAATATTATATTTTTACATAATTCATTGGAAATTGTTTCTGTCTTGATATTAGATTGTTTCGACAAATTGTCTCTTTCTCAATTTTTAAAGTTGCCCCTTTCTTCCATCGCTTCAGGGAGCTACTGAAGACGCGTCCAGCTTCAAATTGCAGACTCGAAAATTCCTGGGAACGGCATAAAATAATAATTTTGATACAATATTAAATAAATATGCTTCGTCAATCCACGAGAGTTAAATTGTCAAACGGACCTTCAGCAGGCAATCGTCAACATTCGCTGTGACGTTTTTGCACGAACAATGTTACACGGAGAAATGCAATGCAACATCTTTCTTCGTAACACGTACATATACAATGCTAGTGCTATTTTTTAGTTGCCAATTTATCGCAATGCTAATTAATGTCCTTATAAGACAGACAGATAATTTGGCGCTATAATTGCAAATGCCATGTGAACGGGAACTATCCCTGAAATCATGCCGGGATGTTCAAATACCTACAACAGATAGCAGATGCATGACCTGCCTGGAATAAAAATGCAAAAATGCAAAGCTCTTTAATCGAACACAATCAAGCAAGGAGTAAGCCATTATTTATTCCTCTCTCGGGACGGAAACAAAAAAATAAATTATTGGATCAGCAAAATATTTAATAAGCATTTCCATGATGAATGACTTGTCGCTATCTGTTATTCCGTATCTGTTATTCAAATGATCTTCAGAACTTTCTGCGGGAGACGGTTCGTGGTTTCTTAAAGATATACAACTTCGATGCGATCTCGCGCATTCATTCGATCGCTGCGACGATCGAGTCGAATGCGACAGATGGTCGGAAGAACTTTTCTTCTGCGGACTAGCATTATAGAGCTGTTTGCACTTCGACATTCCACGCTGGCGAGGCCGAATGATGGTCGTCTCTATAAATCGCGTGCGACTCGCAGCCAAAATAAACGATCGCAGAAAGACATTGGTCGTTAACATAGATAAACGACGCGAGTATTCAGTAATCGAATACCTCAGTAATAATAGTAATCAATATTTTAATTACACGATACCTCAACACTTCCTCAAAGCTCGAGAATCGAATGTCTCCTTTCTCTTGCGGCCTGATTTTTTATTATCAATTAAAATGTAACTCGTTCAAGCGCTCCCTCGATTTTTCGATCGTAATGCGAACCAGATTATTATCGGGCTAAACCGGTTATGCGTTTGCGAGCCGCGGTCTCAACAATCGAGCAACGATCTCTGTCACTTCCGGGGTTCGGCTTCCGATTCGCGACACGCCCGTACGATCCGCGCGAAAATCAGCCCGGCGAATCCCGGCTTCTTACTTGCAAAAAGCCGAGATCTCTGAAATTCAGACCGAGCGAGACATTAAATTCGCAAGCATGCCGCGAATCGAAAGCCGGCGACGACGATGGAAAGCCGAGATGTTGTCGGGAGAATGGCGCCGAGAGAAAGGCGCGCGCGATGATTAGCTCGGTCGACCATAAGATAAACGGCCGGCCACGGAAGCAATCGGCATGAATTTTCTGCCGTTCATTAGCGCGCTACTGTGCGAGATCGTTTCGAATATTTTCGGCAACTGGATAAAATCGCGATAAGAATTCTCGCGTCCGTAAAAAGCCGCGAGTTTGCCGCTCGAGAAGGAAACTCGACGCCGGCTCGAGCGACTTGCGCAATCGATTGCGAAACGGAGCCAGATCGCTTTTCTGCGGCCTCTCATTTCTGGAAAAGCATGTCCGCGCGCCGCAGAAGTCAGACACGCCACGCACGCGAATGCATCTGCTCGAGATTGTCTCTTTCTTCTGCAATGCAGACGTCGCTGATCGCGATCGATCGTTAATGAGGATATTCGCGAAAAAGCTACTCGAGCTATCGAGCTTCGATATTTGTTACCAGTCGAGTCACAGTTGATTGATGTATCTCCAGGTGTGTGTTGTCAGGACGTACATAATCAATACAACACAATACGCAGCGATCCGATATGATAATAATTTTATTAGCGAAGGAACATGATCGAGGATGAGAAACAACGTCGATATATGCCGGTGCAATAACGTAGACGCAATTTATGAAAATGAGATATAACGTAAACATCTTCCCAACACTTAGAAGCTCTCGCTGGAATAAATCCAGTCACGAAAGAACGCTTAGGAATTCCAGAAGCCTGACCGCGCGGAAGGAAACCGCCTCCTTTGTTTCCCGTCTTTGTCGATTCTACTTGCTGGATATCACAGGTATTTCTTTTTTTTTTTTCCTCCGAGGATCCTAAGTACACGAGGTAAAATCGGAGACCGTGGCAAGGTTAACGAATTGGCCGTGATGCGAATCGCGTTTCACGTTTAGACGAAGAGAGACACGCTGACGTGACTCACGCTTGCAGGCATCCATCGCTCATTCGGCACTGTCCAAGGAAGAAGAAAACGCAAAGGAACAGCGTCTTCGTCGGTCGGGAGTACCGGAAGAACCGACAGCTGCGACACCGGCGAGTGACTCACGCGAGTGCACCACCGGCATACGTTATTAAAGTGCCCGATGGAGTGTCGTTTTGCTTTCTATTGTGTGCATCGCGTCGTCTCTCGTCGCAGATGAAATCAATGAACACGGAGCAAGAATTATCCGTGCAGCGGGTCTGTGTATTTCCAGATAGTTCGTTCGCCGATGCATCAATATGAGGAGATTCGGGACTGAAAGGGATGTAATATAAAATTGGCACGAGCAATCTTAATCAGCATCGACGTAGTTGTTGTTGCTAATCAGTCTTTTACTTTTTAGGTACTGTACTTGATTTATCGAATACAATTTAAGTCGAATTAAATTCGAATTTAAACACGATCGTTTTATCCCCTTCTGCCCACTTGACTCGCGGCGAAACAGGTGAGAGACGTCGAGAGACAAGAAATTTCACGTAAATAGCTCGGATTTGCGTGTGATGCGACTTCAGGCTTTAAAGGAAGGGAGAAGGATGAAATTGCGAGGAGGGAAAGACGCACACGATGTAACTGAAGATGAGAATCTTAGATTAGCGATCTCGTCCTACGGAAACGAGTCAGCTACCTTCCTGGAAGGGGAAGCACGTGCTAGCCCATCGATTCGTAATTGCCGACTCGACTGCAGACGACATACGGCAGGCGCCGGATGTAACAAAGGACGTGCCCTTCGCTCCATGTAATATCGACCTGCGTCGCGATTAACCCTTTCAAACCTCATGCTTTTATCTTTAATTTCAAGATTTTGCATTTCCTTTAACAAGGCTTTCTGTTCCTTCTTCTTCTTCTCACCATTTGGCCTTTTAGCATTCGGGATATATCGAAATCAAAACGCGATGAGCTTTTATCAAGTAAAGGCTTTTATTAAGTAAAAGTAATTTCTTTAAGATGTAAGAATTTATGAAATCTCATCATTAAACATAGATCCAGGAATTTCAAGTATTTCTAATGCTTGCTTTGTACGTTATAATTCATAGAGATAAGAACGTTATCTGACTTATGCGATAAGATTCGGACAGCGCATGAATGATAGATGAATCAACAATAAATTTCTGATGAATTTCTTTTATGAGGAAGCTTTATGTTTCGCGATTGTTTCATGACACGGCAATTTGTATCGCGGATTCGGCAATGTTTGTATCGCCCGCGGATTTCGCGGATTCCATAGATCGCGGATGATTTCATGCATGATTTCTATTTGTTGGTTCGTTCGTTTGCTTTATTCATGTTCTTTCGAAGATGCGTTAGCACGTCGCTGCATAACAGGCGCGTTTGTTGCGCGTGATTATCATACGCGATGTTAGAATAATAAAGGAAACCAAGAAAGTCTCATGAGCGACGAGCAGTTTCGTAAAAACGATTAATAATTAGAAATTTAAATGCGAAGAGCCACGAATGCGAGAAGCGATATTGTCCAACGTCATTGGGTGAGACAAGTGACGGAATAACAAATTAACGTATCGGCTCCATCACGCTAAATGGAAAACACGCATATCAGGAAATGAAATACGCGTCCAAGATGTATCATGGAAAAATCCTATGACGAGCGCACGACGATCTATTCCAGAGTAAAGCCGAAGAATCGTACGGTATTGTTCTCGAGCATAAAAGTTTACATATGTAAATTATGCGTACGCAGCTACAATAAAACTTTACGTCCGAAACTCGCAGCTACCTGTTCCCGGCTGCAATCAAACTCTGAAGGAGGATAGACAGAAGGAAGCAAAAAAGGAAAGGAATACAGGTGCGCATCTCGCGGCTTCCGGTGCGAACAGTCATTGAGAACGACCCGCCGTGCGCTCGAGCGTTTTCCGGCGATCCTTGCTCGCGTTTACTCGCGTGTTGCGATGCGCGACAAACGCGAGCGAAAGATCGCGAGCACATGCAGGCAGCATCCGGTCGCTTGCTCAATTCATTCGACCTGGGAGATCGCGACCTGCGTGTAAGCGAAGCACGCGGTCGAGCACCCGACCTTGCGCGAGTACTCCACTTTCGAATGAGGCTGATCGCGAGGCGCGTTGCAACGCGAAGCGAGGCTTCACCTTTGCGCGCTTTTTAGCAAGAGACGACCTTCCCTGCAGGTTCCCCTTGCGTGACGGACTCCGCGTTCATCATGGATCGCTTCTGCCATCGAGATCCTGCACGAGCACACGCGTGTTGGCGATGCTTCTGGGAGCATCGAAGGGAGTCGCGAATGAAGAGTTGGAGATGAAGAGTTGGAGAGAATGTTCTGCTCGCGTGAGATATATATATATATATATATATATATATATATATATATGTGTGTATGTATGATCTTCACGCTTGATGGAAGACGCGATTGTAATTGCAACTCAAGATTATAACAGAACCGTTAACTCGGTTCTCTCATCGTCGGATGTTTACAGCTCTTGTTTGTGTTCTTGAAGCGATGATACTAGAATTGAGGATATTGTTGTATAAAACTATCAATGTACGAGAAAATCGTACGATGTATTCGTTCTAAAATGGACGACAGACTGACGATCCCTGACAAGGCATGAGAAACTAAATTCTGTAAAATTCATGATTTATATGATCTCATGTTTTCCTGTAGCTTATTCTAATGTATTTTAGAAAACAAAATCCTGCTCGATTATTGAATGCGTAAGCAAGTTCTGTTCAAGAACAATGCAGCCTGCTGTTCTTGAAGAAAAATAAGGTCTCTCATAGCAGATAACGTCGCGTGGATGCAAGCAGATAACCCAAGTGATGTTGATAAGAATATATACTCGCAACCTAGTGTTCAGCAAATGATGCATATGACATTTACCATTAGAATGCCGCGTGCGTGTAACTATTCTCCTTGCCACGCGGTATTTCTCTATTAATTTTCTGCGACACGAGCAATGACGTGAACTGTCGTTCACGAAGAGAGTAACTGTGATTTATAATAATACTTCTATGATAAAAAGTATCTTTTCTTTATTTGCTTAAGTGAGAATAATCTATTCTACAATTTTACATTTCATAATCGTAATATTAAAAATTTCAATCTGATCAGAATCTTAAAATCCAAAGCATGTTTTAATACTTAACACGTGAATTTATATTTATATTCTCCAGCTGTATCTCCTGTGTCGTGCAACGAATAAAATCTCTTAAAATAAAGATATCCGAGTTTCATTCTTGCGATATTATTACGTCGTGCTTGGGCAAACTGAAACGAAACTAAAACAAATCTATGATACAAATCTAAGATAAAATTTATAATTCGAATCGAGAAGATCGATCTGCGATTTGGTCTATGACTTGACTACCCTCATTACTATCATTTTTGGATATACGCCAGATTTAGTATCCAAACTAAAAAAAGACTCTCATTGTCTTATCGGTTGGCATTTAATCGAAACATAATCACCGCCTCCATATGAACACGATTTTATCGCTCGTACGCAAGAGACGAGCGGGAAGGCACGCATTCTTAGGAATACAATGGGCACGTGCTCCTTCACGGTGTATCTCGTTAAAGCAATTACGCGAATTGGATGAAACCTGAGCGTGTCAGAATCGCGTAGCAGTGAATTCTTCTTATCGTTATTATCGTTATTATTCATCAAGATCCAAGAACCGTTTATAATCCTCCTCCAAGTCAATAAGTTACCGTCTTTAGTAATCAAACAAAGCTCGTTTCGCGCGTAGAGCAATCTTCTTCGTCTAGACTGAACGCTATGGTCTATCCATTACTAGATTAAAAATTGAGATTATTTAATATTGTTATTTATACCGTTAATCGTTTGTCAAGAAATTGTTTCGATTCTTCTTTGGAATACACAGGAAGACAAGTTTAATTAGTTTAATTAGGTACGCTGGTTATTCTTGATTACGATTCGTAGCCTATCATCATTCATTTATCAAATCTTTTCCATACAGTTTTCGGAGGCATTATCTTGCACGGGCTATACAAACTCGTTTTGTTTGCCGCGATGAAATTTAACATGCGCATGCGGTACACGCGTATGTTTAATGTATCGTACGTTTCTTTGCACAGTAATATCACACTCACATTCGAAGGATGCTCGTTATGCACGACTGTGGCGTTACAAATCGATTCTCGATTTCTCGAACCTTGTCCTCTTAATTTTATCATCCCCTCAAAAGCGGCTTGTTACGGCCGCTCATTATTAGTCATATATTAACACTAGCTTCCATGTAACTTTCAAATTTTTCCTTTAATTTAACTTTAAATTAAGCTCTACTAAATCTAACCTTAATCTTAAACATAAATTGCACGCTGTTTTTCGTTTTGTCTCAGCGAGCTGCGTACGATTAAACGTACGATGCATTTAAAAAGTGCGCCCTTTGTACTTGGTCGCTAGAGGCAGATTCGTCTGAACATAGCCGAATATGCAACTACACAGCACAGCTGGAAGAGAAGGCAGATCGATAACAGAATGCGGCATTTGCAAATGCGACCCTGAATGCATCGCTGGAGATAGAAGCGAAAGTGAAAGTACCGCGATCCTTTGACAGCGATCATCCGGCGGATCGATGATAGATAGTCAATTTAGCAACGATGCGCGTCGATCGTCGCACTCGCGAACAATTTCGCGCGAGGAATTCTCCGCGCGGGGAATTCCCCGCGCGAGGATTGATCTCACGCTGCAAAGACGCGGAACTTAATGACCGTCCTTGAGCGCACGCGCGCGCGCGCGTGCGCAGCGAGTTCGTTCGAAATCATTTAAAACGTAAGATCATAAAGCTCGATCGTTGATTGCGCTTTAATAATAGAGATGCGTAAAAACTTACCCGAATGAATCGCGGTCGGCCGAAGCCGCCATCGTCGACGATGTCACCTGCCACGATCGGAACGTTCATTGTGGCCGTCGTCGCATCATGTAGTCCACTTATTCGTCACCGATCAGCGTCGATTCACTACGGCAGCGTATCACCGGATCCGTCGCGCACACTGAACATCGCCCGCTTGCCTTCAGCGATATCGAACGCGACGCGAGCCGGTTAGCGATCCGATCACCAACTCGTGAACGGTCCGAGTCCCACGGCCCTGCTACGTATTTAAATTACAGCAAGCATGCGCGCGCGCGCGCGCGCGCACGCGTTACTGTTAACTATCGATGGACACTACTTCTCGACGATACTCGTGTATCGATTCACTCACGCATCGTATGATCGATCGTCCAGCCAGCTCCGTCGTGAAGTTACTCGCGTTACGTTCCACGCAACTCTCGATTTCGTCGATCGCGAAACAGAGAATTCGCCGTTGAGAGAGACTGACGATCGCAATCGCAAACTCACTGTATCGCGTACGCGTTACGTCAAGCGTTCATCGTCAATCGGCTCGCTATTTATCGAGTTTATCGATTCGTGGAACGCGCTTCCAGAATCACATTTTCAGAATCGCGACAACCGACTCGGCCAAGAAGCGTCAATCGATTGGTCGATCACTCGGAACGGACGCGCGCAACGAGCATGCGAGAGTCGCGCACCGCGCGAACGCTCGTGTTGGACTGTCGCGCACTCCCGGAGCGCTGCAGCGCGTGCTCATTCGCGCGTCCGCGCTAAGGTACTACAGATATACACACACGCATACGTACATACACGCATACGTACGTACACGTATACGCGCGCGAGCCGGTTGCAAGTCCCTAGGCATGATAACCGCTGACGGCCGTCAGCCGTCGGTTATCGCCGTCGGAACCGCCTGACGATGCTCCTCGAAAATCTTGTGATCTTGTGCCTTTTAGGGAATCACTGAAACAACCGAAAACGACAAAAGCCTCTCGCATCCCTACGATATTCTATTCCATGAGACTACCTTCTTTCGCAGGCGACTTCACTTCGAACGCTATGCTTCCCGCGTTGCGCGCAATTGGCTGTTCTAACAATGCTCTTTATTTCGTGTTTAATAATACGCCCCGTATTATTGATGCATCCATACCCACATTCCAAAAATCAAACGCATCTTCTCTCAACGTTCTCCACGTTCAGACGATCGTACCTCTCTGCGTGGTGTAAATATCCGTGTGGTTGCTTATCGCGGCAAATGTCTATGCTCGTATCTGTGCCGCGATATCGCGAAACGACACGGAGCATCTCTCATGTCGTTGCGCCTTTCGTGGAATTCTCGTGGAAATATACCGTGACACACATCATGCTGCAGGTACCCTGCACCCTGCAGCTCCGCGGTCGCACAGCGGCCCGGCATCCGTCGAGGACGATCACCGCTGCCACCGCGGCCATCGGAAAGGTCGGGGCAGCCTTTCGCTTCGTATGGAACGCGAAGCGATCGCGTTGGCGCGATGTATTCGGGATGGAACGCGATTGGCATTACCTCGCGATGATGTCACGTGGGAAATATGTATTTCCCGAATGTTCGCATCATCGATGAATGCCGATAGAATTTGCTGAAGGGACGAGCGCGTCATTAAAGCGCACGTTATGATCCTGAGCGGTTCCGCTATCGATGATTACGTCAGCCATGTCGTTGAATGAATTCCGCATACTTTCGCGTAATATTATATAGAGACAGAGTCAATGCGAGACGACGAATAATCGGGCGAGTTTGGGTATATTATCTGAAAATCATCGAGCGCTGCTGATGAGCGCTGGACGCGATGAGCGATGACGAAATTGAAACGACCTGAAGTTTGCTGTTTTAAAACCGCGGCCGGTGCGGTAATTCGAATTTCTTTCGCTCTAACGCCGCGGAAGTCGAACTATCTCTACACAAGCCGATCGACTTCATTCTTTTTTTTTTATAAATCTTTTGATTTTAATGCACGGTTTTAACGAACGACGCGTGCGGCTATGAAAATTGAATAATTTACATTTGTTAGTTTAGCTTTAGTCCTTACAAGGACTAGCGACAAACGAAATTCGCGATATAAAAAAAGAACGCGTAGCTGCCTACTTGTGCAGCCTAAATGTGCGACAAATGTTGTAATTCATGCAGCGATAGCTATCGCTATGTAATTATTACGATTTGCATCTAGGTGTGACGGATGCCGCATAATAATGACGATAATGCACCGTCACTGTTGTTTCTGCGCTATCCGTAATTGATGTTTGCTATTTGCGAAACTGTGTCACCAATACAGCCACGATCCAACGTTACAGACTCAACTATCGATTCTCTCCGCGCGAATGCCTTTGTTTCCTCTTAACTACCCTCTTTTCTGTTAACCGATTCAATATTTCATTTCAATACGACTGTTGCAGCGGCGCTTCTCCAACGTTGAAAGAATGAATTGCATAACGCACATCTGAATCTATTTAAAGCTTCTCACAGAGTCTTACTTGCATATTTGCGCCGCATTATCCGCAGTATCTCATTGTTTACATTCGTGTCGTAATTCCGCTCGCGAATTTTTCCAATGAGCGCGTAGACATGAGAATCTTGCGAGCAGATAGAGAAATCGGATCGCGTCCTCGTCCTCGAGAAACCATGTCACGAGGTAGTATCTCGAACGAGTCGAAGGTATGTCTCTCTGGAACGCGATCGATCGATATCACGTGTAATCGACGTGTGGCTGCGTGTGTCACGACAACGCGCGACCACCGGTCACGCTCACGTTCCCTCGATTTCTCCCCGATACTCGCTTGCGTTTACATGCACCCCACGCCGCGAGTAGAGGTAGCAGAGTGGACTTTGACCCGCGTAAGGAAATCGCTTTGAGGCGAACAATTTGCGAGAGGCATAACAGACTCTTGCATTACAGACTCTCGCTCATTTCGCTCGATCTCGCATTCCGCGAATTCGTATTCTCGCGACGCGCGCCTGTCGCAAATAACAATCAGCGTTTAACCGGTTTAACGATTTTCATTCGGCGTTTGGCAAAAGAAATTTGTACCGACGCAAGTCGGCAAGTCAGCATCGCAAAATACTTCAAGAGTACTTGATCCGTATCTCTATGGAAAGTAAGACGATACGAATGCAAGGTTAAATTGTCCTCATGAATATTATCACCGCATTTACTTTACTCAGACCGGGGAGTATCCTTAAATGAATCATAGAGTGAGATAACGCACCGGCGATGTTTCGTTCTTATCGCGCATCGTCCAATTCCGTGAAATATCGCCTCACAGCGCCATAATACCTAAGAAAGCCGAGAGATGAGATGCATAATAATAATAATAATAATAATAATAATAATAATAATAATAATGAACTATTATTATTTAGATTCACGTATTCACAATATAGATACAATTAGTACTTAACTTAAGTATCTAACTACAAAATCGTTATTAACAAAACTGTTCGTTCAGTTGTGAGATTCGATCGATTTGACATATATGTGATTTGAGTCCCTGCTATATATTTCGTAAACAGGCATGTCGTTTAATTACTTCGAATCGGAAATTCGATTGGCACGCGCCCGCTCTCTCTCTCTCTCTCTCTCTCTCTCTCTCTCTCTCTCTCTCTCTCTCTCTCTGTCTCTCTCTACTCTTACATCCCACAAGATACACGTGTGCGAAAACTTGCGCTACGAAACGTCGCGAAAACATACATGCACGCATGACCGCACATTTATACAACGCGTAACTCGTAACGGCCCGCGTTTCGTTGCCAATAATGTACGAGGAAACGTACACGAGCAAGATGTCGAGACGATATTCAGAAGTCGCGGCTACATATCCGACTCGCATATCCGAATACTTCCGCGATTCTTTGCAGTCTGCACAAACCGGCTCGTTACGTCGCCTTTCGCCGGACATTTTATACGTGCCTCGCGTAGCTGTCCTACTGCGCGATCGATACTCGCTAGCTCACTAAAATGCTTCGTTCTTATCCGACAGCGAGATTTTCCTGCGCTGCACCGTGTTCCTCCTCGGATCGAAGCCTCCGATTGCATTCGGAATTGTTGCTACATGCTCGGTGAACGATTGCTAGTTCCGTGCACGTTCGAAACACTCGAATCGCTTCGCTTGAATCTTTTCGAAAACGATAATACCGCTTCAACGCTACAAATCCGTTATTTGTGTATGTAAATATATAAACATGTGCGAGTCGATAAACTAATTGATCGACTTCTTGTCGTTGTCTTGATGTGATTCATAGATTTCTGATTTATTAACTTCGCATGCGCACTTTTCGCTTGTGGATGAATTCATTTAAAAGCGATGTTACAAATGATAAATATAGAACGACATGAACTGGATTGGATTTGTAGCGTTCGCGTTGTCGCGTATTCATTCCCAAAGGCAGGAAGGTTTTCTTTCTTTTTCTTGCCTCTTCATTTCTTGAGCTTCTTTTACTGTCGTCAGAAGACACAAACGTCGCGTGCCCATTATCGGGCTCATTAGTTATCAGAAAATGCGCAGTTAACATTCATTAGCGTTGCATCGAGCAAGTTGTTCTCATTAGAAGTAATTTCTCCTCGCTCGTAGACTAATGCTATACGCGTTTGCGAAATACTTCCTTTATAAAAAAACGCGAATATACAGACTAAGTTTTCCAAGAAATTGTACTATAGATAAAGCTATTTATTAAAATATACCAAAAATTGTGCGAGAATCGATTCGATGTAAAAACACTTCGTGTAGTGTCTCGAGAATATCATTATTATAAACGTTCTTATCGATAATTAGTGAGCAACCGGTGACGTAAACATCGAACTGCTCGAGCACGAACGATGCTTCATGGTCGTTTTATTGGGCCACAAGTTGGAGGAATCATTATGATAAATCGCCATTACCGTTTTCCCATTTCGTAATGTCGAAAATGAGCGATAATTGCGAGTATACCTCTCGCATACAGGAACATCCGTATACACATTAAAGCAAAGAGACACGTTTCGTCACGCGTTACCACTTTTCTTTTTCCTTTTTCTACAGCAACCAAGAAGTCATTCGCTTCCGTAAAAACGATCTTTTTACAAACTACACTGGGTGACGCGATAGTTTCGCGAATCTCGCGCTTCATGCGCACTTCTTCCGCGTGTATATTTACAATATAATATATATAAATAAATGTAATTTCTATCGTCGTGCCTATCAACTCGCGGAGACGGCAATAAAGACACTAAAGAGACATGAGAGAGTACGTGCATTGCAAACCAGCAGACAGCTTCTGAACGCCAATCGAACATTGCCGCGCGTTAGTTCACTGGCACTTATCATACGCGTATTTACAAGTGCATTACTGGCGGTGAATATCATTTACTCTCTCTCGAAATATCTATCATTTACAGACATCCGTCTCTCACGAGTGAGTCCCGTCGCATTTCTCGCCGAGCGGATCGTTTTCGCGGGTTTCGTTTCCGTTATGTAAATGCATTAGTCATATTGTTTTGTACAATACAATACTTACATCCGAGCATTTGAATATACGTAAGGAAGACTTTGTTATCTCTCGATACCAAGTGTAACATGAAATCGCAAATGCAATACGATCCACGCCGAAGGATCGCCGATGCGCACTTGATTCTGCTCATCTTCATCATCCTTCTATTCCTGCTTCAAATGTCGATTTGTATATTCGTGTCGCATGATATTCCTCATTCACTGCCGTACTAGCGAAGTTATGCAAAATGCGTAAAGTCATCACAGCAACGAGTTCAGGACGGAAATGAGATGCATTCCGGTAATCTACGCCGAACTTAACAGCTCTCTGCAACAATAATTGATTGACATAAGATATGTGTGCGTGTACGTGCGCGCGCGCGTGTGTGTACACGGATGTGTATATATGTGGATATTCAAGAAGGTTAAATTGTCAACATCGATAAGCAAACAGAAGACATGAAAGGTCAGTCGCAAAACTCGGTATTTTTAAGAGAAAATTATAATCATTCCATTATTATATAAAAAAGATCATCGTCTTTAGTGTACGCGATATTGTTTGCTATATTTGTTGTGCAATTATAATGATAAAAAATCACACGTCCGTGCGCGATCGTTACGCGCTTTCCCGGTATTCGTATATGCGCGATTGAAATTTAAAGTTAAATTAGCGGCGATCGTTACTCGTTTTCCGGAAATGTAAGCGATTATTATTTTTACGAGATACACGTAATAATACCCGTGTAAGAAGCCATGCGATTCAGGCATGACTCGTTCAGTCAGCGAAGCATTCCTCAGGCTTGGCATTCTAATACTCACGTCGAAAGTTCTCTCCCTAGTAAACCAGATCCAACTAATCCAGTACGCGATCGACTCCTATTTAATTGCGCTCGCCTTTCCGCTGTAAAATTAAAACAGGATTGTGAGCTTGTTGTCTGCTCGTTACATTTATCTGAAAAATTTGTATCGTGCTAATGGAATGAACTATAATATTTATTTATATTATTTGCTTCATAAGAAACGTTCGATATTTCATCTCACATTGAGTCATGAAAGTGTAAAACAGAAATAGTTTAGAAATGGAAAATAGTTTTATGCATTGTTCACATGTTGGTGAATCCTTCTCGCAGAAATATGATGTTTAGACGAAATACAATATGTAACATGCAACATTGAACAAGGAAAGCAATAGGCAAGCGAAGGCAAGCGAAATAACTTGTTACTGCATTTAATCGTAGATATACATATTTCTGTACAAAATAGTCTGTAATAACATAATCCATCAAAAACTTAATTGCTTTGCGTCACAAATAAAATTATATTAAAATTTTGAAAAATCAGAACAAAAATATATATTATAGCAATCGTATATATATTATAAGAATCGTAAAAATAATTTGTACTCCTTTCCCTAAAGCAACTGTGTTACTGAGAAAATTTACTTCGATATCGCAATCAATATCAAGAAAAACTATCGCATAAATTCATATTTATCTAAATTTCAGCCTGTATTCTGTAGTTTTGCATATATATAAATGACTAAAGTAACAATATAAATTACAGAGAAGCATTCTTATACAAATTAATCTCTATCTGACTATTACGTTTTCGTATTTATTGCAGCATCTTGTTATGATTCAAAATTAAAACGTATAAAATACAAGACAAGAATTATTTTCCATTAACTATTTCTTCTCAATATTTTTCTCTCTGTGAAACGTTTAATGCACTTGAGCAAATTCTTATATACATCTAACGTGAAAGCTATTACATCATAATATCACAATTATCAGTCTTTTGAACAGTTTCTCATATAAAGCATATAATGGAAAATCCATAAATGAAAAAAAATTCTTTGTACTATGTATGACTAGTGCACAAAAAAGTTTATCTTATATCATATCATCCTAAAATATATAATTCTATCGCGATATTATAGCGCGTAAATATTATCGCAGCAATATCGACTAAAGTTACTACGTTGTTTATTTTGAAAAATCAATTTGTTGCTCGATTAGACACTATTTATAGTCTGCCAAAATTTCCACTTCTTCTTCCACATCTTGTGCTTCAATTTTTTCAACTTGTAATTGTGTCTCGCGATTAAACCGCTTGTCTGGAGAGCGGAAAATTTATTTCCAAAAAAAACGGACGAGTTCGTGAGCTTTTCGGATGTTTCCTCGGACGTGTCCGAATCTTTTTTATTCGCATGAACGAAGCTTGAGTTTATTACGCGAAATGGACTGCTGTCCGATAACAATGTAATTCCACTCATCTCGGTCAACAGCGACGATCCTTGCGCTTTGACGATCTGTTCAGTACTCGACAACTGGATAGATACGTTTGAACAAAAAGAATCGTTTCTCAAATCTCGTATGTTATTATTCTCATCTCTCAATCCTGTTAGGTTTTCAAAGTTTTTCGATCGCAGAAGTTTCGCCGGAGTAGAAGACATTTTGAGCGTTTTGGCATAGAGACCATCGCTCGAAGTCGACATTCGTATAGTCATGGGATTAGCATCCAGAACTGAGCAAGAATCTACAACCGATGGCATGGTGATACTCATATCAGGTGGACTTTGAAAATGAGAATACAATTTACGACGTCTCGCATGCAGACGCTTACGATTCAATATAGTGCGATACACGATGTTGTTTCTCTTCTGTATCTTATTGACTACGACGCGTCTTTGTTTAACGGGGCTAACGATACGCGCCAGATTGATAGAAACATCTTCAATCAATGAATTCGAGTCGGTCCAGTTGCCGTTAATGCATCGGGACTCCAGTTTGCCGAACACGTTCAAAAGAACATCCCTTTTTGGTGTCTCGTCAGATACTTGCATCGCATAATACGCACGGCTGCAACGACAACACTGTTTCTTTTTCTGAAAGAACGTCACCCTGGATTGATGCCTTATCTGCTTGGGCGTCCTTTTCGCTTCGTCTATCAGGATTTGCTTGTAAAGCTCCTGGTTCTCCTCTGGCGTATAGAACCTCGTTGTGTCAGCCGCTGCATGTAACTCAGCCATAATCCTATTTGAAAGCACGTTGCATCGCGCAATCTCATTTGGCGTCGCGTTCTCATATTCGCGCATTAGCTTAACGGACTTGTTTAAGATATTATTAAATATATATGGTCGTGTCGCTTGATTCTTCCTTGTCATCGACCCGTCGAAGTACGCAGTCCTAGGGAACTTACCGCCAGCTACGCGCGTCTGTCGCTTGCGTCGTTGGTCGGGCCGGCTGAAAGCCGATCCAGTCTGTAATGCTTCCATCAGGCTATCCATGACACCCTCTTGCGTCTCGTGGGCATTCATATCGACCAGCGCGCGTTTGCGGGCGGCACGTGCTGCCTTCTCTGCCTCCGTTTTTTCACGCGCCTCTCGCGCCCGCCGCTGCTTCTCCTCGCTCTCCTTCAGCTTAATTATCTCTTTCTGCGATTGCTACGGTGAGAATATAGACGAACTCATTAAATAAGCTGCACGAGTTTGCGTGCGAAGATACGTTTCGCACGTATTTACCAGGAAATCATCTTTGAATGTTTTGATGTCGCCAAAAAATTCCTCGATGGTGTATTTCTGCTTGTCGAAAGAGAAGAACTCGGATATATCCGTGTACAGACTATCCATATTCTTGAACATATTCTGTAGTACCTCGTATGATTCTCTGGCTTTCCTGGCGAATGGCTATAAAATTACTTGGTCAAGGAAAGATTTTCGATCGATATAATACTAAACTTGATTGTTAACTACAAAATGGTAAAGGATACTTTCATCACGTCTATAAATAGATCTTCGTCGCATTGCGGAATCTTGGCATTTGCGAGATCTTGTTCGAGATTGCGAATATTGTTCTCCATCTGTCGTAATATTCGTTGAACGTTTTCTAAAGATACTCGACTGGCTCGATCTACATGCGCTAATTCCTCCGCGAAATTAAGACATTCTGGGAAATTCCTTTCTATCGTGTCCACCAAATAATGCATCAAAGTCTGCTTGTTATCGATGTCCTTCGTACTGGTCAGCTAGAAAGCAGTGATAACATAAAATAAGTAATGTAACATGAACGTTGACAATGAATAATTCTCAGATATCATGAAACAAACCTTCGTAAGGAAGCTGATCTCAAATCCGAATGCTTGGCCGTTCTTAGAGCCGGAATTCATATAATTGCCAAGTAACAATATCAATTCGAGGATTCGCGCGAATTTCTTGCTGCTCTTTACCTCCTCGCACGCTGCCGTGGCTGCAACTATGTCAGGCTTCACGTCTTGCACAAGTTCCTCGTATCTCAACATGAAACTCAGCGATCTCAGTCTTGGCAATAATCTTTTTATCGTAGATATCTGTAATATTAGTAATTGAGAATTTCGTGCATTTGATATGATCAACCAAGAGAAAAATATTCGACTAATTTTAAATTAATTTTAATAGAATTTCCAAACATAAGTAAATTCTATTGGAAAGTAGAAATGAAATTACAGTAACACAGAATTGTTCTGCCTCGGTCAGATCGTCGTATTGATCCTTGTACATCTGCAACTTCGATAATTGATCTGGCGGTGGTAAATACTGTATTAAACCTTGCAGTATGTTATCCGAGATGACCGGTCCCTCGCATCTGAATAGATATCTCTTCACTTCCGCATAAGGCATGTGTTTCAAGGTGCCACCAAGAAGAATCGATATATTCTGTGCAGCTTTGCTGTCCAAAACTTTCAGATCTTTAACCTTCTTCGTCGATGTTGACCTATACCCGTAAAGAGACTTTTCGTTACACGCACGCGAACGTAAAGATCAGGATAATTGAGAGTAGATGAAACTCACTTGTCAACTACATCGTCCACTCGTTTCCCGCTTGGTTTCGATGAAAATTTTTGTGCGAGGCCATCCAATATTTCTGGGCTAGCTAGTCTATCTTCTTGTACTTTCGTCCAAAATGATTTCTCCGTTAATTTATGAGGCAAAATCTGAAATATCCATGATTTTTATGTAGCAACAATGCATTATTCCAGAAAGCAGTTAGATATTAATTCTATCGATATTAAAAAAATAGATCGCACATACCGCTTTCCAGTTTGCTCTCTTCAACGGACCTTCCACTTCCCATTTCTTCTTCGGTTTCAAGCCATGAGGCAAAGTTTGCATGGGTGGCGGTACCGGTGGAGAAAATGCCCCCATCGGTGGCGGTGGAGGTCCCATTCCAGGCATGGGTGGTGGTGGTGGTCCTCCCATTCCAGGCATAGGTGGTGGCGGTGGTCCTTTTGATCCGGGCATAGGTGGCGGAGGTGGACACATCATTCCAGGCATCGGCGGTGGAGGTGGACCACCGCTACCAGGCATAGGTGGAGGCGGTGGTGGTGGTGGTCCACCCATTCCGGGCATAGGTGGCGGAGGTGGACATATGGCAGTTCTCTATATCATACGTAACGAAATAGTAGTTTTAAAAATATTTAACTTATTGAAATTTATTTGTACTTATGTATTCAATTTATTTGTTTATGTGTTTGTTCAGTATATTTAAAAAAAATCAAGATGAATTTGCAGACTTACGGGACCGACGGACCTCGCCGTTCCTTGCTCCAATTCTTTGATTTTGTTCTCCGCATGTTGAAGCTTTGCCTCGGCCTCCTGTCTACTGGCAATAGCCTCCTCCAGTTTTTGCGTCACCTCTACTAGCCGTCGTTCTTCATCACCTCGCGATTTTTCGACTAAAGTGTCGATTAACGGTTGCACATCGACCTGAAAACGCTTCGTCGCGCTGAAATCCGGATCACAGCCTGAACGATGCAAGACGATTTGCGATACACACTCTTCGATCAGTTTATAATACGCCGTTCTGAAAATATAAAAGCGAATAAAGAATTAATAGCAAAAATGTGAGATTTATTAAGTGAGATCGCATCGTTGATCAACAAAAAAAATTAACGAATTCGCGTATCGATTATTTATCGACGAAACCGAGAAGATAAAAATAAACAATCATGTGTCAATGAAAATACGTTTATTGATCAAAAAATCATCTTTGAATCCTTTGATTTTTTTCTCGAAAAATTTCTCAACGATGAACTTTTGCTTACCGAATCATAGTGTCATCTCTAATAAATAAAAGATGTTGAAGTATAGACAAGAAATATGGCTCGGCATATGTGTCCATCACCATGTTCTTGATCACTTCGAAGCAATCGTTAACGTCATCCAATTCTAAACGTACATTATCAAATCTTTGTACGAATTCCTCATAATCTTCTTCCTTGTGATCATTAAATATCTTTAGATGCGTCGCTAAATCCTCCGACTCATCTTTCTCCAGTATTTCAAGGATGTCAGCTAATCCGACTCGCATTACTTCATTCCTCAGATGCAAGCGAAAATCGAGATCCTCAGCGGATGAGATTATCGAGTTTATGAGTTGCAGGCATACTACCTATGACCCAATATTTAATTTCGTAAGAAACATTTTCTTCGTAAAGTTTTGTCAAAATTTTAGATCTAAAATGAAATCTATTTATGGCGTACCCTTAGATTTTCATTTTTCTTGTTCATCAACCCTTGCACGATCGGCAGAAATCTCTCGCGGCTCTTAAATTCGCCGTTCATAGTAATTGCATCCAAGACCTTTTTATGACTGTCACTTGATATAAGGCACACCGCGCCAAGTAGCTTCACGGCTTCAGACATTACAGATGGCTTCGTCGGCTCCAATGATCTCGCCACGATGGTGAGAGCCTCATGATGGGCCAACATCTCCTTTATACCGACGGTATTATTCATGATGGCTTTTAAGCAGCGAATACATTCGTATTGTATTCGCTCGTAACGGTTATCGCTAAAAAAAAAAAAAAAACAAAAAAAAAAACAAATTTCACATTAATAAGGAATAATGTGGATCGCGTTGAATTCTCTTATAAGCAGCAGCGTTACGCATATCATGCAAGACTAAAGTATAGAGAAAAAACAGAAAAATATTTCACTAACTTAGCAGCGTAAATTAAATAATTAAATAATGAAATCATATATTACGTAAATACTTTTTGATATTCAATGAATAATATAAATAGGGCTAGTAGAAGAGATTGATTATTAATATTTAAAATTCAAGCCTCAATATATTAATTACAATTACGTAATAATAGATGTATATTAGATCTCTTCGAGCTCTTTTGCTCCATTTACATTACTAATTGTTTCAATTCTTTCATAAAAATCATAAGATCTTTGCGTGATTGCCTTGATAAAACAAAGTCGTTGTTATTAGCTAAAAACTTCGCTCGTCATGTAGACTGTAAGTAGTTAAAGAATATTAAAATGATGGATATCATCGCAAAATAAGGAATTGAAGCGAATAATATACTTTTACAGGAATTACCTATCATAATATATGAAGGCACTGGAATAGAACAATATCTGTGTTAATAATTAATCAAATACGCAGAATTATCAATCGAGCGCTGTTCAATAATTCATATAGCCGCTTGGAGTTCACTTACTTTCGGTAACACTCATTGAGAGTGGCCAGAACTTGCTTGAGACCCTTGGTGCCGAACTCTTGTACCCAGCTGAGCGGATTGTTGGTGAGCGCGATCCTGAGGGATTCAATGCAGTTGTAGATCTTATTTACGCTCAAGTCGGGCTGCGCCAAGTAGTGTATGTAGTCTGCCGGTTTATCGAATTTCGATCGATTGTCCTGTATGCTGCCCTTATAATGCAGCACTAACATTTCCTTCTTCTTTGTCTCCGACTGTTGGCGAAGGGGTTCCTTTTTTTCCTCCGTTAGATTCATATTGGCCTAAAGGGACAAAAAGGGACGATCAATTCTTCTTTCTCTCAATTATCATTATCATTTTTCTCTCAACTATCAATTATCATTTTCTCTCAATATTATTCGCATATTTTATCACAAAGATAATACATATCTTTAAGCGAAAAAGAGATGTTTTATGTAAATAAACGGTTCTTGAGAATATACGAGTTATCGTACGAGACTTGATAGCTTCAACACAGATACATGTTTCTCTGTACTTAAGTTTAAATATATAAAACGGGTACGTGTTTACCCACCAGCATTTCTTCGAATCTGTCATTCACCGTCTCTTCATCCATCCTCTCGATGATGCAACGCTGTTGTTCGATCTCGTTGATATCCTCGCCGGAGTGCGGCCTGGGCATGGTGTTGCTGCCCGAGTAGCCGCGCATGCCGGCACCTCGGCCCGACTTTTTCGGCCGGCCGAACCATGTGTCCAACTGCAACAAGAATTTTTTGTCTTAGCATTTCACAGTTCACTGTCTCGATTGTTTCCTTCCTCTCTGATTGATATATCTAAATCCTATATCATAGCAGAGAATGAAGAAATGTACTCTTCGATGAAATACTTATCGCTCTAGTGCGATCATGTTTTCTGAAGCGGTTTTCTAATACGATAAGCTTAATAATTATAGATATTAATGAAAATGAGTTAGCCGACAAACGGCTAATAAACGAGCGGACTGATACAAAACAAGGTTTATGAATCATAAAATCCGTTGTGTACTTAGAGGAATCGCGGATCTGTAAATCCACAAAAACAAAGTATGGAGATTCATGTAGACAGCGTACGGAGAACGCGGGAATCTCGAAATTGGAGATTCACGAGAGGATCTCTAGGTCATTACAGAATTGATGAAAGCAACGAATTACGAAAGTAGCATTCAAGTGGATCGAAATAAAAAAATTGTCTCGATCGAATGCAAATTCAATCAAAGGTCCGCAAGATCGTTCCGATAAACTGCATTCCGATACTCGAGTGCAATTGTAAATGTTTTTCTTTGTGGTAACGCGTGCGTGCACCAGTTCGAGCTCGCGTTTTACGATGATATACTTGTCCAGCGACAACGTCCGTTAGAAAACGTATTCGAGCAGGCACAGCAGGACCCCGATGTCCGACTTGGAAAATTACTAAAAATTACTGAAAATGGATTGTAACGGATACTTCCTCCACCATGACAAGACTACTTCCCGTCTGCTTTCATCAGCAATTTATCTTCCGTTTGCTTTGCGAAGCATATATGGATACTCTCAATAGGATACGCATGCGAGGACGCTTATGTTACATCGCCTGTGTATTAAAATACAATAAACGATGGGACGAAAGTCCCTAAGAAGTAAGTGGCAAAAGTAAGTATAAAGCGGAAGGATCTCGTAAGGATGGGGCTTATATCGAAGTTCTATCGCCTGATAGCAAGTCGGGGTCTTTTCGACGAGGACGATGATGACGACGAGGCAAAATCGCGCACCAGAGGCAATTATTCCGTTCACTTACCGCGAGATAACTGGACACGCATTTACACGAGATGCAACGCATTTGCAGACGCACGGAGATGCTGAGGAAGAGTACGACTGATGCGATGAGCGTTTACCGCGTCGCTTTACCGTTTACTAGAGCTCCGGCCCCGAAATCCGAGGTTTGCCTTGAGCTGCGACCGGACACCGGAATCGTAATAGGCAAACGAACGTGACGTGAGATGACACGTGTGCAAAATTAATTGCTGGCATTATAGATTCCTCGATCGTTCGATCGCTGGATAGAGAGATTAAATAGCGAGCCTATACGCGGATCAGAGCATCAGAGCGTTGCTTTTTCGTGATATTCCTCATGTAGGATCAACGTTCATATCGAATAAGAGATTTTTATTGAAGAGAGGACTGTAGGATAACATGCATCGAGGATACATGTAATTTTGCAAAACTAGCAAAAAATTGAATATCGATTTGTAACAATTCGTGTAAAAGCATGGAATGCCGAGCAAGTAACTACTTCGAGCTGAGCAACGTCTGAGATTCTCCTTTTGTATCAATTTGAACAAAACATTTCTCCCTTTACTTAAGACCTCGAGTCATCGATCGCAGGCATGATTCACAATAGCGAGAGCGCGCATTTGTCGACAAGCGAGATCGACGAGGTCGCTTTTATTTCTCTTGCCGTCAACAACAGCCGACAACTGTCAGTGGGGTCCTTATCTGTGCGAGCCAATTTACGCGTTCAAGCGAAAGCTCACCCAGTCCGTGATCATTGCAGCGTGCTCGTAGACGATGAATACCTCGGCGGCAATTAATCCGTCAGCAAAAGTGGCGATGTATGACTCACGTCGGACAAGCGCGTGAGGTCGCGCAAATCCGAACCGGTTCGAGCTGATAGACGCACCTTTATTTTTAGGCGAACTTACGCAAGCCCGCGACACTTTCCCGTCCCGTACTTCTCGCGACTTTTTCCATCAGGAAAATGCTCGCCGACGCGTCGAGGCAACGTGGAAAACCGACTGTCCCGGCCCGCATCGTGCCGGGACGGCTTTTATCGACTTTCACGCGTCCAGCTGCTTCGAACGCGCGTTGTTCCTCTCGACGGAAACACCGGCTGACGTTTCCGTGCGAAATACGGTCCACGACTGTGATAATATGCAGCGACACGCACTCTGTGCGTCTATGTGTGCCTACAGCTCGACTGTGAATGCGGAGATGATACGCGGGATGGTCGATGATACATACAGCACAAGGAAATACGTAACGCACATGCGTACGTGTATACGCAATCGACGCGCCGATTAGTATAGATTAACACAAAGCAGCTGATAAACGAAATAATTATAGCAAATGGAACTCTCTCTCTYTCTCTTTCTCTCTCTCTCTCTCTCTCTCTCTCTCTCTCTCTCTCTCTCTCTCTCTCGATTAATGAATCTCCGAAAGGAAAATTCCGAGATGTCCACGAAGCTCAGCAGAAAACGTTCACCCAGCTCCTCATCTCATCAAGAGAGATCTCGAGCAACAATATGAACCGAAGGAACTGATAACTGATAACGAAAGTATCGTTTGTACATTAATCGACGAACGTTCCACGCACGCACGCATGCACTGTTAACGCAAACGTTACTGCAGTATCGCGTCGCGGGAACATTTCCCTTCTCCGAGAAGAATCTTGCGATAAATTTCGAGCATTGCATCACTATTAATCAGCGCTGCAATTACTCCTACGACTCTCCCACGTGGCACGTCGCGTCATCACGCGCGGCTCGCGTATTCGCGAGCTGTCAAGAATGGATTCGGGCGACAAGCTGACGAGCAGGTCGACAGGGAATAAGGAGGGCACGCGAGAAACATGCCCGAGCGAGAACGGCGACGGACTGACCGGTTGTGACTCGATTGCATGTTGGTCCAAGACACTCGAACATGATATCTTGTCCTTCCCCGCCACCGCTTCGACCCGTTGGTGCCGCGAGAACGACGATGAGAACTGCGAATCGTTTGTTATGTTATTAATTGAAACGTTTGCAGCGCGCGTGCAACGAGCACGATCCAATCTATGCGAAAAGCATAGAAATAAAGGCGCGATATTTTCTTGTATCACGTTGCGGAATGTGTGCCTGCCTGAGCTGTGGCATTTTCTTCAGCTTGATCAAGCTGAAGTCGCGGCGATGCGAATGCAATTGCAAGTCCATTTTCCGCAAAAGGGATAGAATGGGACTATTGTTGCCTTATTTACGTATGCTTCTTAAGCATCCATTTCTCTTCTGTTTTCTTCATCTCTGACGATGGAGCGCGATAGACACTCTCCTGTGAATCGGAAGATTCAACAATGAAGCCGACCTTAGCTTGCGAATTCAATTGTTACGAATGGAGAAAATGATTTTTGACACGAACGCTCATGGCGTTATTCACGGCTTGATTCAAGACGGCGAAACGATTCGCTACGCAAAATTACCACGATTGTAGAAAGTAACGCCCGGACTTCTTTGATATCCCGCAAAAGATTACTGTCACAGCTCGCGCCTTCGCGCTCATGATTCATTCCGTATCTCTATATAATCAAGAGCATCGCAAATCCCATAAATTTTCCTTCCTTCATGGATCCGTGAATTCAGGGTTGATTTTTCTTAGCGTAGAGCTCATTTCAAAATGTTTTATACGCATCATCGTGAATATCTTTATACAATTAGAATTTTATCGCGATGACATATTTGAAGGAAGTCCGATAAATCTGAACGTATCATTTTTCGGCTGCACTTGTAACAAAGCAAAAGTGAAAAACATCATAAAACTAAATTATTAACCAATTCAACTCGTCTACGCAGCATCCGCTACGTATGGCATATCACGGAAGATATCTGTATTTATAGTTTTATCGAGAAAAGTATCACGAAAAGGAGATCGCACGGAGAAAGAACTGCTGTATCCCGTCAATATTAGCTGCTACGTGACGATCATCGAAAGAGGATCACAGAAAGATACAAAGCGGAGCCGAAAGAATACAGGAAAGATCCTATGAGCGATTTATCGCGCATAGAATCAGGCGATATCCAGCGATTTCGTCACGTATGATCGATGAATCGACTCATTTGGTCGTTTATCCGTTTCGCGAAGAGGTGTGCCCGCGAGTGCGCGGGCAAATGTGGTATATACGGTCGGTACAGTTAGGCCGTAAGATTAACATAACGGGGCATCATGGTGGGATGAAAGGAACCAAAAAGAGAGAAGATCAGCGTACCGGAGTCGCTGCGCGCATCCTTACGGTATGCCCGCTATCGCGGAACCGCATCTCCTCCGTGTTGACCGCGCTTATCAGAATCAAGCTCACCGGGCCTGAAATTCGTAAAGCGCGTGCCAATTCTTCGAGAGCCAATTCTTGGTCTCTCTTCTGCGAGACTGTTCTCGCATCGACCGGCATGATCAGCCACGCGTAAGCTACTCGCGCGCCGACCAGGAGCAGAATCGCGGTGTTTTCTCGCGTACGGCTATCTTGGAGTCGCAGACGTGAATCGTCGAAACGCATAATATGCAGGGGGGAACAATACAAAGAGAAAATATCATTTTAAATGACGTCAACAGCAAGAAAAGAGAAGAGCAGGTTTAATTGGAAAGACTAATGAGAAAGACAAACAGAGAGAGAGAGAGAGAGAGAGAGATGTCAATCTTCTGGATGCTTTTGTGTAATCATTAAATAAATATTCCTGAGGTTTTGTCGAGATCAATCTTGAGATAATCTTCAGTAGGTTCTTTCTCATCACGAAATCATTACATTACTTTACTTTCAAAGTCAAGTTTTTTTAATTTTACGGATAATTTAAGCTTTTAATTACATACACGCGTCTTCACTTTTCCGTGCTATTGTAATTATTTCGCGATTACGTGATAATAGTTTCGCGTTTAATCTAATTTCCTAGTTCCGATTTTCTCCTCTACGGAAAGAAAAACCTACCGCATTGTGCAATACGGCGACTGCAAGACAACGAAAGATCACTTATTTGAACATTGCAAGAAACTTTCTCCTTTATTTTCTTACCACTGAGACGATATGATGCCAGATAGTGAGTTTATTCTTATATCGCTGATGTCATGCTTCCAATAAATTTTCTTAATATGACAGTGTCTCTTATCTTACTCCGATAACAAATTTCATCCGTCCAAAACAAATTTCGAGGAATTTTGCGAGGGATTTGCGATATCTTTTTTCTTGTTCGCAGTGCGTGCCCCTTCGAGTTTTCCGCTTTTGCTCATCCCGAGATTATCCTGCGGCACTAAAGTATCCGCGCTAAAAGTATTCGACCGATTAAGGAGCTGTACGAAACTCAACGGCAAAGATCGTCTTCTTCTCCCTAATGTGTTTTTTATCAAATTATTAGAAGGCGATTCCTTTCACATCGGCCATGTAGTTGACCCCGGCCGAAAGGATACATCTCCGTCATGAATCATGCGGATCCTTACGTATCCCAACGCGCCCGGCCGACTACGTCACGGCTTCGAATAGACCAAGGTTCTCACATATTCGATGAAAAAGAAGAGGAGAGTATTTGTCGCCGATCATATGTTTGGAGAAACAGTGCGGGACATCGCGAGCAAAAATTTACGAGACTCTGTCAAGAACGATTCTAACTATATCTCAGACAAGTTCAGTGTTTTTTCCCGTAGCGATATCTTACAAACGATACCCTATTTTCGATAGCTGAAGAAGATAGCCAAGAAGGTAGTCTTGATTGCATAAATACATATATCGCGTTGGTAATTTCTTATAAAAGATGCTTCCGCTCCAGTTTTACTGCAGCACCAATTCAGTATTGTATGAATACAATCGCGTATTAATTATCTCGCTCAATGCATATTCCGTATGCTGGAAGTTAACTATGGAGCCTTGCATTGTTTTTCAGACTGTTTTTCTGAGAGAAGGCTGAAGCTCGTAATTATAATTGCCATGCGAGAACACTTGCGATTTTGGAAGATCTTGTTTCTCGCATCAGTCGCTCACGGATCAATGCAATGAACGAAGATTCGCATCGCCAGATTTATTTTCGACATTGACACGACGGCCTTCTTGCTCATGGCATTTACGTGTAGACGTTTCCTCGGTTCATCCATGATCAAGCTCGGTGCGAACTTGACACGAATTCAACGACAGACGTACGCTATCACGCGTATGCGTGTAATCACAGATTGGCTTTAGTGCTTGATAGCCGAAAACGGAACCACGTTGCTTTTCGCGATGCTCGACACTGAGGACTCATCTAGATGGAATCTACGTGGAACGTTGCAGAGACTGCGAGCGATCCAAATCAACAGAATCGAGGACGATCGATTATATCGCTTGAAAGTTCGGCTTTGCATCGTCTTATTTACCTCGGAGAAGTATGTTACGTGTTATCGCGAATAAAATATATCTTAACGTAACAAGAGCTACTTAACTGGAAGATTCGCGTATGCGAGGACTACGCGATATATGAATTTCAAAGCAGGGGATTAACCGCGCATAATCATGCCGCATCACGAAATAAATCACGATTATCGGCAAACGGTATTCCTGCGTGAGAAAAAGATGAATACCGTCGCCAGTGAGTGCCAGTTTGAGATACGAGATGCTGAAACGACGGTTCATTACGTGGATCCCGATATTGAAACACGAAATAGCGGAAAATGAGGGAATCTCGCGCGAGTTTCGTGGTCTTTGGATTCGACACGCTCCGAGTGCTACCGTTGCGTTTCGGCATGGCGTCGTATTACGTAACGCTCTATATACGCGAGCACAAACAGCCACCTGTTCTATCGTGCCGCCGTTAAATGGTCGCACAATGCGGTAATGGTGAAAACGACCAGAGAAAAGTCCACTCCACAAGCTCATCGAAGGCGGACAAACTGTCCGATTATTTTAGAGCTCTAATAATCGTCTTAATCTGGAAAGCCATAAGCCTGTATTATAAGCTATTCATTATATCTAGTGAACAATTTTAAGAAGAAAATTTAGAGACAAGAAGAATCGTATCGCCAAGATTCGGATGCATGCTCGCACACACAAACATGTACATAGAATACTCTGATTGCATGATTAAGTAGGGCAAAACGTGAGCTCGTTTTATCCGCAGAAAGAGATCATTCCACAGCATCGTTCGTGTCCCTTCCTAATGCCAGTCAGAATTAGAAACGAGATCAGGAACAATCGGACCTGATAAAACTGATTCCACGAATACTGTTCATTGCGAGCAGAGAAAAATATTCTCCAAGACCTTTTCATCTTCGGAATTGAAATCCAATGGAACATCCAATATTTGTTCGCGCAAGACAATCCCCGGACTTTCATTTCCGTACATTCCATTCCCCTATTTTCGTATCTCGTTCGTTAATGAGAGCAGGGGACGGCGCGCCTTGTTTTCGCGCGTTTCCCCGGGAATTAACCGACGGTTTTAATTATTCCCGATTAACCGGAAGAAAAAAATACGCGCGTGGATGATATCACTCGCGCGAACAGTCGGGGCGATGACGCCAGCAACCGCTCAAGCTGGCCTTCTCGCTCGAGAAAGAGAGAGAGAGAGAGAGAGAGAGAGAGAGAGAGAGAGAGAGAGAGAGAGATCAAAACGGTGTCACGCTGAAATTCCGATAGGCGTACACACGGAGGCCGACCGCGGGTCGATCCTCCGTCTCTCTTCTTTTTCCCTCTGCGACCTACGCGCGCGCACCTCATTTCGCCGAGGAGACGATCCTCGGTGTCTGCAAGATCTTCGTGCTCACGAAATGCAAAACCGCGCCACGCTCGGTTAGCGCTCGCTGCGGCGTGCCTGCGTCTCGCACGCGCGTTCGATGTTTGGCGCGTGGATTTTTTTCATTCAGCTGCTTTTGTAAAGCAGCTGCTCGGAGAATCTCGTGCACGCGAAAGCGTTAGGTCTTATTCCGGCGGTCTTATTCCCATGTGATAGCCTCGAGCCCGAAAGAGAGAAAGAGAGAGAGAGAGAAAAAGAGAGAAAGAGAGAGAGAGAGAGAGAGAGAGAGAGAGAGAGAGAGAGAGAGAGAGAGAGAGAGAGAGATTCTCTGATTGCGCGCGAATGAGATTGGCAAAAATTGCTGCAGCCGCTTCATCGTAAGATTAATTCCCGGCAGGACTTCTGTGCAAATGTCGAGATAAGAAAAAGCCGCGGAAAAATCGGCTCGCATGCAGAAAGAAACGCACGCGACACACGCTTTAATTTATGGTGTCGTAATTACGCACGACGTAATCGCGTCCGACTAAGATCTTATTGGTCGATGATAATTGATACCGACAAACGCGATATGCTTTGGGCATCGCGCGCGCTGTCCGCGTCTTGCATCGATCGTTATTCGCTGAACGGCGCATGTATCGAAAGGCAGCCTGTTGCTTTTTGTTGCGAGACTTTCGTGCAACGATTTTGCATAAATGATAAAAAAAAGGGAGGTGGGAGGAAGTGGCAACTGCTATCGACGTCACGTGAAGGCCGTCAACGATAAACTCGGCGATCGCAATCGCGGTTTGATATTTACGCGCTGATCTTTATACGGGCGCTCGGGTTGAAGTGCATGCGGCTCGAATTTGCGCTGAGGCCATCGCTGCATATGTATGAGCGCGCATATGTATATTATTCTTTGCTGAGGACCGCGTTAAATTACAAAGCGACGACGATATTCAATTGTCTTCGTTTTCCTCGCTGAGAACGAGAACGCCGCGAGATTTTTCATCGGCGAAATTCACGGAGTTAGATCTATTAACCGCGTGCATCCCTTTTAATTAACGCTTACGTGCTTCGGGAGAGGAATACTGGTTGCAGAAATATCGCGGTATTTTATGCAGCGCAACAATTGAAGGATCGCGACGAGCGGGATATCGCAAGCAGTTTTAGTTTCAGCAGTTTTAGCGATGATATCCCGGGAGTCATGAAATTTTTATCGGGCGATAATGCGGCGTCCAAAATAATGCAACGCGTTTGAACGCATCAACGATTCTACGTTCTATGAAGGAAAACTGAGGAGAGCGGAAAAGTGATGCGGAAATACGCGATTAACGATGAGGGAATGACTCACTTTGCGTGAACGTGCGAATCGTGCGGCATTTTCTGCGTGAATGCTTCCATCACGGTGACATAAACAGTGACAAATATACGATAACACAACAGGAAACCCGTCGTGTGCCCACGTATGGCGGTTATATCGTCACGGAATTTCTACAGCGAGCGTTTTATCGCGTTCCACGAGAGACTTCATGCGCATCATTCTCGCCAGAGATCTTTCAATAATAAATTTCGCACATTAATGAACGATAGAGAGCTTATTGCTCGACATCGACATAGTTCGCGATAGCGCGCTATTATGCAAAACACCTTATTCTTCGTTTCAAAATTCAGATATCTCCGAGTCCTACGTACGAAATTTTTGCTTAAACTCGACGAGAGACTTTGCAACCTCGTCGAGGTCAATTTTGAGGGTGTTGATCCAGATCGGCAGATCCGAACGATTATTTCTACCTCGATACTTGCCTCGGCTTTATGATACCAGCTCTTCCTTCTCTGAATGCCCGACATTTTTCGCGGAGTCCGTTTTTCTTCAAGTTCACAGAACGTTATCGGAGCGCACGCTTTACGTGTTTGAGCACCATCGTTGTATCGCGAGAACTGTCGCGCGTATGCGCGACGTCTGTTAATCGGAGAAACGGCTCTGCGCTACGATGATTCGATGATGTGGAAAAAATAAAAAAAAAAAAAGAAGGAAAAGGAAAGAACTTGGAAATCGCGATAATGCACGATGAGGTTCTACGACATTATTGGCAACGCGACTGTCGCGAACGGTAAAGCGTTCGGTTGATAATGGTTATCGTTACAAAACCCGTTAAGATAAGAAACATAAAAAGATATCGGTATAAGTATCGTATCGTATCGTATCGTATCGTATCGTATCGTATCTTAGAACGTACTCGTCGCTAATAAGAGAATCGAGATTCATATCGCAATTAAAAATTAAAAATAATGATGCAAGCTACTTAAAATGGCAAAGCAATTATTTACAATCATCGGAATATATACTGCTATTACTTTCGTGCAATTCTAAGATAATTCAGCTATCAGTTAGACGGAACGCGATTCTGGTTACTGTCTTTGATTAGGATATTGAAGGTTTCAGAAGGAAACTTAGAGCAGTGAGCTATTCTTTATAATCTTACAATTGTATATAAATAATTAAATGTAAATGTAAATGTATGTAAATAACAGTTTCCATCGTATTGTTCCGTAATAATCTTTCTCGATATACTTTTGTATTCTCTGATAATTTGTCATACAATCTAGAAAACTGAAATTTCAGTTTTGAGATTTCAGATATTAACGATTTTACTCACAAAGCCAGCGGGTTTCTCCCTTCTGTTTGCCATGATCCCGTTTTCTGGATTTGTTATCTTCTTCGATGCATCTCTTTGTTCTGGAAGGAAAATAATAATTTGGGGGAGACTCTTTATTTATCTCTTTATTTGGAATAATCCAAATATCCAAATATAAATTCTGGTACTTCAAAAATATTACATTTTGTCAATGATATATATATATATACAGTATAGATCATGTTATATATAACATGATCTGTACTCTCTATTCTAAATATAAGCACAATGTAACAGGTGGTTTGTGAGGTATTGTATCCTTTCATCAAAGATACACAAAGATACATTGTAGGGTTATCATCATGGATGATATACTAAAGCAAAAGTTAATGGTGAAGATTAATGATCAAAGAAATCAAATATGATTTTCTTTTAACAAAACAAAAACATTAAATGATCTTACACAACAAATGTCAACAAACATGGATACTGCAATCGTTCACGTTTCGATCATTGTTATGAAACTTCTTGTTTCGCTTCTTATCAGTTCAATATCTCAATATTATTCTCGCTAGCTGGTGTCATTTAAAGAAAATAATCACTTCAGCCTTCCCTTTATTGAAGCTCTATATTCAAGGCACGGGAAAGGTTAGTTCCGAAACACGGCTGAATTCTAGGGAATATTGATGTCAAATGCCCGCGTATTGACAAAGTAACACCGAGCAAGAAAAAAACTCGGCCTTGACCGCACGATTGAATCTTCCAGTATTTGTTAAACGATCAGATCGACGCTCCGACAGGTTAACACGCGGCAGAGTCGCTTCGACGTCCGAGATCTCTCGGTCACACCGCGAGGCAAGCATCTGCAATTTGCAGTTACCTGAATTTTCACGAGGCCGCCCCCGTTTGTGGATTTGCGCGCTTTCACAGCAGAAACGTCGGCCGCTTCGCTGCCTCGTTGTCGGGTTTCCCTTTTCCGCGAGATCGTCGGGATTGACGCGCACGTTTACGAATTAAACGTGCCTCGGATGACACGCGCGCGCGCGCGCGATTCCTCACGCGGCTCCCGCTGTTTTCCACGAAGCGTTTCCGCGAGAAATCACCGCGAGTCCGTTAACGTTCGGCCGTTGTACTTGTCACAATTCCGAATCATGCGACCGACGCAACGTGCAAGCGCCAAGCAGCGGCGGACACTGCCGCCAATACACGGGACCGAAATCCGCGACGCGCGCTCCGACCGAACCTGAATTAACTCATCCGTTGCGTGAATGTGATTAATAGCCTTTTTCTCGCTTGCGACGCAGATGTGACCGATCCGTTTGCGATCGGTTATTTACGTGCGATGGTTTCAAATCGTTTTCGCGCGATCAATCCCGATGAGCAATTCTTATGCAAGTCGCATTTTCATGAATTTATGCAGCCCGAAACGCGCGTTCCGTGCACGAGGCATAGTTCAGATTTGACGTTTTGTACTTTGTTTTTTGCATGTATTTATATCAAATTCAATCTTAATTGTGACTGATATGTAAACTCGGATACTAGCTGAAGCTTATATTTATTGCTCGCAGAGAACTTTAAAAGGGATTCTGATATGTAAAATATGTAAAATACGTTTCGTGCATTTCCCATTACATGTATTATATATCTTATTTACATATTCGAACTGATCCATGATATTTTAGATATAATTTTCTAATAGATACTAAGTCTAAGCCATTGATTCCATCTCCAATTTTCCGTCATTTTTTAAATACATGTGATAAACAGAAACAGAGCACAGCATTGGATGATCATATATCTTGCGTGTCATGGACAATGGCCAATGAATTTTAAGGCGATTCTGCAACTTGTGCGCGACCAATCAACGATCGGTGTCGCATGCGTCGGCGACGACGTGTCATCGGAAAAGTCGAAGGGGATCGGCGAAACGATCCGAGCCGCGCCGAGACCTGCCGAAGAGTCTACGTGACGTCATGTCCGAGCAGAAGAGATAAAGAGAGTCAAAACGAAGGGAGTTCTGTTTCCTGGTGTATCAGAGTTGAGGAATTGTTTGCGTGCGTTTTTCGTCAGTTTCGCGTATCTCGAGATGTCGTACGCGTACCTGTTCAAGTATATCATTATCGGGGACACAGGTAAATGTGCGTCGTTGTTACGGAGGTATCTCGGCCGATACGGATGTCCATTTCAGGCTGTTATACGCCGTCTGACAGGGCTCATTGTTTTCGTTTTCGTGATGTGCCATGATTTGCCAACGCGCTAATAAATTCTATCAGGGCGGCGAACAGATACGCTTATCGCGACGTTGCGTTTGCTTCTTCCGAATATGCGTGTTACGGAATTTTTCGACTTGCGCTCCGACGGATTCTGAATCGTTTCCATTGCATTGTCATCTGATTTGTTGCTGTTGCACGACAGGTTCTATGGAACACGATGCACAGTCTTGTCGATTTTAGCTATAAATAGCGCATTGTAGACAACGTGTCTTTCATAAGGGAATTCTTCGTATTACGATCAGATGCATCTTGCATTCGTTATTATTATTATTATTATTATTATTATTATTATTATTATTATTATCATTATTATTATTATTGTTGTTGTTGTTGTTGTTGTCGTTGTTGTTATTGTTATCATAAAAAAGAAAATGCATAGTTTCTTTTTTATTTTATTTTTACATAATAACTACGCAAATTATTATTCGCAAATTGTCGTAAATATGTCACACAAAAGCTCATCATTAAACAGTAGTTTCATTCAAGTATCATTAAACATGAAACAATAAACATAAATCTTGTCCCTTTCCTTTTTTTGTCATTTAATAGGATATAATAAAATAAATATAAAATTTATAATGTAATGAAATTTTTCGCCGGAATGTTATAATCAGAAAAATCGTAATATAAATGGTCTTTGTTTTTACAGGAGTTGGAAAGTCCTGTCTCCTTCTTCAGTTTACGGATAAGAGATTTCAACCAGTTCATGATTTGACAATAGGGGTCGAGTTTGGTGCTCGCATGATCACCATCGACAGCAAGCAAATTAAATTGCAGATTTGGGATACTGTAACTATTTATAATTATATTCCAGATATATTGATTAGATATTATAGATCTTTTGTATTTAATTATTTATTATTCGAAAATTATAGTTCTTATTTAGAAGTTATTTTCATTAATGATTAATTAAATTCAAATTTATTAAATTCTCTTTCGGACAAAAATTCAGTTTTAAGTATACTCTTGTAAACATTCATTTTTCCTTTGTCATAAAGTCATTCATTTCTGTATAACTCTTTAGCATATGGCCATTCGGCTATATAAGTTATCATATTAATTATTTTTACACTTGTAGGCAGGCCAAGAAGCATTCCGTTCTATAACAAGGTCGTATTACCGTGGAGCAGCCGGAGCTCTATTAGTATATGATATTACACGTAGGGAAACTTTTAATCATCTTACAACATGGTTGGAGGATGCGAGACAACATTCAAACTCCAATATGGTCATCATGTTAATCGGCAACAAAAGTGATCTGGATAGCCGGAGAGAAGTGAAGAGAGAGGAAGGTGAGGCCTTCGCACGAGAACACGGTCTAGTCTTCATGGAGACCAGTGCTAAGACTGCAGCCAATGTTGAAGAAGCATTCATCAATACAGCGAAAGAAATCTACGAGAAAATACAGGAGGGTGTTTTTGACATCAATAATGAGGTATAAAAATAAATTTTAATATTAAATATTTTTTATTCGATTTTAAATATTCTTTATTCAAAGCAACCAAGGCAAAGAAATTTTTTATGCTTTTTACGTAACTTTTTACACAGATATATCCTTTTATTATTTTTATTAATACTTTTATGTTTTTTATTAAGAATTATAATATATATAATATTAAGAAATATATTTTTACATAATCATACATTCATATGGTGCTATTGTATCATATCAGTATGAAAATAGATAAGAAATAACAGATAAATATACAACAGCATATATTTTTCTTCTCTTATCACCTATTTAATATATATTTATGTCATTTTATTCGACGATTGAAATTGGATTGTAATTCAGAAAAACTTTATGTACATTTCATAACCGTTTCTGATGCCAATACTATGATTGAATTGTATAGGCAAACGGTATTAAGATCGGACCACAACATTCGCCAACTAGTCCAGGTGGTTTAGCAGGCACTGGCGGACAAGGCAATGCGCAAGGCGGTGGGTGCTGCTAGGGGCTGGGGCTTATCTGTCCACCGCTTCATCCTTCTCCGATCTGAGAGTTGACTTTGCTCCCGCTCTTCATTTTAATCTGAACACACTTATTTTGTACAATTTAATTTTGCGTATGTGCGACGTCATGAGGTAATGACAAGTTGATGTATTTATTATTTCAGAAATAATCTTAATCACGTAAATAAATATAGGATTATTGTAAGACGAAAATGTTATACATCGCTAAAAATCATGATGCATTAATAAAGTCTTTATTTACAAATTCTCGAGAAAAATATGAATGAAGTTTACATCATTTCGCGATATTTTCTCATATCTTCTGATTTCGATTTCGGAACAAACGTTTATTCCAATTTAATATATAATCATTTTCGTTCTTGCACATCACACGCGTAAATAGTTTTATCCTCTAATGTGAGACTTTGTGTTTTAAACTGGTAGCTAAAGTTCTCCCTTCATTTTGATTTAGAAATTATTTTTTACATTTATTTAAGGATATTGTATAATTTAATTATATTGTGAAGTTTTAGCAGGCTTATCTCCCACTTTATGCAGCACAACATGAAATATGCATGTATTAAGTTAATATCGATCGGGAGCGATAAAGCGGGAGAAGACAGGCACTTCAACTTGATGTTTTATATTCGTTTAATGTATATTATTACAATGTAATGTGCACTAATGATTCAAAATTCCATTATCTATCGTTAGTGGCTCAAGAATGCTCATGTATCGTTCAAATAGATTTGACATGATTTTCACTTGATTGTTTAAAAAAAATAAATACTATATATATATACACACATGCACATTCATATACATATATATATATGTGTGTGTATGTATATGATAATTATAAAACATATATATATATATATATATATATATATATATATATATATATACACACACATTTACACACATACATACACTAATCGACGCCATCACGAGGCCTATTTAACCAAATTTTTATTCTATATAATAATTACCCAAAAAAGGAAATTTTATTGCATATACATATATATATATATATATAYAYAYAYAYAYAYAYAYACACACACACACACACACATATATACATACATACATATATATATATATATAAATAATTGGTATCACCATTTATGGCTTTTAATCGTGCATCTCTTTATGAGAAATGAAGCGGCATTATTAGTGCTATAAACAAATCAAAAGAATTTACATTTTTACAATATATATTATATAGTGATCACGTTTCTAGCATCTAATACAAGAACTGTGTTTAAGTTCTTAACCATAAATGAGGATATCGATATGCGTAGTATAATTTTATCTGTACATTTTGATAATTTTACCTACATTTCGTCGAGATTCAAAAGTGATCCAAATAAGCACTTTTGCTTTTGTCTCGAAAAAGACTACGAATATATTACGAAATGTTCGAAGATGCGAAAACAAACTTAACAATTAAAGGCATTTACGAATAAAAAATAGCTTCTGATAGTTATTACACCGTTACTACATTTATTGAACTCTTTGTCGAATGGCAAAAGCAATTATATGTTACCATTAATGTTCCCCGATCAAATTATAAGGGGAACGCATCTATTAGCGTGAATATATATCTAATTAGTACAAATTGGCTTATCGATTATTATTGTAATCAAACGCCTCGCGATATTTCAAGTTGCGATCTTATATATGACTGTTGTACCAAAGAATGCGTCCGCATTGCGTATCTCTTTTTTTGCACTTGTAACGATTACATCAAGTACATTGGCTTCAAGAAATTACACTTGGATACGTCTTGATTTAGCATAATTATCCAGCGATTCTACATATGGCCAAAGCGTTTATGATGTATTTTGTATGTATGCGCTGGATATACCTTTTCGATCGGAAATATATACGTGCACATTACTTATTGTCCCTGAACTTAAGCTGTTTCGTGTAATTATAACGTAAGCTTTAAATTTTTAAGAATTTGCATGGAAGTAGAACGATAAAATGTGTTTATATAATTTAAAAATTATTTTGTAGGATTTGAGATTGGATATATATATATATATATTATGAATTGTTTATTTCATTTTATTATGTAGCATTCGACATTTTGCATTAAATTCCATATAGCATATTTGTTTAAGTAATAACATAAAAAAAGAGAATTTATGAAATTTTGTTCGTATGTCATTTTATTTTATTATATAATATTATATTTTATTAAATATAGGAGGAAGGTTAACCAGAATGTTTCTCTTTTACAATAATATATATATTTGTCTTGAATTAGTTGTTTAACTTAAAATTTCGATTTCTATTTACAATTTGTAGACAAATATACAAATATATTAAAAGATATTTTCTTTTTAGCATAATTCAAGTTATAATTAAAGCTACATGTTATTTATGTTCTATCTTGTACACCAATCTTGTACAATCTTCCTTTCTTCAAAATTATTTGTGATAAAAATAGCAGGAAGAGAAAATAACCATGATTAATTAAATATTCTTTTTTGTTCTTTATATCCTATATCGTATAAAGAAGTGCCAATTGGTTAAAATTATATGATGCTGATTAATTAAAAATTAATAATAAAAAATAAAGAATGAATTTATTTAAAATACAGTTTTCTTTATTTGACTTATTCCATTATGAGTTTCATTTGACATGACGATTCGAATAGTTACACAATTCGAAAAACCATTTCTGCAAATGTTCTATGGTTCTAAATCCTAATCTACTTCAATTTCTCTCTAACACTAGTTTTCAGACAACAAAAATACATTTTCTATGCTTCTTAATTTAAAGAACGCAAAGAATAAAAATAAATATAAACAGCTTGATAGGTTTACATTATTTTATCATTTACTGTCATTTTTTGTTTCTAAACTCTTGATAAATTATGCAATTTTAGGAATAGAATCTGTCGTCGAATCATATTAAATATAAAAGTTTCATCTGATTGATTAGTCTGTTCGAGAGAAAAGCTTTTTCTGATTTGCCGCGGAACAATACTATTTACAAGAAAAAGTTCAATCCACTACTGAATACGTAGCTCAAAAAATAAAGCATTCTTTAATTCGCTATTAAATCATACTACTTGAAAATAAAAGAATTCGTTTGATTCGTTATTGAGTTATATTACTGTATCATTTTTCGATCGAAAGCAACGATAGCATGGATAAGAATTAATTTTTAAATTGAAATTGTAAAATTAATGCTACAACGTAGCGCCTGAAGAATAGCAATTCGACTCTGTAAGGCTGGTTGCTATACGGTAGGTGTCGCTAATCTCAACTCCAACTTGAAAATTAGTTCTGAAAGCTTCGCTACGAGCCTCCACTGCTTCAGACTGGAAAGCGAGGTAGTAGTACAACTTAACAGCGAGTCAGCCGTTACTTTATTTTCAAGTAAGGCGTGTTAACGAGAGATGGGATGATTATACTTTTAGTCAGTTAAAAATTAATTTAACAGCGGGTTCTCGTTTTCTACTAGCACGGAGCAATGGAAGAATGAATAAGAATTTATTATACAGATAATAATAAATTGCTCAACGGCAATTATGCAAGTTCTTTTGAATAATATATGGCCAGACAGGGAGATGAATAAAACCTAGTAGGAAAACTGTAGTCCGATAATTTCGTGAATTCTAATCTTATAGATGCAAATTAATTTTATTAGGTCCAACACAACAAAGCTGATGTAAATTAAATCTGTTGTCATAATCGCATGTTGGCCGAAGACTCCGAGAAAAATAGAAAGCATTAAGTGCGGCTCATTATGTCATGTCAGAAATCAATAGTCAGAAATCAATCGAAACTACAAAAGGCTATTGCTGGAAGAGCAACAGAAAATAACGAGAGACATAGGATTAAAGAAAACTTCGAACCTAATGACATTCAAGTACCATAAATCAGCGACATCTCATAATTCATTATCTAAAAGCGCCGACAGTAAAACAGCTGACTTGTTCATGACTTAAAGCGCATTCCGCCATCAGACACGATCGACGGATCAGGTCGAGCCTGAATCAGTGGTCGCGCTGCAGTTCGGAGATATGCTGTAATATTTGTTACTTGCTGTTTTACCAGCGGAAGTGCCAACGGTCGACCCCGGCAACGGGCTCGCGCGCGCACTGCGTGAGACATCGTCAATCCGCTCGGTGCATGCGATAGGTTGTTACGTACACTCGCCTGACATTTACTGACGATTCTGCTGATCAGGCTACTGTCAAACACGGTGTGTCAAGGTGACAACGCTAGCCGACGCCATGATGGTAGGTGGAACCTGTTATCAATCGGTAGCCGGCGGTGCATCCGATTCGCTCGGATCGACGCAGATTTTTTCTAACATTGCCTAGCATTGTCCAGCACGTTCGTTAATACACGCAAAAATGTTGCAGGACGGAATATGTGACACTGCCGACATCTTAAACAGCGTGCCTCCCAAGAAGGTATCTTTGACGTCTCTTTTTTCTCTTTCTCTCTCTTTTTGTGCTTTGTCTTTTTTACATTTCTATCTCTATCTCTATCTTAGGTACAAATCCGATTTTTCAAATTTCCACTTATTATCCTGGGGATCCTTTGCGTTTATCTTCCCCTTTGTTGTTGTTCGTCAGACACGACCTGCATCGTGTCGCATCTGTCCATACAAATGTGCTTTCAGACAATACACGCTGATACGATAGACCTCTCGGATAAGTCTCTGCAGGTGGACATCTCGGATGCCCTGAGCGAGAAGGATAAGGTAAAATTCACTGTACATACGAAGACCACTCTGCCTGAATTCCAGAAGCCTGACAATCTAGTTGTAAGGCAACACGAAGAGTTTGTGTGGCTCCATGACCGATTTGAAGAAAATGAGGAGTATGCCGGTTATATCGTACGTAAAAGATTATCGGTGTTCCTCCCACATTTACTTGACTCGAGTTTTTTTTTTTTTTTATACATATATTATCTGGACAGATTCCACCATGTCCACCAAGGCCAGACTTTGATGCGTCGCGTGAGAAGTTACAAAAGCTGGGCGAAGGTGAGGGCAACATGACACGTGAGGAGTTCAACAAGATGAAGCAGGAATTAGAAGCGTGAGTTTCTTTTTGTACGTAGATTCAGTCTACGTATCGTGTTATTTTTTATGTATTTTGGATATGTAGATTTAACGGAATTTGATTTTGATACGTGTTCATTATTTTTTAGGGAATATTTAGCCACTTTCAAGAAAACCGTTGCTATGCACGAGATGTTCTTAACCAGATTGGCACATCATCCAGTTTTCCGGAATGATCACAATTTGAGGGTTTTCTTAGAGTATGATCAGGATCTCTGTGTACGAGGTAAATATTAATTAAAATTAAATCCTATTAAAATTTAAGGACAACGGTGGAAATCAAAATCTCTTTCGCTTTTTTTGCTTTTTCTTTTAGGGAAAAACAAAATGGAGATGTTTGGTGGATTCGTGAGATCATTCTCAAAGACCACCGACGAATATTATCTATCTGCCACGGTGAAGGATGTAAATGATTTCTTCGATCAGGAAATGGCATTCCTTCAAACTTACCATCACAATTTAAAAGAAGCGACGAGGCTTGCCGATCGTCAGACAGCCAAGCATAAAGATGTAGCGGATTCATACATCAAGATTTCCACCAATCTTTTGCAACTAGCTACGACAGATACTGGAAAACTCGAGAGATTTTTGACCAAAATTGCCGAAACATTTGAAAAATTGCGGGTAAGTTTTACAGACTGTTCTCGGAATTTTTTAAAAAAACTTTATTGAATTGAAATTAAACGATGTACACATTACTACCCCTATTTTACTTGACAAAAAAATTTTTTTCGCAGAAAGTTGAAGGACGAGTGGCATCAGATGAAGATTTGAAGCTGTCGGATACTCTTCGTTATTACATGCGAGATACGGCTGCTGCTAAAAGACTCCTCTTCAGAAGATTGAAGGCTCTACACGAGTATGAATCCGCGAATCGCACTCTCGAGAAAGCACGCGCCAAAAATAAGGATGTCCACGCGGTAAGTGCATTACAATTTTCTTATAATCGATGAATTCTTCTTTGCTTATGTGATACGATAAACGATATCTTCCCAGCTAATTCATCGAACAACGTACGAAAATAGTATGAGGAAAGATTCAAAACATGACGAATATAACATTCACTCTTTTAAATTCATATATCGATATTGCGTAACAGCGATTAACGTGACCCTAATGTCATTGCAGTAATTAGATACCATAATCGTCTTGTGACTATGAGTAGCATCTAATCAGAATTTCAATTTTTCTTGCTTTTCAAGGCACTGGAGGTTGCTGAGGTGTGTCATATGTGTCGTACATATATTTTTCATTGTAGCGCTTAAAGAATGTTAGATCCTCTTTCCGGTCTTTCTTTTTTAAATAGATACTTAAAAAAATTCACCTTCATGAAAATTTATAAATTAAATCGTAAATTAGATTCGATTGATATTGCATCGGTCAAAAGAGAAAAGTATTTCAAAATATGATTAGAGCATTGGGATTCGCATTTCATTACGTTATGTATAGTTTTATTATTTAACAATATCAGAGAAGCATTAATAGATTATGATTCCATGAAAAAATACGACAATTTTTGTACAAAATATACTTTTCTTTACGTAATTATAAAATCGAATGATTAATAGCTAAAGATATTATAAATATAATACATATTCTCTGTTTTGAGCAGAGAAATTGGCACATGTTAGTTTCAGCAGCACAAAAATAGCTATCAAATATTATGCATGAATAATTGCATGTACTTGAATATTACCATAATAATTTGTATATTATTTATAATGTAATTACGTAACATTTGATAGAATTATATCATTATATGTCTTACCAATGATTATGCTAAATATTGTATTTAATTTCAAACTTATTCAAGTTTCCATATTCAAAATTTAAGAGCAAATTAACCTGCACTTAATTTCTTAATATTTTAAATGTTATATTTGTGTCACTCAAGGCGGAACAAGCACAGACCGAGGCGTGTGAGAAATTTGAACAAATGTCTGATAAGGGAAAGGAAGGCAAGTAAAAATAAAGAGTCAGATATATGTTATCTATATCATCTGAAAATACCGTTAATCAATATCCCGTTTCACGGGAAAAATAAATTGAAACAAATTACTACACGATGTTATCTCACAAATAATGTTATCTCATCAGCTTTCGCGCTATAATTGAGTTGCGATTAATTACATAGAATGTTTTTCTGTACTCGCTTGCCGCGTTCAGAGGGCATTATGACCGTAATCGTCTTAATTATTTCCTCAGAATTGTTGGATTTCAAGACTAGAAGGGTAGCTGCATTTAAAAAGAATCTCATTGAATTGACTGAACTGGAGATAAAACATGCAAAGGTGAATTTTCTCATTTCTTACATATGTTCTGAAACTGTGCCGCCAAAGTATCATTATGTATTTGCGTCATGTTCACAGTCGCACGCGGAGTTGCTCAAGAAGTGTTTGTCCATACTTCGGGAAGAGTGATCTAATTTTCATGTTGCCATGGACAAACCTAGGTGCAATACGCACTATATGCAGATAACAATTTATTTAAGATAACAAGAATGTATAATGTAATACTATATATTTTTTGTTATCTAAATTTAATGTAAAATATTATATATTTTTTGTTATCTAAATTTAGATCTAGATCTACCGCGTACTTCGGAAGTAAAAGTATTGTAAAACGATGGCTGCAAAGTGACTCTTTGAGAGCAATTGATTCGTACTTGCTATCTTCGCGCTGTAAAAAATGCTATAGAAAGGCTATTTTTGGTTCTCTTTGATAATGTTTTTGTGATTATATACTATTGTGATGATACGGTGCATTAGTGCTTTTATAAGGAATCTCGGATAATATCTTAGAGAAATTTATAGGAGCGTTTATATTGTAAAAAGAAGCAAATTTAATATTATTGAGTCCCTTTGCAGCTTCGAGTTATAAGCCTGTTATACTTACAAAATAAGATTCTCTATATTACAAATATAAATATATATATATAATATACCTATATATATATTTAGAAAAAGAGAGATATATACATGTATAAATAAGAATATATCCATATGAACATGTTATTATTACATGTTATTTAAGTTTAAAGCGCTAAGGAGAGTTTGCTAGCACAGCAGCTCAGGATGATTAAAGTTAATACAAATAGATTTTCATATAAACGAATTTTTCAGATTTTTATGATAAACGAGAACGTTAAGTCTCTGACAGATAATTGTCCGCAATTGCGTTCATCTTAAAATTAGGAGACAGGGCGATAATATGATTAGAGGGACCTTGAAACGATTTATAATAAAGTGCGATTATACTTTTCACTAGAAAGCGTTATAGAACGGTGCCTCTTTTTTTTTCTTTTCTTTTCTCATATACAATTCATTTTCCGTTTATCGCAATCGCGACGTGATTGCGCGCAATTGCAAGGACGACCTTGATGCTGGGTCAATTGGAAGACTCAACGGGGATCTAGGATGAATAACAGTACGCGCACGAATATTCCTCGTAAGTTTTTATTGAATTGAATCATTTTCCTTTCTATAATACATGATTGCAGACATATACTGAGAAATTCATTAAGTTTGCAAGTTTATCCTTTAATTCTTTAAGAATTAATTCGAAATCCACCGTAATGTACCGTACATTATTTTCGTCTTATCTTTAATGTCAGTAGACCTCCTATGAGTATCCTATGTGTGAGTGCAGATAAACGCGCCGCGATGCGGATAATGTCGTATCCCGTTTATCATACGCCGGTCTTAATGTAAGTCTTGGTATCGTTATACCGGTACAATTATTGATCTTAATAATGACCAACAGTAAGGACGACGCAATAGAAAATACCGGGTATTTTTTTCTCTCTTCTCTCTTTTCCTTTGGTACGCAAAAGTCACGCTGGGGAAAAGGATCTCGCTCTTTCGACTCGACCTTGGTCTCTGCTACTTGCGTTTCTCTTTCGATCGCTTTGTCATGTTGCATCAAATCGCGATATGCTTTTGGAAACTGCGATCGATATATGCGTGTTAACGGTATCGTTTTTACCCATCATGCGCGCGTGTATGTGTATAATGTGTACATTATACGCATGCACGCGACACTCGTGTATTTGGTGAGGAGCGTGAGGCTTCGCTCGAGAATTCTTGTAACGCGATTTAATGAGCAAATTCTGCTACAGTAATCATTACAGTTGTTCAGACGTACAAAAGTATTGGCAAGAGCCGTTTCATGTGGAAATGCAGACAGAAAAGGTGATTCCATTTCGTTCGCGGAAGCGCGCTGAATCGAACTTTTCAGCCGCGTTACTCGCGATACGTTCGATCTCTCGAATCCGAGCGCGCGGCACAAGGAAGTTACCTGGTGCTTTGCTACGAGATTAAAAGAACACAATTATATCCTCGCAACGAGGGATACACTTCTCTCGGGACGCGGGACGCGGAAATGTCACGGCAGGATTCTCCAAATTGCCCGTAATTGCGATCGAAGGAATCGTCTTCTTTGCATGTTTTTTTGAAAATTACACGGGCATGCTCCATTTCCGTAACACGCGCGGACGCGCCGATAACGAGCGACACGGCTGCATTGTACGCGCGAGGAACTATGGATCCATTGTGGTGTTCTTTAATTCGACTTTATTTTGCTGGTCTCGCATTATCAAGCGACCATATTCTGGCGCTGCGGGGGCGGTCGTTTGAACGAATTTATCGTTCTCACGCGGTACGAACGCGGCTATCGGGAACGCGCGATCGCTGTTAATTACGCGGCAGATAATTATCGATTCCCGTTGATCAACGGATACCCGCGCGTTTATCTGGTCGCCTGATTATGCTGCCGGCCGTCTACTAAACGATGAATTTTTCATGAGCATCGAACGCCTAAACACCTTTCTTCTTCCCTTCCCTGCGAAACGCAGGAACCTGCACCTCGCGTCGGGAAGATGGGGAAAAAAAAAAGATTGCGTCGATGCGTGAATATTTCATGAAACAAAAGCGTATCGATGAATGCGTCCGATTTACTCGCGATTTTTTTATTCCATTTTATCAGAAATGTGAGCGCGCGGACTCGATCCCGCATTTATTCGATTATCTTTATCACGCGTGTATATATATATATATATATATATATATATATATATATATATGTATAACAAAAAAGAGAATAATTTTTACATGCTATTAAAATGCACAAAAGCGCTCTTGTACTTATCATGCGATCCGTCATCAGGATAGGAGAAGATTTAAATAATCCGTAGCTATATAGAAATTTCAATGCGAAATGAAATAAATAATTGCGAAAATACTGTCGATTCGGTGAGGAGGAGCAGTTGGATTGCCAGCGATCGAAAGACCCGAATTCGATTCCCAACTTTGACCCAGTACGAAGCCCTCTCCCTCCTCGACTCTTACGATCGAACACATTCATCGTCTGTTTTCTACCAGGCAAATCATATTGTGAATTCTTAGGATCCTGAGGGCTTATGCTGGTAGTAGAATAGCTCCTGGTAGGGTCAAGGTCCTTTGCCGGACAGACCAAAGGTGATGAGGAAGAGGGGCACAGTGGTCCTCCAGTTGGGAGTTTAGGTGGTGGTATTAGCAGCTCTGCACCACTTGTAAAACAACTATTGCTATAAAATCCCAATTAAAAGGGGAGATGCTTAGCTCCTCCTAAATCACTTAAACCACCAACCTGGAAGACCTGTGTGCCTCGTCTACGTTCTTCACTTAAACCTTCACTATCTAAAGCCCCAATCTGCAAGACCAGTGTGCCTCTCTTAATTTACGTTCTTTAGGTTCTTCACCTTTCACCTAAACCTTCAATCTGGAGGATCAGTGTGTCTCTTTCAGTAGGTACTTTAGATACTTCAGGCCAGTCCGAGAGTCCGGAGGCCGAGAAAGGCCTTGCCAGTAGATACGCTATTGCCGACATAGTTCTCAGGATCCTAAAAACTCACTATAAAAGACGGGACTCAAGTCGTTTTCAAGTTTTATTAGCTATCGCGGCATGGAAACGCGGCTCTATTAATAGAGTAATTGGGAAACGGGGGAATTCTGCCTACTCGAACGATCCGGGTAAAAATCGATCTGCCGCGATCGACTGGCGCGCCATTTGCTTTGCAATATTGTTAACGCACTTTCGTATAAAATATTTGATTACGTTCATACGGATAAAACAGTACAGCCGGTACAGCTGGCTTTTGAACATGTAAAATTTAAGATTTGTTTTTCTTTTTTCTGTCAACTTCCCGATTAAATTTCGATACTTATTTTTGTTATTGATTAGATATATGATATTACATGTTCGCCTCCAAACATGCGATATAGAATTTAACGTCCGTTATTGGATTTACCATTAAATTATGATATTTTTCTCGACTTTGTCATTAAACACCTGATATTTTCAGCTCAATTCTCACTTCTATCCGGGCACGTATAAAATCTAATCACGATCCGACTCTCAGGCAAGCAACGCAGAGAATCCTACGTCTTTTATCGACTCTCCCCGGCAAGATACCGATATTGCAACATTCTTCCAGGTTATATGCGACATTAGACGTTCTCATCGCAGCGATGTCAGCTTTGACTTTTATCGTTACATCGCCGCTATCGTTAATCCGAAACGGCGGAGCGTACGTTGTACGTACCGTAGTCGCCGAGCAAAATCCGCCGGCTGGCTTTGCGCTTGTCGATGGGGGGAGGGAGAGAGGGAAAGAGAGGAGTTTCGAGGGCTCCGATTTATTACGCAATGTTACACGGCGATCGATATTTCGGCAATCAACTTTTTTTTACGCTCTCGTCGAGAAACGACGCGTAAATCGACGGGATCGACCTACTTCCGCTGACGTAAGAATCTCGCGCTCGAATTTGCAGCCGAATTCATGCCGCTGGCATCCCCGGAAGATTATCTGGCTCGTCAAGCATCCACTTTAATTTATACGGGGAGCACATCCTCCTCCTCGGATTTCTCCATCGCGGGCACGATTCCCCTCTGACCTAACGCGAAGGCGAAGGACGAATGAAGAACGCGCAGACCTCCGAAACGGAAAAGGGTGCCGGATATGGGGAAAATAGCGGGGGGGAGGGGGAGGATCGGTGGGTAATGTACATCTGCGCGATTGTGCGGGAGATTTCGTGGGCAGATTTATGATAACGGTATGCATCTGGGTCGGCCAATCAGTCTTCCGGCTGCGCGCTTGCAATCCCGAGCTCTCGTTCGCACCTGCAACTCCGTTTGCACGCGTTCGCATTCTCGTGGACTCAACTATCTGTCGAATCGAATTTGAAATCCGCTCAGCCTAAGTGTTCACGGACGCGCGCTGGAAACTCCAGATAGATCAGCCGCGATTACGTCGCACGTCGATTCCGCGCGGCCCTCGAATCCACCGGCGCGGGATTTCGTCACAAGAATCCGCCTGAACCTCCGCTTGAACCTCCCTCGTGGCCCGTTCGCTGCCCCCCCCCCCCCCCCAACCCCTGTCCCCGCCCCCGGAATATCGTTCGATTCGTTTCGCGACCACGTGGCAATCTGCCGCGTCGAGGCATCCCTTCGAGGCGAGTGCTGTTTTCTTTAATCCCGAGTTCTTTAATCTCGAGAATTAAAGAGACATCGAACGAACGAATCGCACGAATACGTCGGCCGTTACATTTCCTTTACAACGATCGCGTCTCGCCGGCGGCTTCGCGTTAAGGCCACACATTACATAGTCGCGAAATCGCCCATTCTCGATCGCTCGCGTGAGCGATCGCCGATCGCACCGCGTGCATTCGCGAGCGAAATCGCGCCCACGATCGGCCGCGAGACGCGACGTTGCATCGATCGCAAATTTATTACGGCCGATATTAATAATTCATCGTACAACCGCGATGCTACGAGAAGCGCACGTCGCTCGATCGAATTAAGCATTGGCCAATTATACCGGGCGAACGTTGCACTCCGCCCCAGGGCGGGCGGGACAGATGCGTTAAAATTTCACGCAGGGGAATGGGGAGCGGGGTATGTCGAAGCCACGAAGTTGCTTCTGAATTTCTCCCTCTCTCTCTCTCTCTCTCTCTCTCTCTCTCTCTCTCTCTCTCTGTTTCTCTCGGGATAGCTCGAATGCTCGCAGAATTACGTGTCCCTCTTCGCCCGTATCTCTCTCGAAGGGGGTGCGCGATCCCCCCGCGCGAATGGAGTGCGCGCGATCTCGTGGTTACGATTTTTGCCTACGTAATTTCGACCTTGTGCAGCCTGTGTATTGGAGTAACGTCGTTAAAATGGCACCCTTAACACGCGATCCGCTTTAAGCCGGCACACCGAAGCGCTATATCTCTCGTCAGGGTGAATGCTATTTTTTTCGTTCCCTTCCTCTACCTTCCTTCTTTCACCTTGTTCCTTTTTCGCTCGCTTCGATAATCCTGTAACTCGCGAACAGTGAACTTTGGATGATCGCCGCAACGAACTAATCGCGCAAGCGAGACTTGATCGAAGCAACTTTCAGATTGGAGGAGTGATTTTGATCTTGAACAGATCACGCGTGATACATATCAGTCTTACCTCACGATTGAGACTGAGCACGCCGAAGCGTGCCACAAGGGAGATCAGTCTTGCAACGTTGCTATTAACAGCAAGCAGGAAATAAATTTATCTTCTGCGAATATTGTTGAACGCGCAAACGCGTTCTCGCCCTTGCAAAGACTAATAATGGAAGGATTAATGGAAGAATCTCGCACAGCGCAACAGATAATAACGGATAATGGAGGCTAATGCCTGCCGATTTATGATTTCCGATTCCGATTCCGGTTTCCGTTCGCGACGTGCCAATCGAGGACGGTGCGCTTAAGGGAGCGCTCAAGGGAACACCTCGGAAAGAGAGGGATTGCAAATGTACACGAATGACTGGTACCGGCAAGGGGAATAAGGGAACAGGGAGACTGTAGCTTCCGGGAGATCGAGGTTCCCATTCGATTTGATTTCGCGGGCGGGGGAGGGGCGCGGCAGGATTTCCGTCCCTCCGACGATGGTTTCGCGCCGGAGCACCGCCAGGCGAAATGAACCCTGCCGTGTGTCGTGACCCTTTCTTATGGGATTTTTTTCCTCCCTCTGTCCCCTGCCGCGCGTTTCTTCCTCGCTGTCGTCGTCGTCGTCGTCGTCGTCGTCGTCGTCGTCGTCGTCGTCGAGCCAGATAACGACGGACATATAATGCACGGGTGGCTGCACGCGATTCCACGGAATCCGCGGAAGCCATCTTCACGCTCCGCCGATCAAAACATTACCTCGCGCAGCTTTTTTTCCCTCCAGCCCCTCTCGGTCTCTGTGCTTTTCTGTTCTCTTCAACCAGACCGTCCACCGCTAGCTCCTCGTCCCTTTGCCCCGTTAAGACAATCCGAAGGGTGCCCTTTCTCTCTCCTCAGATCGCATCCGCAAAGGGAACTCATTAAAGACTCATTGTCCGGAGCGAGGGGCGAGACGAGAAGAGGGGAAGCGCGATCATTGCGAGCATTCGCGAGTATGGTGCGCCAGCGAGTAGTTTGCGAATGAGTCAATAATTATCGTATTGCGATATATATCTTGGAAAAGGAAGATCGGGGAAGGCATTAAGGGGAGTCGTCGACCGGCTGTTCTCATCGACGCGAATTCTCGCCGATCGTCCCGACGAACGGAGCGTGTAATTAAAAGCTCGGCCGTAGCCGTGAGAAAAAGATAATCACGATCGGGCAGAGTCGGGGGAAAAATCGAGGGGAACTATCGAGAGATCAAGAGTCCCTCGCGTATTCGACCCCACCGCGAATGACGGTCCCTCGTAATGCGGGTTAACGCGCATCACGCTTCGATCTAGCGATCTGCCGTTTCGAATGCAAATTGCAAACTCGAATCTGTATATTCGCTTGTTTCGCCTAATGGCGACAGATTTATCTTGCATGAGATCGCGCGCCGATGGGGCGATTTAAATGGGCTCTGCGGCTCTTGCCCGTTATACTGGCGCTGTTTCGCAGTCGTAGCGATTGTTGCTCCATCGACAAACATGATTTCTGTCCGAGTTAACAAGCTTGTATCTTTCTTTTGAATTGCCGTTTTACGAATGCGCGTCGTAACGATTTCAAGCGAATTTATCCTCGCGATTCATCGCTCCTTTTTGGATTTCATAATTATTCTCTTTTATATATATATATATATATATATATATATATATATATATATATAGAAAGAGAGAGAGAGAGAGAGAATTTAATGAGAATTGGCGTTGAGCGAATTCGGGGCAGCCAATGAAATTGCGGAATCAGGATTCTTGAAGATTCTTTTTCCCTTCCGATCGGTCGAAATTTAATAGAAACAATAACATTAATGCAATCGTATCTTAATGCAATACAATTTCCGATAGTAACGCAGCTTTATTAACAATAACAATTGTCGACCGTATTAATAGGTAATCGATGTTGCAACATAATCAATGACGACACACGCAAATAAGAATTCATGCAGAACTAATGAGCTACTCCGTGGCGATTCGCCGCATTCTGTCGCAGTTGTTTCATATTTTTATTTCGGCACTGACAAATATAAACACATCGCGAAACGCACCGGCTCAATGTTGTCGGACAATGCTGCGCCCGCAACGATAATTGGATTAATCCGGCAATCGCACACGCGATTTTTGCGCGAGGCGAACGCTCGCGGAAGCCGACTATTCGCGCCGGATTACTTCCATCGCGGATACTCATTTTTAATTAGATTAATCAAGGAATCGGCCCGCTAATCCGTGGAATTCGCGTGCTAGTACCGTCCGCCCGGGCGTGACGGTTCGTGTACGCTACAGTAGAATTCCGTGAGGTTGGTAAATATTCCAGGAGCGCCGCATTGTTCTCATTACGGCGTATCGCGCCCCGTTATTCCGATAACTTCATCAGCCGGTATTCGACATTGAATACCCGCGTGCCGCGCATAGGAATTTCGATTCGCGCGCATAGATATAAATAAATACACGCGTGCACGCTATCGGCTATCAGCCCGCCCTCCTTAACTCTCTCCCCCCCCCTCCTCCTCCTCCTCCCTCCGACGAGATGCAGCCTCCAATCTCCGTGGCGAAAGCACGGAGGGCCACGTGAGGGATGCATTCCTGCTCGCTCGTCTTCCGGCGCTGATGGGGCGCCCGCAAGAGTTCCGACTGCGAGTCATCCCCTCACCCCTCCTTCCCGTGTTTCACTTAACGGCAGCCGTAACGAATTACTGATCGGAAATCTGATCGCCCCGCCGAGGAACCGAGGGCGTTTTCCCTCGCGATGGAATTCTCACGCATCGAGCCGGGACTCGCCGAGGAAATTACACGCTTCAGAGTGCATTATTCCGTGATCGATTCAACATGTGCGCTATCATCTCCGAGAGGATTTATGACACGGAAGCAGAAGATTGAAAATATCTCGGGCAATAATTAAAATGTGCTCATCGAGGCGCCGACGCCCGCACGATCCGCCGTTCATGGATTAATACTGAATATGCATCTCGTCCGTCGTCCGGGCTGAATAAAATATCACATTCATAACTGGAACTCCGTGCCGTTCTATATACTTGCACGGCCGACTGACGAGAGATCACAGATTAATAGATTAGCACTCAAACATCTGACCCGGATATAGGTCGCACTAGATGGAAATCGCTAAAACCGATATTCATCGTCCGATTATATTCCAATAATTCGCAAATAATTGACCACCGGATCCTACTTCCGCGTCCGATCTGCGTCCCGATAGATTAGAATCGCATTCCTAATAGAATCAACGTCACTAGCGAGATCGTAAAGCGCGCGGCGAAGCCCATCGGAATCCAAACGTGCTAAATGGACATCGTTTATCGCGCGTGATAACGCGCCCGCGCATCGCAACCTGCCCATGTCGCGTTAACGCTTCATTCAAGAAAGACGGCTCGGATACACGTGAGGGAGCTATTAACTTAATAGTAACGAGGAGATCGCAAGGGACGATTGGGCCGGCTGTCGGAGGGCTCGTGAAATTCGCCGGATTCGGCAGCCGCTTTGTAGCCTGCTTGAATTTCAAATAACACGCGCGGCCGCGATAAAGTTGTATCTGTAAATTTATCATACGATCGTGGAATCGGAAACCATTGTCACAGGAAACGGGCGATTCCCCGTGTCTGAAAACCGTCCCGAATCTCGAATCGCGACGGAGCCGATATCGCCGCGTCTTCAAAACTTTCAAAACCGCGTTATTCAGACGGAGACAGGATCGGCTGCTTGCTCGAAGCCCATTTCGGGGGTGACGTAAGGTTTTTATGAATATTGCTGGAGGATCGTTACACGGAACGTAACTTTGATATGTGCGCCATCTTCATTGTGGAAATTCGGCGTAAATTCACGATGCTTACGAATACACGTGGGCCGCGTAAACGTGATGGCTCGGTATCGCGCTCGAGCGTGTCATATTACTCGAAAGGGGATTCTCTTTTTATCCGAGATAACTTTATCAAAATTTCAGTTTCAGCGGCGATTCTGAATATCCGCTGAAATCCCGCGGCTCATTCTGCATGCGGCTTATCGCGGCTACCTTACACGCGCGAATCTACCCACCCTTCCTCTCTCTTCTCCCTTCCTTCTCTTATAGAGCGTTTTGAATTACATTGGGGAGCACGTGTTATATTTATCCGCGCGCGTATTAAAGACGAATGAATCCCGCAGGAATTGTCGATCGCCACGACATTCGCGTGAAGCGTTGCACTATCGTGTTTACTGCATTTTTATCGCGGAGATCGCGCAAGTCATGATCCGTTATCTCGCGAAGCGAGATTATGGCTTAATGGTGCGATGTAACCAATTTAGGGGACTCGAGGAAAGCGGAATAGAAGACTGCTCTCTCCGGAGCGAGATCTGATTAAGAGTTTCGCGAGTAACGATAATTGAAAGGCCATTCTCGTCATTAATCGCTACTACTCACGCGTAATCCGATAAATCCAAATCGCAGGATTAATACGTACCTCTTCACGACTTACCGGGTTCAGGGTTAATATGAGGTATCCGTGTCGATGTTGATGAAATTTTGGGAGCCTCGCGGCAGGAGGCTGTTTCTATCGCGCGATGTATCCCTCTTTTTGCTCTCGTTGCATCGCCGCATCGCGTGGAACCGCAGCTGACGCGATATCGGCGACGCGGCGCGACTCGAGTCGCTAAAGTCGAGCGCTGGTAATCTATAAGGTTTCCGTGAAAAGAGCGATTTCGCGCTCAAGACGCGCCTTACGGATTTCCAGCTTGCTCCGTCTAGGTCGTGCTAGTCACCGAGTATCTCTTACACGCGTGCACGCCTGTGTATCCTCGCCTCACCGTATTTATCGATTTACGGTGAACCGTCTAGGATTTCACCACGAGCGCATCTCACGTATGCCGTTTCTCAAGTATTAAACGGCGCGTCGCGTCGCGTCGCCATCGCGCTGTTCGTAACGTTCTCCAGCACCTCTCCAGCATCACTCTCGACGGGCGTGCACTCTTGCACTTTGGCCCTCGACCACTGTGCGCGTGGAAAGGGCGAGACGCGTTTTCGCGACAGACGTGGCTCTCCACGAGACATGTCCGTCTGAATAACTCATTGAATGTACAAACGAGGAGACGGCGAAAGAATTCGATTCCCGACGAAACGTTGTTCTTTACTGCTACTTCACCTATGTATTTTGTTTCTCCTTACACGCGCGCGCGCGCGCGCGCGCGCGTACATACACACACACGCACACAGTCGTGCATACATGCGCTCTCTCACACACGTGCAAATACAGACAGACACGCGTGCGCGCACGTGTCTCGCCTTAAAAATTAGGACAATACAGAAAGAATCGTCGTTTAATCGCCTTAATCGCTACGTGTATCCGACATGTGTGTACAGTGTCTCGAGCGAGAGAAAACGATGCTCTACTTGATGGTTTCGGTGATACCCCCGAGGGGGTAGCGTCGCTGATGGGGGCGGGAAGCCCCGTAAGTACATGCCCGACACATTTCCGCCGCCATTGCCGCCGCTCGGTGGACCTGCGGGTCAGGCTCCGGTCCAACTCTGGCACTGAAGTTATCGTACATGTGCGATAACGATACCCTGCTCGTATACTGATTCGACAGATAATTGGATTAATCCTGACCACGTGATCGCGCGACCACGAGTGAGCACGAATCTCATGGAGCAGCTTAGCTCCGCTAATTCGGCCGCTATTCGATTTTAATCGAGACGCTGTCGAATGATAGCGCGAGTTGCTACTGCTTCGTGCGAGCACAGAGCGAGAGAGACCGAATAACGAGCGGAGAAACGAACTGAAAGAATTGCAGGCGAAAGAGAAGAACCACGCCTCTCCTCTTGAGGAGAAACGCTCGTTTCGCGCAGATGTCATTCAGTTCTGTCAGATGACAAGACGGAGACGACGATGCGACGTTCGCGTGCAAAGGGGCCGAGACTTGCATGCGCCCTGAAAGGAAACGACCTCAGTCGCTGAACATTTCGGCGAATACCGTTGACTTTTTCGTTGGACTTTGCAGAACGCCCAAAAAATTTGCGCACGCGCTTCGTGCTTCGACGAGACTTTGCGAGTTTCCTGAACGTTCTGCGCAGAGTCGATGCGACTTCCAGCGTGTTCCAACTTTCGTTACTATTCGCGGCGTAAAGAATGCTCTTCGTGCTCATTCGTGACTAACGCCAGGAGTTCGATCGTTCCAACGTTAATAGAAAATGCGAAAAGTTCCGTGCGCCGATCGACCAACGATCATTGCTCCACATGAGGAATTCTCTTCCTCGTGGAATCACTCGGTAATCAAAAGAGTCACGCTTCGGAGGACGCGCAATTTTACGATAAGTACAAAGCATACAACATATCGTACGAAGGTATCTTAGCGAATAAAACGCCACGCTGAACGCATCGGTATTAAATTTTCCTTCCGCGTTACAGTCGAACGGAAGAAGACGCTCTTGTTTTCGCTCTCTCTCTCTCTCTCTTTCGACGCTCTTTCGGATGTTGCGCGAGAGGTTCATCCAGTGGTACGAACTGTAATAACGTAGTCGCAGAGGTGCTTCAATGATGACCTTCCTAACGATCGTGCAGCGTGAGAGAGCGCCGCGCGATCCGCTCATTCTCCGCTCGCGGATTGCAAGTTCCGCGCACGCTTCGCGTTCATTCTCTGCGCGCGATGATGATGATCTCTATCGGCGCAAATTATCACGAGCTCACGTAAGGGCGGATATCGCTCTTACCAAAGTCGGATGTACGTTTGTAAAGAGAATATCACGTGAAAGTTCTCGCACAAAGACGAGAACACGCGCGAGATCGCGGGGCGCGCACTCGCTCTGCGTGCTGCAAGAAAAATTTGCTAGATTTCGGAAATGCGCGGGAGATGTAAAAGATAAAGGTGATCCAATTTTGAATTTTTATTAACAATCGGGCTTTTAACAGCTGTCTCGACTTTATAGCCGACCTTATAATCGATTCGCGGTATATTCAATGACGTTTCTTCATTGGAAGTAATGTCTGAGCGTCAAATTGCATCCGCAAAGTCCAGCAAATTCTCCGTCAGACTTTTCAGAGTAGGTTATTCGATGGTTGAGTCGATGACGTCTTGAAAACGTAAAACCGTGACAATAAAGCATAAGCGGCGACGAAAGAATTGCGCAATCTCTGAAGTACAAATGTTCTTTTCTTGAATGTAACGTCCAAACAGCGAGGGAAACAGGAAAAATCTGCGTTCTCATAATCGCACACGAGATATTTCTGTGACATGTTTCATTTTCATTTCTGGGAGATTCCATCGCACTCTGCTGACATTGTCGATTCTATGCTAATCGAGCGAATCAATCCGTACGATCTTGACCGAGCGGCCACGTCCGCCGATCGGCCGGAAGTTGGATCAGGCCTGGCCTGCGTTAATCCGTATCGTCGTGGCGGCGTTTTTCGACCCGGAGAGATTACGATTACCAGTATTTACATAATTCGAGTCGCATGCGCGTCGCGCGTAATGACCCGGAGCAGGCAATCGCGCAATCTGCCACGAAAATCTCGCATATCTAAGTAGTCCAGCTGGCGACAATCTCAACTGGAGATAAACAAGAAGGGATTGGGAATGGAAATCAGGAATGTCGGAGGAAAAAGGGAGGAGGACGAGGAGGAGAGAGAAGGAAGGAGAGTTACGGAGTAAGGGAAAAGGAAAGGCAGGGAGATGATCGGTAAAGGGGATGCCGTGGCAGCTTGAACGAGGAGGCGGGCGGGCGGGCGGGCGGACCTCGTGAAGTGTTCCGGGAGTAATATCCTATCTATCACAAACGGAAGTAATGGTGTAATAGTTATGGACATTCTCCTGTCTCTTTCCTGGAGCGAAGTGACGCTTATCGCGCCAGAACAACCCCCGCTGCGACCAGCAACACCGGCACCAGCAACCCCGCCGGATTCCGCCGCGCTGCCGACGTCTTGCGGCGCTGTATCGCTGCCATCTTGTCACCTGAAATCCCAAAGCAGAGGGACCAAGGATGGGTCCGTTAGTGAGAGCGAATATCTGTCGCCTCGAGGGGGATGAGTGTCGGACAGATCGATCGATCGGTCGGTCGGTCGATCTGTTTTCGTCGCGTCCTCGATATCGAGGTGATCGGATACGCGTCGAGAGGACGTCGCGACAATATGGACGACGTCCTGGTCGTAGCGGTGTTGTCTCTCTTGTAAATTAAGTCAGGCGTAAGTTATCTCCGGCCGGGCTGTTCGTCGTCGCGAAAGCTAAAGCCGAGAGTACACTTGATAAAAGAGATATTGCAAACATTCCAGTGCACTCGAGTACACTAGTTCGAAGTACAAGCATTCCGAGTGCACTAGAATGTTTACAACGTGCGTTTGGAGATTCTACGATGTGCATCGGTAAGCTTTCAGAAAAAAGTATCCCGAAACAATCCAAAACTGTTGTTCCCCAACCCAAGCAGCCACCTTGGTTCCAGAACCCTCTTCATCGAGACCAAGTGTATTTCGGCTTCAAGTTTTCTACGGATTTCTCGGAGATCGTTCTCGTTTGTTCTCTCTTTCTCCTTGTCCTTGCTCTTCTACGCATTTTTATTCCGTAATTGCATCTTTCGTTATGAGCGCGTCTTCAGTCATACAGCGATGCAAGACAGAGAGAGACAGAGAGAGAGAGAGGGGGGGGGGTATATATATAGAGAGAGAGACATAGAGAGGGCGACTTACACAGATTACATCCGCGTATGCAAACGGATGCGAATCCGCGGCGCAGGCTTCACGTTAAACGGCTGGTTTGATTCGAATCCATTATTCATATTGGCGTGTAGCGCGGTATGTGCACGTCAAGCGCAGCTTGAAAGTCAAGATCGGACCCGCGCAGGTGGCTACATCCGCGCGCGCGCGCGCAGATTCTCGAATAACCGTTTGAATAATTAATTTTAAGTAGTCCGGGCGGTGTTTAACGCGGCTTAGCGCGCGATGCGCGAGCGAGTCGGTCTCGATTGACTTGGCGCGCGTCTAAGAATCACGCGCGATCATCGCGCATGGATGCGGCAGATTTCTGCGGACTTTTGCGGGCTTTTATGGATACCGATGCCGCTTTATCTGTTTAATCCGCTTTTCGTTCGCGAGGCGCGCGAATGCGGACGATCGCATTTCGTGAATTAATGGCATCAACGATACACCGGCTACCGTAATACTCGCAGTGTTCGCCGATAGCTGCGGCGTCGAACAATACGCGAATCAAAGTAGCGCATTGTTCTCTATCTTTATCACTCGGAGGTAGGACCGCAATGGCGCTTTCTCGCGTTTCAAGCTCGGATCTGATCGCGGCGACATCAGTTACGCCTCTCGCTTCCGATGAGGCTCCTTTCTTCTTGTCCGCGTGACGTTATACACGCGATATTATACCGTAAGACGCGGGGGAAGAGCAGGGGGGGAGGTGAGAGGGACGAGCGTGCGGATTAGCGTGCGCGCGGTAAATCCGAAATAAATTCCGTCTCCGTCGCCGCCGCCACCGCCGCCGCCGCCGCCGCCGCGCACGTGGATTTCCATTATAATTTCCAATTGAAATTGCGGACCGCCGCGAACCTGGCCGGGCGCGTCTCCGCGTCGCATACAAAATTACTTCGACGCGCGCTACCGACGTTGCGCCCGTTGAAACTGCACAGAATGCAGCACGGATTACTGAGCTAATTACTGTCGTAGTTACTCGGACACCGGCGCCTCGCGCCCACCTCGCGGAATAATTAACGTTGACAATAGATGTGCGCCACGTATTATGAATTGCGTTATCGGGCCGATACGAGTGCCCGTCATTGCGGGCATCGGCGGTGATCGAGGAATGACGAGCGCCCGGGTAATTGTTGATGCGATTCCATTTCTGACTTGCGCCGCGATCTTTTACGCAATAAATTGTCCATCCGGGCAGATAAATTGTCCATCTAGACGGATAGACAGATAGCGAATGTAGCGCGATAGGTGGACGGAATATATTATCGCGCGCATCCGATATTGTTTTAAATGATAAAACAGACATACGAGCCGCGTTCAGTTTTAACTCAGGGAAATGCAATTGCACGAATAAAATAGGAGTTGCATTAACAACGTGGCGACTCGGGTTTTGATTTCTTGCGACGATCAGGTAATACATACACGCACACGCGTGCACGCGTGCACGGGATCGATATCACGATAAACGATCACATTTAAAAATGACGATGCTATTGCGGAATTAATTCCATCGTCAGCGAATTACCAGGAGCGAGTCGGAGTGCGTTAAATGCGGGCTACGATACATAGAACGTCCTAATTGTGAGCCAGAATACGAAGTACGTCACATTAAAGTCCCGGAAGTTTAATCCAAATCGGCAAGATGTCTTCTTCAATGCGACGCAAACGAAATAATTCTGTCGAAAAATTTCGGGAAAATCGACTCGGCTCGGGATGATTTCTTAAGCGTGCAATTAGATACGTTTACTTTGATTATAGAATATTATTCTGATTAGTATAACGCTCCATTCATTTCTCTGAAGAAGCTAAATTCGAATATTTTCACTGTTGCTTCTTTTTCCATTGATGCTGTTGCTTTGCTTCAACATGACGACCGTGCATTACCATTCGTAGCGTCGAGTGGATGCTGTCATCGTCGCAAATATTTTGAATTTCATTTGAATTTGTTTTTTTTTTTCCGTCGAAAGCTGATATTTACTCGCTAAGTGCCAGATTAAAATCGTAAAAGATTCAATACAATCGTATACGTATGCCAATTTGCTGAGCCTTCGATCGATTCGACGCTGTTTCTGATAAAAACGTTCAATGCCGCGACAACATTCAGCGCGCGAGAGATGCAAGGAAGTATGCAAGGAGATTCAACAAAAGCGTTTTGGTACACGGAGAATTACGATAATACCATCAAGTAAATCCATTTTGATGGCAATGGCAATCAGACGACATACGGATATCACGTCTGTTCCCTTAATGCTGTAACACTCCGATTCATTTTCACGAATGACAATGCGTTCCTAACAGATATCGCCGACTTCCCTTCATCGATTTGCGGCGTACAAGCACGCGTTGTGCCCATTGTGCGATTTGCGTGCGCGTTATAACGCGAGTACCTCTTCGTGCGGCTAATTAACCAACCGGCCAACATTTGCGCTCGGCGCCCGGGCTTGAAAGACCAGCGCGATTTCTCCTTTCAGGCGAAATGAAGGCGACCATTATAAACGGCATGCCTTCACCTGTTTACCAGCTCACGAGGAATGCCTGATCCTTGCCTTTGCTACCGAAAATGTGTTTCGTAGCGCCGTTATTGGGAAGTAGACGCATATTCGCTGACGTACACCACGCGCGTGCCGGTGTAACAAAGGAATAAGCATCGCGCAAAGCCGCGCTTTGTAAACGGTTCTCGTGCGTGTAAAAAAAAAAAGAGGAAAAGGGGAGGGAAGTATGTAGACTTTACGGGTAACGCGCAATTAATTCCTGGCTGCATTCTTCTTTGTGAATTAATAATTAATCTCGCACGCAGACGCGTAATGCGCGTAATATTATGATACGCAATGGGGAAATGATAAAAAGAATTCCGCTAATGGCCGAAGAGAGATTTATCTTTGTACGAGTCCCCATAATGTATGCAAAGCGTAACAACGTAACGCGCGGAATGGCATTTCATTTATCGTTCGGAGACACGAGCCGGGGCGAACAAAAGGAACAGGAAGCGAAGCTGTGCACTGCTGTGTCACCGTGAATTTATGAAGTTACGTAATAATACAAGGTAAATTTCTGTCTTTGTCACGCATTAAATTAATTAATTAATCACGTAGTTTGGATTAAAGGGAAAGAGAAGCTCGTTGATACCGCGCGACACGGCCATTTGCTCGCTCGCTTCGAAGAATAACGTCCGAGGAACGTCGAGAGGGTTCAGAGGGCACGTACAGTTCCTCGCCGCGAAAGTGCAGCGTGCTCGCCCGCGCGGCTTCAAATAGATTTATTGATCCGCGTATTATCTTTTGCTTGGTATTTTCTGGCGGCGAGATACTTCCGTCGATCAAACATGGCGATTAATTAATCAGTGGCCGATATTTGCTCGAGCTTTGCGCGCCGGTGGTCGCTCCAAGACCGCGACGATGTTCGCTCTCAAATGGAATCATCAGTAATCCAGCGTTAAACGCCGTAGTTATCCGCAGTTACTCGCGAAACCGCAAACACACGGCAGCCGCGCGATCAGAGCTAATGCCATAAATATCGCATTCTGTTTTCGCAATGCGTTGACTGGTCGATCGGCGTGTGCATCGTTTCCGCTCTTTCATATCCGACGTCCACTAATGAATCCATGGCGGCGATGGATTAATCATTACGTCATGATGTCAGGGTATCATTATCGCGAATGGTCTTCGCCGGAAGTAGAAAGGTTCGCGACTGCTCCGCGTTCTTTTCGCGATTGAAGCGCGGCAAAATCCGTTCCTTAATTAATATACATAGAGCGTGCTTGTAATCCCGAACTTTCTCGTCGTTCAAGGAAAGCGCTCGGATTTTGTTTATGCACGCGGCCGTTTTGCAGGCGCAGAGGGTTACGTTTTTACGTAACTTCGCGCGAGCGAATCGATTGCGTCCTCGACTAACAATGACGGCGGTTCGATTCATTCGAGAGATCCGATGATATCGATCGCGGGGAGCGGTTTCCGCGAATAAGATCCCGCGCGAGAACTTTGTCAATTAAATCCGAGCGCATTCAGACATTTACCGAATACGCAGCAGCGGTCGCGCGGCTTAATGACCTCCGTCACACATATTTATGAGGAGCCCTTTCGCTGACTTCAACTCGCGCTCGCGGGATGCTCGCAGATTCCGCAACGAGATCGCAAGACATTCACGTACGCCCGATCCTTGTGTACGCCGCGTTCAATTGATACGAGAAGCACGATTTGACTTTGACGCGGCGTACGCGTGATTCTAATGTTATTATTACTACATCTCCATTCGTATATTTCGATCGCGCGCGGAATCCTTTGCGAAGCGCTTTAAATAAAACGCGAGCGGAACGCAATTGTCGGAGAGCGCAGGAAAATAATTATCAAGTATTCACCGAAACCGCGCGACGTGTGTTCATAAAAGTAACACGAGTCCCGGATGCATCATGACGCAGGGAATCTACGTGGGAATCGTGATTTGGGTCAAAGTGCATTCCGGCATTTACGGCCTACGTGCATCGGTTGTAAAAGCGCCCTCAAAACCTAATGACAAACAGCTGGCACAACCCCGCCAGCAAGGATTTAATGGCCCGATCCCTCGGCAGGGCGAACCATTTAATAAGAATTCTCACCGCTTCATACATTTTTCATGATGAAACGAAACGGCACTATCAACTAAGAGGATGAAGATGGATAAATATTATTCATCTAATGCACTGTTATCATTATCTCTCTCTCTCTCTCTCTCTCTCTCTCTCTCTCTCTCTCTCTCTCTCTCTCTCTCTCTCTCTCTCTCTCTCTCTCTCTCTCTCT